>JAJTUV010000800.1:0-600000 GCA_021653895.1 Mastomys natalensis
GTACCTGATAGAAGAGAAAGTGGGGAATTAAACACAATGTCACGGAGACAGATTTCTAAGCAGAACACCAGTAACACAGCCATTAAGATCATCAATTAACAAATGAAATATCATAAAACTCAAAAGCTTCTGTAAGGTGAGAGACAGCCTACAAAGGCTAAAATGTTAGGTTACAGATGGGGAAAGATCTTTACAAGCCCACATGTGACACAGGGTTGATATCCAAAATATATAAAGAACTCAAGAATCTACACAACAACAAACCAATCAATCCAATTTTAAAAATGGAGTACAGATCTAAGTAGAGAACTCTCAACAGTTGATATTCTAATGGCAGAGAAGCACTTAAGAAATGTTCAACAATCTTAACCATCAGCAAAATGCAAGCCAGAACATATTACATAATGCATACTATAAAATGTAAGTCTGTCATATTACACATGACAGAATGGCTAAGATCAATAACACAAGTTACAGAATATTATCGTGAAGATTTGGAGCGAAAGAAACATTCCTCCATTGATGGAGAGTGTAAACTTGTACAACTACTTTGTAAATCAATTCAGAAGATTCTCAGAAAACTGAGAATTCATTTACCTCAAGACCCAGCAATACTACTCCAGGCCATATACACAAAGGAAGCTCCATCCAACCAAAATGATACTTGTTCAACTATGTCCATAGCAGCTCTCCTCATAGTAGCAAGGAATTAGAAGCAATATAAATGTCCCTCAATAGAAGAATTACTAAAGAAAACATGGCATATGCACACAATGAAGAATTGTCTAGCTGTTAAACAAAGTAGCCCCATTAAATTTGCAGGCAAATGGATGAAACTAGAAAAAATTATATTGAGTGAGGTAACCCAAAGTGACAAATATGATATGTACTCACTTATAAGTGATATAATCTGTAAAGTAAATGATAATGATGTTACAATCCATAAAACAAGAGAAGCTAAGTAAAAGGAAAGGTCAAGGGGGCATGCCAAAATCCCCCTGGAAAGGGGAAATACAGTAGACATCACTGATGGACAGGCCTGAACATTGGCTGGGGGTTGGGAACAAGAGGGATGAGGTGTGTGAAGGACAGAAAAAGGGGTACTGGGAGAGACAACTCAAACTAGAGGGCATCTCTGGGATGAGCCAAAAATCTAGTGCAATGGAAAAGAAATTTATGGGGGTCACCCTCATTAGGACTCCTAGTAATGGGAGACACAGAGCAAGAACTAGCCATCTTCTGTAACCAGACAAAACTTCCAGCAGAAAGGTCAGGAAACCAACCCAGACACAAAAGCTTCAACATACAGTTTACCTTGCCTACAAGATGTGCTATGGTAAAGATGACAAAGTGGCACAGAAAGTGTTAGATTGTCAAGGTTGAGACCCATAACAAAGATGAAATACAATCCTGACACTGCATATTAAAGTTCAATAAAATAATTACTAATGATATTCTGCTATACTCACAGATTGGTGCTTAGCCCAATTGTCATTAGGGGCTTCATCCAACACCTGGTAGAAATGATGAAGATACTCACAGTCAAAATTAGATAGAGTTCAGGGATCCTTGCTAAAGAGTGGGAGGGTAGATTATAGAAACCAGAGTGGTCAAGCACACCATAAGAAACCTGACAAAATTACTTAAGCTGGACTCATAGTTGTCTACAAAGACTGAACTGGCAACCAGGAAACTTGCATAGCAATGACCTAGGCCCTCTGCATATATGTTACAGCTCTACAGCTTGGCCTCTTGTGGGACCCTTATCAGTCTGAACAAAGACTGTTTCTGGCTCCTTTACCTATTTTGGGGACACCTTTTTTACAAACTGGGTTGTTCTGTCCAGTTTTACACTGATATAAAGTGGCTAGTCTTACTATCACTTGATATGTCTTATTTGGTAAACAACACATGGGAGGCCTGTCCTTTTCTGAAGAGAAATTGAGGTGATGGAGTGGAAGGAGTAGAGGGAAGTTGGGAGGGAGAAGAAGAAAGAAGAGCGAGTAGAACTTCAATTGGGTGTTAAAAATGTTACTTTGGTTTCCTAGAAATAAGACGTTTCCTATTGTATCTTATTTTGTCCTTGTAGAGTCCTGCTCTTATCTGAAAAGCAAATGGAAAGAGAGTGTTGCACTGGGGGAGAGGGGAAGGAATAGAAGAACAGGAATGGGAAGGTGTGGTATGGAATATTGTATGAGAAAATAATCTATTTTAAATAAAAAATTTTACAAATATCAAAAAGATAATTTTCTTAAACTTTTTCAACTTTAAAACAAACCTGACTCCTGCATGTGTGACCAACTTCATCTCTGGATGTGGAATTTAGAGTCATAAAGACAGACTCCTCAGTTTAGCTTGCTCCTTTTGTAAGTAATTTGCTAGCTTCAGAAGTAGAAATTTCCCCATTTGCATCTGATTAATGGTAGAAATTAATATTTTAAAACAATGTCATATGTCCTCTGTGATTTAGTTGCTTTAGAATAACTCAGTGAATTATTTCAGGCGTGGAAGAGAGTTTGGCTGTAACAGACATTGCTCATTGCTAAGTGATTTATATAAAATGTGTATGCTTCACAGGCATCCACTAGGATTTCACTGAGAACCAATAGTGATTACGTTTGAATAAACTTAACCACATATAAAATTGATAAATGTTTATTGGTTTTTATTTTTAATATGACAACAAATCAATATTATTTGTAGGCTATCTTATAAAAGAACATATATATTTATTTTATATGGCATTCAAAATAGATTTTTACCATTTACTAATTATACAGTCCTCACAACTTAAATTGTCTTTGGTTGTTGTGAATATCTGTATACACTCATAAAAATTGAATTTTATCTAGAAAATTATTATGATAATGGAGTAACTATTCAAAAATTATTCCAGTATTTATATAAAATCTGTACACAAATTAAGCTACAAAAATAGCCAAAAATGATGTTACTACCAATTGGTGAGATGTAATTTTTAAGAAAGTGATATGACTTGAGAAACTCCTGGTGTTATTGAATGTTTCATGGAGAATTTATTGAAGAACTTAATATGTGAGTCTTTTTTTTTTTTTATTCTTGAAAATAGCACCTCTGCAAGGAATTTCAATGGAAATAGAGTTGTGTATCTAGCTTTTTAAAAAAATCATATTTCATAAAATATACAATAACTGAAAGTATCAATGTTACACTCTTTCACATAGCTAAAACTTCAGCACAGTAGAAATGCTACTGTCTCTAAACTTGGAATCATGTGAAGCAGAAAAGGAGAATGGCTAAACCTATCATTTCAGTCAGAATGTTACATCTAGTCAGAACTGGATTTTCCTGGAATTCTGTAATTCCATAGATGAAGGGATAAGATGAGAGCCAAACCCAAACTTTAACAAACACATGGATTGTGCTGAGTCCAGAGTGTTTTCTCTCTATCCCTAAGCCTACTCATGTAAGCTTCTAGCTTCTGAAAACTCTAATCTTCCTCAAGCGAGACCTTGAAGGCTTGAGATTTCAGACTCTGTCTGCTAACCCAGGCCTAAATTGCTTCATCTTCTAAGACTTACTGCTAAATAATCTTACACTTACTAGGTCTTTCTGAACTCTGGCTGTTCAATGCAGCTGTTAAGGTTTAAATGCCTCTCCAAGTCCAAGTTGACTGATTAAAATTGGTTTCTTTTGTCTTCTGGCTGAATTGTTCTGAACGCCTTGAATTGGACTGCCACGACTCGGTGACTACATGAACAGAAAGGAACTTAATGGAGCTTCCTGAGCTCAGTTTGGCTATATTGCACTGAACTCAGCTCAATTGTATTCAACTGAAATCCACTCAACTCTCTTGCTGCCTTGCTCTTAAGTAGCCTCTCTTTCCTGTCTGTTTACCTGGGAGTTGGGCATTGTCTATCTCTGACTCATTCTGTCACATCTTTCTGATTCATCACTTTGTCTACCCTCAATTAAATGTCATTGTTGGGGATTAAAGGTGTGAACTAAATGTGTCTATAATATAGCCAGAGGGATTAAAGATGTGTACTAAGGGCATCTCTATTTTCTAGCCATGTCACACAGACCAAGGTCTTTGGATGTGATTCCTTGCCAGTGTGACCATGAAGCTGGATTGAAATTCTGCTACAAATTCAAGATAGTCTTATCAAAGTCTAGAGGGTCAGAATTTTATACTGATAGGTATTTCTAGTTGGTACAGGAAATACAAAATAGTGTCAACATTGGGTTTGTAGACTTTTTGGACAGTCATGTTTCTATTCTGAAGAGGACCAGAGAGAAACTGAATTTGTGTTCTGGATTCTGCCAACTTCATATGTTTGCAGGGAAAGAGCTTCTCTTTTGTGCTGTGTTCTATAAGAAAGCAGGTGGAGCAAACCATGAGGAGTAAGCCAGTAAGCAGCATTCCTCTGCATCTGCTCCTGGCTCCAGATTCCTGCCTTGTTTGAGTCCTGTTCTTATGTTATTTATTTATTTATTTTGATGAACTGTAATGTGGATGGAACCATAAGCCAAATAAATGAATACATTTTTTCTTCCCCAAGTTGCTTCGACCATGGTGTTACATCACAGCAACAGTAATGCTAAGTCAGTAGGCTTGCTAGATGATGTGCTGGTAACACAGTATTCTGTATTGAGGTAGGATCAGATATAAAGGGTCAAACCCACTGTAACTGAAACTGTGACCCAGTGCATATATTTACTCTATTTAGGTGGACTTTTGGCTATTTCATTAAAGTAAAGCCAACTAATAGAAAAAGTGATACAGGGAATTTGAACAGTATCTGCCAATTTAGTTGTTTACATTATTATATTACATCAATGGAAACTGTTGGAAACACAGCCACTCCTCAGCCTGAAGGGACACTAAATACAAATAACTTTGCAACGATACAACTTGCTGATATAAGATCACAATAATGTATCTTTTTTTCCTGTGAAAAATGTGAGGGTTTCCTAGGGAAAGAAGGTGTGTATGAATGAGTAGCTGTCTGAGAAGTAGTGTGCAGGTTGGAACTGATTCAGGAAAATAATTATTTTTCTTTAGAAAGTCCAGGTCCCTAGGCCCTTTCATCTGTTATAGAACTAAAGAACAAGAAATTTCAATATGTTGCTCTAGGAAAGATAATGCCTTTGTGGTGGCAGCTGTCAAGCGTTGTGATGAAACAAACTTTATCATCATATATGGATTAAAGTATCTACTTCATAGCAATGATAGAGCAAACACAACAGAGGCATATGGTCTCTGTCTTTTATTATCTTGTTGACTGAGATGCTAATCTATGACTCATCTTGTGGTCATGCAGTGATGTTTTCCTTCCTCTAATGGAGATTCTCATTCTTAGTATACTTTCTTCATATGGAAAATGTAACTGATGAGGTTAGATGAAAAAAATAGACTTCTTTCCTCCTTTTTCATTAGTTTTCTTTCATTTTTCAGAATTACATGCAGTATTGATAAACACTTGACTTCTCCCAGATGTATCCACTCAAATTTGTGTTCTTGTAGTTTTCTTAAAATACATCAAGTACATTTTGCACTGCTGATATACTTGGTCATTCAATGGCATGGGGTGGCAATTTATATGTTGCCACAGTCTTTAAGAACAGTGCATTTCCCTATACCAGCAATGATAGTTTGCCAATAGCTCCTTAAGTAGAATAGATCTTTGGGTAACCACCTCTTTCCATGCTGGGATTTCATCTGGTTTATGCTTTCACGGGTCTACAAACTTTCACAACCACTGTGAGTTCATATGTGCAATTAATTTAGTTTGTTATATTTAGAAAACAGCATTTTCTTATAACTATTCACTTGCTTTCTGGGTCTTACAATGCTTAAACCTTTTTTTCTTCAATGATTTCTGAGCATTGATAAGAAAGGGTAAGGAAAAAAAATACATCTTTGAAGGCAGGCATTTAGAACTTAAACAAAAGTATATACAAGATTTTTCTAGAAGTCAAGTGCTTACTCTTCCAGCAAGAAATGCACATTCTGAAGGGTTTGCAACCCATAGGAAGAACAACAATATCAGTCAACCAGACCTCCCAGAGCTTCCAGGAACTAAACCATCAACCAAAGAGTTTGGCTCCAGCCACATATGTAATGAGGATGACTTTGACAGACATCATTGGGAGGAGTGTTTCTTGGTCCTGGGAAGGCTCGATGTCCTAGTATAGGGGAATGCCAGGGAGGGGAGGCAGGAATTGGTAGGTGAGGGAGGACACTCATAGAAGCAGAGTTAGGGAAGATGGAATAGGAGGTTTCTGGTGGGGAAACCGGGAAAGGAGATAACATTTGAAATGTAAATAAATAAAATATCCAATTTAAAAAAAGAAAGAAAAAGAAATGTACATTCTTCCAATCTTCAGAGTTCCTATACAGCTTCTTTCCAATACAGAGGGATAAATACCTGACCATCATATAGCAAACCCAGCATATGTTTATGAGACTTTACAAAAGACTGTGCTGTTATGTAGTTATACCTTCTGTTCTCCCTCCATGGCTGTGTCTGTGAGAACCATATGAACTTTTAAAAAATAGTTAAAATTATCTTCATATACATTTTATAATGTTTACTTAACCTGAAACCAACTTATTTCAGAGGGTTGTCCTGGTAAAATGATAAGGTACATGAAATGTTTTTGGAAACCTATGAAAAAAAAAAATATATCATCAGGCAATTTAATTTTGTATGTCTTGATCGAAAAGAAGCTTGCATTAAACTTTTTTCTCTAACTTCCATTGAGTCTAATAAAGTTGAAGCTAGCACATTTAGAAAAGCAAATGTAGATTATCAATATAAGAATATTTCTGGGGGTCTTACCTCTGAGTTATCAGGTTCATATTCTTTTTATTTATTATTTATTTATTTATTTATTATTAATTTTTAATTGGAAATTTTATTTACATTTCAGATGTTTTCCCCTTTCCCCCTTTTCCCCCCTCCCTCCCAGGAACTCCCTATCCCTTCCCCCCTTCTCTTGCCTCTATGATGGTGTACCCCCATCCACCCTCCCCCATACCTCACATCCCCACCCTCGAATACCCCCCCCCATGATGTCCAGCCTTCATGGGACCAAGGATCTCTTCTACCCTTTATATATAGCTCCCTTGCATAATAGCTGGAGCCATGGGTCCCTCCCTAAGCGCTCCCAGGTTGGTGGTTTAGACCCTGGGGGCTCTGATTGGTTGATATTGTTGCTTTCCTCATGGTGTCACGAATCCTCTCAACTCCTTCAGTCTTCACTCTATCTTCTCTGTTGGGAACCCCATGATCAGTTTAATGGTTAGCTATGAGCATCAGCCTCTGAATATGTCAGACTCTTGCAGACCTCTAAGGAGACAGTTACATCAGGCTCCCGTCAGCATGTACTTCCTGACATCCACATCAACCTCTACCTTTGGTGACTGCACATAGGATGGATACCCTGGTGGAATGGTCTGCAAACAGCCCCTCCTTTAGTTTCTGTCCTGTACTTTGTCTCCATATTTGCTCCCTTGAGTATTTTGTTACTTCTTCTAAGAAGGACTGAAGCCCCACCACCACCACTAGGTCATCATTCTTCATGAGCTTTATGTGGTCTGTGAGTTTAATCTTGGGTATTTCAAGCTTCTGGGCTAAAATCCAATAATCAGTGAGTGAATACCATGTATGTTCTTTTGTGATTGGGTTATCACTCAAGATGATATTTTCTAGTTCCATCCATTTACATAAGAATTTATCGAATTCATTGTTTTTCATAGCTGAGTAATATTCCATTGTGTAAATGTACCACATTTTTTTTGTATCCATTCCTCTGTTGAAGGGCATCTGGGTTCTTTCCAGTTTCTGGCTATTATAAATAAAGCTGCTATGAACATAGTGGAGCATATGTCCTTGTTATATGTTAGAGCATCTTCTGGGTATATGCCCAGGAGTGGTATAGCTGGGTCCTCAGGTAGTTATATGTCCAATTTTCTGAGGAACCACCAGACTGTTTTCCATAGTTGTTGCACCATCTTGCAATCCCACCAACAATGGAGGAGTGTTCCTCTTTCTCCACATCCGTGCCAGCATCTGCTATCACCTGAGTTTTTGATCTTAGTCATTCTGACTGGTGTGAGGTGGAATCTCAGGGTTGTTTTGATTTGCATTTCCCTGATGACTAAGGATGCTGAACATTTCTTTAGGTGCTTCTCGGCCATTCGTATTTCCTCAGTTGAGAATTCTTTGTTTAGCTCCATACTCCATTTTTTAATAGGGTTATTTGGTTGTCTAGAGTCTAATTCCTTGAGTTCTTTGTATATATTGGATGTTAGTCCTCTATCAGATGTGGGATTAGTAAAGATCTTTTCCCAATCTGTTGGTTGCTGTTTTGTTCTATTGGCAGTGTCCTTTGCCTTACAGAAACTGCAATTTTATGAAGTCCCATTTGTCAATTCTTGATCTTAGAGCATAAGCCATTGGTGTTCTGTTCAGGAACTTTTTCCCTGTGCCTAGGTATTCGAGGGTCTTCCCCACCTTCTCTTCTATTAGTTTAAGTGTGTCTGGTTTATGTGAAGGTCCTTTATCCACTTGGACTTGAGCTTTGTACGAGGAGATAAGAATGGATCGATTTGCATTCTTTTGCATGTTGTCCTCCAGTTGAACCAGCACCATTTGTTGAAAATGCTGTCTTTGTTCCACTGGATGGTTTTAGCTCCTTTGTCAAAGATTAAATGACCATAGTTCTGTGGGTTCATTTCTGGGTCTTCAACTCTATTCCACTGATCTTCCTGCCTGTCTCTGTAGCAATACCAGGCCATTTTTATCACTACTACTTCATAGAACGAATTGGGTAGTGTTCCTTCTGTTTCTATTTTGTGAAATAGTTTGAAGAGAATTGGTATGAGGTCTTCCTTGAAGGTCTGATAGAATTCTGCACTGAAACCATCTGGTCCTGGGGTTTTTTTTGGTGGGGAGACTTTTAATGACTGCTGCAATTTCTTTGGGGGTTATGGGACGGTTTAGATGGTTTATTTGCTTTTCATTTAACTTTGGTACCTGGTATCTATCTAGAAAATTGTCCATTTCATCCAGATTTTCCAGTTTTGTTGAGTATAGGCCTTTGTAGTAGGATCTGATGATTTTTTGAATTTCCTCGGTTTCTGTTGTTATGTCTCCCTTTTCAGATCTGATTTTATTAATTTGGATACTGTCTCTGTGCCCTCTGATTAATCTGGCTAAGGGTTTATCTATCTTGTTGATTTTCTCAAAGAACCAACTCCTGGTTTTGTTGATTTTTTGTATAGTTCTTTCTGTTTCTACATGGTTGATTTCAGCCCTGAGTTTGATTATTTCCTGATGCCTGCTCCTCTTGGGTGTATTTGCTTCTTTTTGTTCTAGAGCTTTCAGGTGTGCTGTCAAGTTGTTAATGTGTGCTCTTTCCAATTTCTTTTTGCGGGCACTTAGAACTATGAGTTTTCCTCTTAGCACTGCTTTCATGGAGTCCCACAAGTTCTGGTATGATGTTTCCTCATTTTCGTTAAATTCTAGAAAGTCTTTAATTTCTTTCTTTATTTCTTCCTTGACAAAGTCATCACTGAGTAGAGCATTGTTCAGTTTCCACATACATGTGGGTTTTCCATTGGTTCTGTCATTATTAAAGACCAGTCTTAGTCCGTGGTGATCTGATAGGATGCAGGGGATTATTTCAATCTTTTTGTATCTGTTGAAGACTGTTTTGTGACCGATTATATGGTCTATTTTGGAGAAGGTACCATGAGGTGCTGAGAAAAAGGTATATTCTTTTGCTTTAGGATGAAATGTTCTATAGATATCTGTTAAATCCATTTGGTCCATAACTTCTGCTAATTTCAATGTGTCTTTGTTTAGTTTCTGTTTCAACGATCTGTCCATTGGAGAGAGCTGGGTGTTAAAATCCCCTACTATTATTGTGTGATGTGCAATGTGTGCTTTGAGCTTTAGTAAAGTTTCTTTTATGTATGTGGGTGCCCTTGCATTTGGAGTGTAGATGTTCAGAATTGAGAGTTCATCTTGGTAT
This sequence comes from Mastomys natalensis, assembly GCA_021653895.1. Taxonomy (NCBI): domain Eukaryota; kingdom Metazoa; phylum Chordata; class Mammalia; order Rodentia; family Muridae; genus Mastomys; species Mastomys natalensis. The sequence continues at coordinate 10,024 of JAJTUV010000800.1, forward strand.
ATTTTTTCCTTGATGAGTATGAAGTGTCCTTCCTTATCTTTTTTGATTACTTTTGGTTGAAAGTTGATTTTATTTGATATTAGAATGGCTACTCCAGCTTGTTTCTTGGGACCATTTGCTTGGAAAATTAATTTCCAGCCTTTTACTCTGAGGTAATGTCTGTCTTTGTCACTGAGGTGCGTTTCTTGTATGCAGCAAAATTCTGGGTCCTGTTTTTGTATCCAGTCTGATAGTCTACGTCTTTTTATTGGAGAACTGAGTCCATTGATGTTAAGAGATATTAAGGAAAAATGATTGTTGTTTCCTATTATTTTTGTTATTAGAGGTGGAATTATGTTTGTGTAGCTACCTTTTTCTAGGTTGTAGTTTCCTTCCTTGTGTTGGCGTTTTCCATCAATTATCCTTTGAAGTGCTGGGTTTGTGGGAAGATATTGTGCAACTTTGGTTTTGTCATGGAATATCTTGGTTTCTCCATCTATAGTGATTGAGAGTTTTGCTGGGTATAGCAGTCTGCGCTAGCATTTGTGTTCCCTTAGGGTCTGTATGATATCAGACCAGGATCTTCTGGCTTTTATAGTCTCTGATGAAAAGTCTGGTGTAATTCTTATAGGTCTGCCTTTATATGTTACTTGACCTTTTTCCCTTACTGCTTTTAGTATTTTTTCTTTGTTTTGTGCATTTGGTGTTTTCATTATTATGTGACAGGAGGTATTTCTTTTCTGGTCTAGTCTGTTTGGTGTTCTGTAGGCTTCTTGTATGTTTATGGGCATCTCATTCTTTAGGTTGGGGAAATTTTCCTCTATAATTTTGTTGAAGATATTTACTGGCCCTTTAAATTGGGTATCTTCACTCTCATCTATACCTATTATCCGTTGGTCTTCTCATTGTGTCTTGGATTTCCTGGATGCTCTGGGTTAGGAGCTTTTTGCATTTTCTTTGAGAGTTGTGTCAATGTTTTCCATGGTATCTTCTGCGCATCAGATTCTCTCTTCTATCTCTTGTATTCTGTTGGTGCTGCTTGCGTCTATGACTCCTGATCTCTTTCCTATGTTTTCTATCCCCAGAGTAGTCTCCCTTTGAGATTTCTTTATTGTTTCTATTTCCATTTTTAGATCCTGGATGGTTTTGTTCAATTCCTTCACCTGTTCGGTTGTGTTTTCTTGCCATTCTTTAAGGAATTTTTGTTTCCTCTTTAAGGGTTTCTACCTTTTTACCTGTGTTCTCTTTCAATTCTTTAAAGGATTTTTGTGTTTCCTCTTTAAGGTCTTCTACCTGTTTACCTGTGTTCTCCTGTATTCCTTTAAGGGAATTACTTATGTCCTTCTTAAAATCCTCTATCATCATCATGAGAAGTGATTTTAATTCTGAATCCTGTTTTTCCTGTGTAATGGGGTATCCAGGGCTTGCTATGGTGTGAGAACTGGGTTCTGATGATGTCAGGTAACTTTGGTTTCTGTTGCTTGTGTTCTTGCGCTTGCCTTTTGCCATCTGGTTGACTCTAGTGCTACCTGTGCTCACTGTGTCTGACTGGAGTCTGTCTTTCCAGTATCTTGCTTGTGTCAGAACTCCTAAGATTCCAGATGTCTCTGTGTTCCTGTGGTCCTAAGCTCCCTCTGCTCTGGGTGCAGTGGGTCCCTCTAGGATGTCTCAGGATCAGGTGTTTCCACAGGAGCAGACCAGCTGAGTGTCTTCCCCAAGCAAAGGGACCAGGCTCTGTGTAGAAGGAAGATGGTATTCCAGAGGGGCGGGGTTTGGGTGCCTGGTGGTTCCTTAACCCCCACCTGGCTCCCAGTTGTGACGCTGGGGCGTGGGGTAGTGGGCAAGGTGTCTTACCCTCTGCTCTGAATGCAATAGGTCCTCTGGGATGTCTCAGGATCTGATGTTTCCACAGGAGCAGACCAGCTAAGTGTCTGCCCCAAGCAAAGGGCAGTATTCTTTTTTCTTAATCTATTATTTTATGTGTTTCAAATATTGTCCCTCTTCCCATTTTCCCCTCTGCAAATCCCCTATTCCACCCCTTCCCCCTGCCTCTATGAGGGTGCTCACCCACCCACTCCCACCTCACTGCCCTAGCTTCCGACAGTACTAGGACACTGACCATCCAGAGGACCAAGAGCCTCTACTCCCATTGTTGCCAGATAGGACAATTCTCTGTGGCTGTGCCTATGCCCTGGATATGGTCTTTACAGTTTCTATCTCCCCTTTTTGGGTATTTCTGCTAATGGCATGCCTGTTGGATTCTGGGAACGTCTTGCTTCTCTGGTATCTGTGACTTTCTAGTGGCTACTCCTGTTCCTCATTCCCTATTGCTTCACACCTCCTTTCAATTTCCTGACCTTCTCCCGAAAGTTCGGAATACTCACAATACAACTCACAGACCATATGAAGCTCAAGAAGGAAGACCAAGTGTGGATGCCTCATTTCTATGTAGAAGGGGTTGTAAAATAATCATGGGATGTAGAGGTAGGGTGGGACCTTTGAAGGAAAGGAGGGGGAGGGAAAATGGGTCAGGATTAGGTGTGGGAGGATAGCAGAGAGAAGTACAGATGATCAGGAAGTTGAACCAAAGTGTGTAGTGGTGCGGGATGGAGAACTGGGACAGCCACTATTCTTAATTCATGAATTTATGAAGAATGTTTTACTGAAGACTAATTTATGTAATTTGTCTTTTAGACTAAAACATCTATTTAGTTTGCAATAAGTTAGTATGCTGTTACTACATATGTCCCATAACATTAAGAAATATGAAAGAAATGTCATCGTATAACAAACATGATTACCTAGATGTAGGCACTTTATGAATATTAATTGTATCATATTGAAAATGAAGGATCAAACTGATCAATTTTCTCAGTATGGTTAACTAAAATTAATCAAGAAGAAAAGTAAAAATCAATCTCAAGCCTTAGTATTAAGCTCGAATTCTGGCTATGATTTCTAAGGAGAAAGCATGAGCCTCATCCTATGATACTGATCATGTTCTAAATTTATCAAAGGGAAAAATTCTGAAAATTATTGTACCTTGTACCTCTGAATGAATTGATTTGTTTCTTAAACTAATATTACTTATATGATTAGATATTTGCTCCAAACATTAGAACATTTTATTTTTTCTTAATGTTTTCCTTTAAATATTTATTATTTGAAAATTTCATATATGCATGCTGAATTCATGCAGAGCATGTCAAACCATTATCTCTGTCCCCTCAAACTATTCCTGGACGTTCCTGAATGCCTCCTCATAACCTCAAGCTCCATTTATTATTGTAGCTTGCTGCTAGTTAAAATTAAGTACCTCACTGAGACCAAATAGGATTTTGCACAGACCCTACTTTCTTATAATAAAATTGTATACAGAAGTTTTGTGTTAGTGAAAATACTTGAACCTTTTAGTACTTATTAAAGCTAAACAGTGGAAGCTCTGATCCAATCGCATCTGAATGTCAAATTTTCTAGAATCTAATGTCATTCTATGTGTAGAAATGTGTGAACACAGAGGTTAGTTTTATGGTCAAAACTATGTGAATTTTTACTGTGTATTTTTCCCAATAACCCAGGTGAAAAACACAATATAACTTCATAAAATATTGAAAACAAATTACACTTAGTATGCCATTTAATTTTTTAAAATGAAAAGATAGGTTATATCTATTTAAGCTAATAAAAGAATGGTTATTTTATTCATGCAAAAAAACAACAAAAATGATGTATGCTTTCTCCTTATCCCTATAAATATATTGCTAGTTACAAACTCACGTATACTCATATATCAACTTTTAAAAATCTGGTCTTTGCATATCAAAGAAATATAATTAGAATTATTATTTAAAATAAATTAACCTATTTTCAATAAATTTTATTCTTATGATGAACTAGCTATATAAAATTGCATCCAATTTCACTTATCTTCCCATTTTAACAATTGTTTGATATATTTTTGCACAGTGTCTAAAAGAAAGAAAAGAAGGCAGATATAGCCAGGGCAAAGAGAACTATGAAGTGATATAATTATCTGTTATCAGTAGAGAAATTCCTTCAATTCCATAATGAAGTGTGAGAAATAGTTTATTTCTTATTAAAGTATATTATAGACATAACTATGTCCTGACTTATGTCTTTCAAAAATTCCTATATTATCAGTTGAGTAGGAAGATTACTGCAAAAAATGCCTAGTAATTCTTAAAATTGTTAATTAAAAGATTAGCTATTGAAAATTTACAGAGAATGTGATGTTGGGTTACACATGTCCAAATACTACTACAAATATTCTTTAAACTAAAAATTAACTTGACCTTCTTCTAGGGAGACAGTTTATTCTCAGTTATACAAAAACTGAATAATAGTACCTTCTGCTATGAGTAAATAATAAAATGTTCTTTAAATCATATTAGAATGCATTTAGATGAGTCATATTTCCATATTTAAGAAGAATTTCATATTCTTCCAAAAAATGCTTGGTAAAATTTTGTCTAAGTTGCTTAATCAAAAGCATTTAAGTACTTTTATATTATATGTGCAAAAATATAAACTAATATTGATCCTTCTTTGTGGCATTTTAATTGAGAAAAATCATGTCATTTTGAATTACAGAACATAAACTGTTAGTATCTACTATTGATTTTTATTGGTTATTTATTTATTTAGATTTTAAATGTTATCTCTCTTCCTGATTTCCTCTCAAATCTCCTATCCCATCTCCCTCCCACCTACTTCTATGAGGATGTACCACCACCCACCCACTTGAATTCTGCTTCACTGTCCTAGCATTCCCCTCCACTGGGGCATCAAGCCTCCACAGGCCCAAGGACCTCCTCTCCATTGATGCCAGATAAGGCAATCCTCTACTACACATGCAGCTGGAGCCATGGGTCCCTCTGTGTGTACTCTTTGATCAGGGTTTAGTCCCTGAGACCTCTGGAGGAATCTAGTTTGTTGATATTGTTGGTCTTCCTATGGGGTTACATTCCCTTTTAGTTCTTCAGTCCTTCCCCTAAGTCTTCCATTGAAGTTCCCTTGTTCAGTTAGCTGCAGGCATTCTCATCTATATTGGACAGGTTCTGACAGAGCCTCTCAGAGGATAGCTATACCAGGCTCCTGTCAGTAAGCACTTCTTGGCATCAGCAATGGTGTCTGGGTTTGGTGTCTGCAAATGGGATGGATCTCTAGGTAGGGTGGTCACTGAATGGTCTTTCCTTCAGGATTTGCTCTACAGGTTTTCGTGCATTTCCTTTAGACAGGAGCAATTCTGGGTTAATACTTTTGAGATGGGTGGGTTGCCCCATCCCCTCAATAGGGACTGTGCCTAACCTCTGGATATGATCTCTACAGGTTCTACTTCTACTTTGGTCTTTAAGCTAATGCTATCCTCACTGGGTCCTGGGATGTTTTCCTTGTCGCTGGGACTTTCTAGTGGCTACTTCCAGTTCCCCATCGCCCACTGCTACAGATCTCTTTTCAATTTCCTGACCCTCTGTACATCTCTCCTGTCTCCCCCCACACTTGATCCTGCCCCCCTTTTTCCCTCCCTATCCTCTTTCCTTCCCAGGTCCCTCCATCCCTCTACCTCCTGTGATTACTTTATTCTCCCTTCTACATAGAACTGGAGCAACCACACTTTGGTCTTCTTCTTGAGCTTCATACTGTATGTGTGTTGTATTTTGGGTATTCTGAAGTTTTGCCTAATATCCACTCATCAGTGAGTACATACCATGTGTGTTCTTTTGTGACTTGGTTACCTAACTCAGAATGATATTGTCTAGTTCCATCTATTTACCTGCTACTTTTATGAAGTCATTATTCTTAATAGCAAAGCAGTACTCCATTGTATAAATGTGCCACATTTACTGTATCCATTCCTCTGTTGAGGGACATCTGGCTTGTTTCCAGCTTCTGACTATTATAAATAAGGTACTATGAACATAGTGGAGCATGTGTCCTTGTGATATGTTGGAGCATCTTTTGGGTATATACCCAGGAGTGGTATAGCTGTGTCCCAGATAGTACTTTGTCCAATTTTTTGAGGAACTGCCACACTGATTTTCAGAGTGATTGTACTAGTTTGCAATCTCACCAGCAACGGAGGAGTGTTCTTTCTCCACATCCTTGCCAGCATCTGCTGTCAATCTGAGTTTTTGACCTTAGCCATTCTCACTGGTGTAAAGGTGGAATCTCAGCATCATTTTGATTTGCATTTCCCCAATAACTAAGGATGCTGAACATTTCCTTAGCTGCTTCTTGGCCATTCAAGAGTCCTCAGTTGAGAATTCTTTGTTTAGCTCTGTATTCCATTTTTAAATATGGTTATTTGGTTCTATGGAGTCTAACTTTTTTAGTTCTCTGTATATACTGGATATTAGGCCTATATTGGATGTAGGGTTGGTACAGATCTTTTCCCAATCTGTAGGTTGTCATTTTGTCCTCTTGAAACTTTTCAAGAAGTGTCTTTTGCCTTACAGAACCTTTTCAATTTTATGAGATCTCACTTGTCTATAGTTGATCTTAGAGCCTGAGCCACTGGTGTTCTGTTCAGGAAATTATCCCCTATGCTGATGTGTTTGAGGCTCTTTCCCATTTTTTCTTCTAATAGATTCAGTGTATCTGGTTTTATGTGGACATACTCTGGGTGAATCACCATCCCTGATCTCAAGCTGTACCACAGAGCAATAGTATTAAAATCTGCATGGTATTGGTACAATGACAGGCAGGTAAATCAATGGCATATAATAGAAGACCGAGAATTAAATCCAAAGACCTAGGATCACTTGATCTTCAACTAGGAAACCAAAACCATCCAGTGGAAAAAAGACAGCATATTCAACAAATGGTACTTGGTCAACATGTCGAAGAATAAAAACTGATCCATTCTTATCTCCTTGTACAAAGCTAAAGTATCTATTACTCTTAAATCATATTTTGCAAATGACTTAATTTTTGGTCATGATAATGTCTTCTTTTATGGATTAATAATAACCATGTAAATTTATACTTTGTATGAAAGTCAATACATATTATATAATTTTTATTGATAATTCCTGTATTATAACAGACATGTTTTCAAGTGGCCATAATCATTTTTATTTATTCCAAGAAATACAAAAAGGTGTAATCATGATCAACATGTGTTAAATGAATGCATAGAAAAGCTATAGTGAAATTTCTTTTATTTTACAATTAACATAATCATAAAAAATAATTTTAAAGAAATCTAAGAAAAGTAATGTTTGTATCAATTTCTCATTGTATGACTAGACTAAAGCCACTATTGTATTTTGCTGATTTTGAATCACATCTAGTGTTATTTTTCATCTCAAAAGCATAGTCCTGAATAACTATTTTTTCATTTAATGTGTGCTTGCACAGGGAGTCTCCATTTTGCTGCTCAGGTGAGTCTATCTCTAGGTCAAACACTGTCAAAGCTTGCAAACTCTAGTTGAACAAACTTTATTTTATTATTTTACCATTTATTTCTCATTTATGGACTTCTTTGTTACAGATTGTTTGGCATGCATAAATCTCATTTTTATTTATATTTCAATATTCTCTCTTTTTTTTATTTGAGTTAATTTTATTTTTTTATTGGAAATTTTATTTACATTTCAGATGTTCTCTCCTTACCCCATTTTCCCCCCTCCCTCCCAGGAACTCACTATCCCTTCCCCCCTCCTCCTGCCTCCACGTTGGTGTACCCCTACCCACCCTCCCCCGTACCTCACCTCCCCACCCTCGAATATCCCCCCCACAACGTCCAGCCTTCATGGGACCAAGGATCTCTTCTCCCACTTATATATAGCTCCCTTGCATATATAGCTGGAGCCATGGGTCCCTCCCTAAGCGCTCCCAGGCTGGTGGTTTAGACCCTGGGGGCTCTGGTTGGTTGGTATTGTTGCTTTCCTCATAGTGTCACGAATCCTCTCAATCCTTCAGCCTTCACTCTATCTTCTCCATTGGGAACCCCATGATCAGATGTTAGCTGTGAGCATCAATATTCTCTTTAAAGGAACTCTAGTTATTGTCCTTGGTGACTGAGATTTATATTCCTCTGAGCTTCTTGTCTGTGTCTCAGATTGTGCCTAGCCAGAGCCTCTGTTGTCTACTAAGCAGTGCTTTTCTTGTTATACTCTGAGGTATGTTCGCAGATACTCACTCAAGTATGAATGAATCATTTATCCAGGTTCTCATTGCTGTCAGGAGACAAATTGCAACTACTATAATTCCTTGGACTTTGTCACAAGTGAAAAGAAATATATAGTTTAAGTTTATGTTCATGTCTGGTGAAAGTTCAATTCATTGATGGATGCTTTTTTTGTGTAGAACATGAGGACATGAGCATGGTGCCAATGACTTCACACCTGCCACAGTTGCAGATACTTTGAAGGGAAACAGCAGCTTGATAAGGTCTGCTAAGTTACTTGTAGCTGTTGCCAACACATAACTTGTGTTTATTGGTCATATCTTCTACTTTCCCTATTCAGATATGGATCAGAAAATATCCTTTAAAATATAAATAGTAATTTCTCAGAATCTGGTTCCAGATATACTTAACACAAGATACTACTTATGATTTAAATGTTGTTGTCTTTCCTCTCCACTTTTTGTTGAAATCTTTCTATGTACAGAATCAAGTATTAATATGGAGTCTTTTATTTTTCTCCTTCACATGCATTTAGAGATTCATACCAATGGAATATTCAGGGTATGTAGACCAACTAAGTTTCACAAGAAGGCAAGGGATGAAATAATATAGAATAGTTTCCTACCTTGCAAACCAACAAGTGTAGAGACAAAATATAAATATAACTATTTATAAATTCTCTCATATTTTATTGTGTTTCAAGATACTTCTTTAATATAATTCTGTTATTGAAATGGCTATACAAGAAACTTTATTGTATATGCTTTCAACTACACATATTTGATCTATCATTTACTTGGTTTAAACTGATAAAGGTAAAGGTTAGCATTATAAATAAGAAGCAAAAAGTATTAGAAATAGAAAGTTGGATCATGGAAGAATGTGTTAAGAGAAAGAAATGAAGGTGCGATTTAGAGTTACTAATAAGTTCTTTGGAAAGTAGGATAGACACATATATTTAAGCAAATACAGTTAAAAACAAAACTCTGGAGAAGCTGCTGCTTTGATCTTCTACTTTGGAAAACTTTTATAGCCATATGATGAACAGGCTTTATGAGAACTAGTAAACTTGTGTGCTTTAAATTCTAAGCATGATTATAACCTAGAATGAAGAACTATGGGTAACATTGGATAGATCTTTTATGTCTGTAAAGGATTATCTTTTCACTAAAGATTTCTTCACAAGACTTAGTTGTTAAACCTTGGCATTAGAGCAGTGTCAAGAAAAGATTCATTCATAGCATGACAAGCAAAGACCTGCTCTCCTGGCCTTTTGTCTTTAGACACAGTTTCCCATTATGCTTGAATATATTCTAAATCACTTAGGATTTAATTGCTTCAGGGATGATAGAGGTTGGTTCACATATTTTATGTTCTTAATATATTTCTCATTAGGCAAGCTTCCAAAAATGTTTCCTTATTAGGAGATGATCCCAGCAGATGATCCATAAATAGATTGTAATGTTCCCTCTATCAACTCCTTGACAATGGAGGCTTTTCATATTTCAATAGAAAAAAATGCCTCTGTGTAGTGAGCTAATGGTTTGAGACTATCCATAGATCTCAGAGGAACTATGATTTAAAACCTAGAAGATATAATGAACTAAATAAATACAAGATAGGTTAGCTATTATTAATATAAATGGATTTAAATTGTTTGTTATAAATTGCTATAGATAATGTATCACTTGTCTTTGGCATGTACTTATATATATTTTTTCAGAAGAACTAAACCCAAATGACCTTATTAACTTTTGGTCTACTGTACTTAACACTTAACATAGAACATACGTAAATCTATAGCATGGCTTGTCTAAAAGATAACTCCCTAGTATACAAGCTATTCACAGAGCTCAATACCTGAAACTATATGAAATAAAGAATTGTTACTATCACATTCTTATCAGTAAGTACAAAATTATCTGGATAGCATAACAAAAATGGGCATGCAATTAATTTCAACCTCTAACATTTTTCTATATGATGACCTTCCCCAATCCTTTCTCAAACTTGTGTTTGTTGTCCCAGTGAGTTTTATAACATTAGCACATCGTAAGTGATAGCCAGAGTCCACTATGAGGTCAGAATGGCCACAGCCACTTCTCCTACATATCTAAGGATTCTTCCCTAGGGGAGTCAGTTCAACATGACCAGCCTGTTCCCATGAAAATGACCACAGTGTTGCTAGTATCAGCCAGAGCTGTTAAAGGTACCCAGTTTTTGACATCCTATGGCAGAGAGTCTGCTAACCCTGTTGTAGCTCCTTGTAAAATATGATGGCAGTCTGGGACCCTGAGAAACAGGAGCTACATCCCTCCAGCCGACCTGCATGTGAAATAAGGGACTGCCCGCAGTAGGCTGGGATGGAGACATCTCAATAGCCCATGGCAGCTCTTTGTAAAAAAATTGTTGTTCCCATTTCTCCTAACCTTAGCCCTGGAAAACGGCTATATAGATTACATTTGTGTGTTTTTCATTTGGCCTTGGTGTGCATAATTATTCTATTATATCTGACTTTCTTACTTCTTTCTCCTTCTGTTCTGGTGAATTCTGTGAAACTAGAAGTTCTTTGATGTAATGATTCTTAAACAATTAAAAATTGAGGCATAGGGCACAGCACAACACAGTCCTAATGGCCCACGTGCATGTGTGTTCTCATCTTGGAAAGAATGCAATAATTCACAATGATAGTTCCAGATTAATGTTTGACTTGCAAAGAAAGTTTGAAGAAATAATTAGAAAATGAAAATAGAGCCAACATTGGGACCCTCAAGAAAGAAAAAGGTCTATTGAAGTTATGAAAGAAGTTTGCACAACATTTAAGATGGTTCCTGGAAAAACAAGTATAGGATGCATAAAATTATATATTAGTAAAACTAAGTCAAAACACTGGGATTCTTAGGATAGTCATTGTGTGCAATACACAGAAGTAGAAAGCTAGTAGAACTACTAAGTTAAGAGTTGATTTGATTCTTTCTGGCCACTGCCTGGCAGCTTTGCCCATGTCATTTATCATTAGAGCTTCACAGGAAAATGCAAGTAACTAACCTCAGAGCTCTGAGCTGTAAAGTATAATAAGTTAAAAGTTAAAGTTTAAATCATGGTAAGTTTGTAATTATTATTATTTTGGCTATAGGCTTGGGAATAGGGAAGCTTGAAACTTCGGGGAATAATGTAATTTTTGATTCTTTGTGGGATGTAGTTATTCTTTTGAATTTGATTTGGCAATGATTATACAGTGTCTTTTTTTCAATCTGCTTTTGGAGTATCAATAAAAGACTGGGGCAAGAAAAAGGCAGAAGAACATGAGAAGAGCATGTGAAGAGTGAGTGAAGAGAGAATGGAAGAGTGAGTGAAGAGAAATGTGAAGAGTGAGTGAAGAGAGAATGTGAAGAGTGAGTGAAGAGAAAATGTGAAGAGTGAGTGAAGAGAGAATGTGAGGTGTGTATGGAGAGTATGTGTGAGAGTTAAAGGAGGAACAAATGCACAGAGATGTGTAGGAGTATGAGAGTTCAAGGAAAGAAAAGTGCACAGGAGAAAAGTAGAGTGAGCAGGAGAATGCAGAGTGAATAGCCTCAAGCTGTGAGCAAACGAGGAGAGAGAAAAAAAAGCAGAGAGTGAGAGAGTAGAGAGAGAAACAGTAAGCCTTGAAAAATTGCCTGTTAGCTTGTAGCCAAAAAAGTAGTCTGTGTATATTTATTATGCACCTTCCAGATATCCCTGCTTCCAGTTGAGAACTCGATCCTGTGTCGAGGCAAGACTCCGAAAATAGACCATTAGCAACATTAAAATCTTTAAGGTATACTGGTAGACCTAAATGAAAATCAGAATACTTCAGTATAAGATACTGTGGTAATAAATCACATGGTTTAATTTCATTGTAAGTTTCTTAAATACAATAGATTAGTATTAACAACTATTTTTCCAAATTTGCTCTTAAAACAAGCTTACATTTCAAAGACTAACTTGTCTTTATTTTGTATTGCATGTTGTTACTTAATTTTTAGGTATGAAAATTAATCACTGATAAATTAAGAGCCATAACCCCTAAGACAATGTCAATGCCATAGATTTTATCATGAGCTTATTAGAAAGTTCTAGAAGTGACAATAAGTGATATTTAAGAAAGACTTGATGACATTGGGTAATTGGTGATAAGCTGCATGCAAAATTCTCCAAAACTATAAATAATTTAGTTTCTTAAAACTTTTAGGTTAGAGTAAATGTCAAAAGGAAGGAAAAAGGATGGGGGCCAGCCTCTGCTGTGAAGTCACTGTCTCATCCGACTTACAGAGAAATTTTTGTATTGACTCTTATCAAGAGACAATTTCAACCTTGGACTTTAGGCCACTTGAGCATTTGCAGGAATCAACTGTAATATTTTTCAATAACAACAACAGAGTTTGAGTGCTGGTACACACCTGAGTTTCAAAGTAGCTCCTAATCCAGGTCAATAATGTTTTGTGCCATTGGGGATTTTTTTCATCATCAATTGCTAAACTAGTCTTCTGCTTTGTTTTTAACTACAATAAGCATCGATCTGTAGCAATTCTGAGGCTTATCTCAATGACATTAATTAATAAAAGCTTAATTATTTTATTTAATAATCATTTCATATACATTACTTTTCCTCATAAATGTAGGCTTTGAAAATTTTCTAAGCCGGGCGATGGTGGGCACGCCTTTAATCCCAGCACTTGGGAGGCAGAGGCAGGCGGATTTCTGAGTTCGAGGCCAGCCTGGTCTACAGAGTGAGTTCCAGGATAGCCAGGGATACACAGAGAAACCCTGTCTCAAAAACCAAAAAAAAAAAAAAAAAAAAAAAAAAAAATTTCTAAGACATTTTAATTATTTTCTTTTTCTTTCTTTCATTTTTGAGGAGGTATTGGTCTGATTTGTGTGTGTGTGTGTGTTTGTGTGTGTGTGTGTATTGTTTCTTTATATTGTACACATATATTTGTGTGTATGCATGTGTAGTCTCATGGGCACTTGGAGGCCAGAGAGTGACACAGAGTGTTTTTCTCTATCACTATTTACCTGTTCTCTACAGACAGGTTTTCTACTGGGACTGGGACAGGAGAGGACTGTCAGAAACCCCTGGCAATCTTCCCTCTCTATCTCCCCCTACTACACAGGGATTATAGGTACACATAGATCAAATTTTTACATAGGCACTGGGGACAATGTCAATCTACAAGGCCCATTATTTTTTGTATGCTTTTATGTGGTTAGAGTCTGTGCTTTCCTTTGGGGTGTTATTTTATGTTGTTTTCATGTTTCTTTGGGGGTAAGGTCTTTATTATATTGGGCTTGGTAGTGAGTAAGAGAGGAATTGTAATAAAATTCAGAGAGGGAAAGAATAATATCTAAGTAATTTAAATTTAAATATTTTAAATAAAATATTAAAAAAAGAATTATAAAAACAACCCAGCAAGGTCCAGTGCAAGGTATTAAATTTCCCAAAGAATTTTCACACTCTAAAATTTCTACAACCTTTTTAAGCAACATTATCAGCAATGTTGACACATGCTCCAAAACATGAGATCATCAGGGACATTAAACACTCCAACCAAAGCAGGCTCCTACTCCACTTCAAGATAGAGTTACTCACAAGAAGGAAGAGTCATTACATAGGAGGGATGTGAGCTTTACTTGCCATGTTTTCTGCTACATGTACACCATGTAGCAGAAAATGTTGCAGATTAAATTCTTCCACACTCTGGAACAATAAGATTTGATGATGCCCAGATTACTGAACACATGAAAACACTGGCAGAGCAGCATGTCTCAAGAAGTTATAGGTACTTTTTCCACAACAGTTGTTTCTTGCCCTAAGTATGTCTTCAGTCTAATATTTTCTATTGAATAATGTATAACAAACCTGTAAATGTAGATATCATGTTTCTCTATATGTTGAGAACAATTCAAAGAAATCCTTGACTACCAAGAAGCATCTCAGGGAAACTATAATATATAGTTGGTTGGTTGCATATGAAAGACATTTCCTGTAGTGAGAATGTCTTGTATATTATATGGATACTTCACCTGTCAAGTAAAATACCTAATAACCTTAGGAAAGGATAGAGTAGAAGGTGGGATATCCGGGAGGCAGAAAGATTTCTAGGATAAAAATAGACAAGTGAGATTTGCCCAGGGAGATATGACAAGATAGATTCATGGTACCTGAGCACAGGTAACCAGCCATGTGGTAGAATGCAGGATAAAATAATGCTTTAATTTATGATCTAGTAAAAAAACAGAGCCTAGTTATATGGCCAAGGTATTTGTAAACATATTTGAGTCTGAGTCTTATTTTTAGGAAGATGGGCTTCTAGGAAGAACTAGACCAAACATCTACAATTTCCCATTCATGACCGATACCTAAAGGAAGACGAATTTTGTTACCAACTCAACCTTGTAGAAAGGAACTATATTTTCAGAACAGTTTTATCATAACTTACTTGGATTTTAAAACAGAGATGCAAATTAGAAACAAAGTTTTAAATCCAAAAGATGAACAGGAGACAAACTTCATATTTATCTCATATTATTATATATCTCATAATTATTAACTGCATTCTTGCTTTGTGAAAGAGAATTAAATTTCCCTGAAGATCTTCTCAAGCTAGTTCAGTGAGACTCACACACCAGTCCCCCTGTGGATGGGATGGATACACCCTCACAGAGGCTTCTTTAAAATTTTTTCACTCGGTCTCTAAGTTTGGGTTCTGCTTAAAGAAACAAATTTATCTTAGTATTAGCCTAACACACTGGTCTGCCTGACTTCAGTTTCCTAGTCTGCTTCTGACACTATTATAATGATTTGTTTTTCTACAGAAATTGATGTTGATGTAATTTTATTTTCCAGGATTTCAGTATTCATGTTATGAACGTTTTTCTTTCATTTGTTTTATTTTTAGTATGTTTCTGAATGAGATAGAACCACTAATCTTTCCCCACTCCCTTTCTCCCTGGAATCTCTCTCATAGATGGCCTTCTCAGTCTTTAAAATTGATTCCTTGTTTTGTTAATCATATTTGGAATTTATAGTGTAGTGGTTTTCTATATTGACATTCTGAATTTGGGGTGGAGAATTAGAAAATTATATCTCCAAATATCATGATAACTTAGTTTTCCTAAAATAGCTGCTACTCAATATGATCATTTTTAACTTGCATTAGTTTTAATGTAAAGTAGTTTTACTTCAAAGTTTGTTTATTTTGTAATGAAGGGCAAATGACAGAGATCATTTTATTTAAAAAAAACTTGGAGCCGGGCGCTGGTGGCGCATGCCTTTAATCCCAGCACTTGGGAGGCAGAGGCAGGTGGATTTCTGAGTTCGAAGCCAGCCTGGTCTACAGAGTGAGTTCCAGGACAGCCAGGGCTATACAGAGAAACCCTGTCTCGAAAACCCAATATATATATATATATATTAAATATATAATATATAATATATATATTATATATATATATATATATATATTATATAATATAAAAACGTGGAACAAATTCATAGCACTATGTAGATTAATTTGTCTACTGCATTTACAAAGTTCCTATTATTCCTTATCATAATATAAAATAATTTTGTTGCTATTTATAGCATTATATTTGTGTGGAAAAGATTGGACTATTATTCACTGTAGCATGTTTTCTGGACAAACTCCAACTCAGTGAATTTCCAGCTGCTAGGATATGATTTTTTATGACATTGTACTCAATGAGCATGTACCATCTACTAAAAAAGCACATGACCTACATGTCTGAAAAATACCCTGCTAAGTGGAAAATGAAATAAGTATGGGTTCACATTCTTTATATCCACACACTGTTTTGTGGTTGAAATTTGTATTACCTAATTACTCCTACTGCATACTTTTTCTATGTTACCTTGTGTACAGAAGATCATTACTGCTGGGTTACATTACTGTGATGGTTTGCATGGTTATAGAGGAAATGATAAGGACCGTAGTGTGTGGTTCTTGACCAATGCACAGTGTGCATGTCATCTTTGATAAGACATTTAATTTTCATTATACATTCATTCTCTTATTTGTATCTCTGAGAATTTTGCCCATTTAAAATTTAATTATGTTAACATTTATGTGTAAGTGTCTTGTGGGGTACACTTGAGTGCAATGTCTGTGGTGGCCAGAATACAATGTCATGTCCCCTGGAACTGCCTTATGAGCAGTTGTGAGACACATGTTACAGGTTCTGAGAAACAAACTCAATTCCCCTGCAAAAGCACTCATGCAGTTAACAGCTGAGCCATATCTCCAGGCCTCCTTGAATTACCTAATTGTTGTATATAAAAACCAAGTTGAAAGGAGGTGTAGAATATGAATATAACACCTACTGACTGCTATTGATTTGAATTCTGGCACTGGGAAAACATTATCACCTTTTAATGAGGCATTTTTAACTTCCCAAGGAAGAGATAATCACAATCTCTATTTATAAAAATATTTATCCTACATTATAATTAAATAATTTCCCTCTATGTACACACAGAAACACACATAGTACTATTAAGCTGTTTCAAGGAGCTGGACTGCCATTTTAGAATCTTATTTGGAAAATAATAGAAGAATGTCAAGAGAAAAGATAGTCTCTCTCAGGACCGTGTATCACATTTTACAATTATGAGTAAAGCATGTTCATACACATCTGAGATATATTGGTACTTAATTAAATAAAAATATAGAGTAATCAATTTAAAGTTATCTGATGTTCCCTTTAGCACAAAGAAATAGATGTGTTGTCTACTTATACTGATTGGACTTATACTGATTACTAATGACTTTCCAAAGCTTTTGTGTTTTTATACCTTGATAATTTTAATAATTAGTTTTTCAATAGAACTAAACTATCATTAAAACAGTACAAGTTGCACAGTATTAGCATTGGCTCCAAAAATTAAAAAATACTGATTTATGTGTATGCCCATTATTTTCCATATGCAGTACCAATTTTATTTTTTTGTGTTTAGATACCTTTGTATGGAGATAATTAGACCATTTCAATGTTTTTTGATCTTTGAATGAAAGTAATATTGTTACTTTTTGAATGTAAATATTTAATGAATAAAATTGACAGTGTATCAATTTACTCCTACATAGCATATATAAATACAAAATAAAGGCATATTTTGCTTAAATTTCAAAGTTCCAAAATACATTTGCAGTTCAACCATCAATTATGCATGTTTTATATCTGATTATAAGGCTAACTCATACATTTTAGTGGTTCCAAGGTTATATTGCTAACAGGATTTTCAGAACTCAACTAAAGGCCGAAGGATACATACATGATGGAGCTGAGAAGAACTGGGTATCACATGTGGTGGTCATATTAATAAGCTTGTTTCAATGTTTGCTTTCCAAAAGTAACCATCTTTTCCTTCCTTTCCCTTCCCTTTCCCTTCCCTTCCCTTCTCTTCCCTTCCCTTCCCTTCCTTTCCCTTCCCTTCCCTTCCCTTCCCTTCTCTTCCCTTTCTTTCCTCCCCCTCCATCTCTCCCCCACCCTCTGTGTGTGTGTGTGTTTGTGTGTGTGTGTGTGTGTGTTTGTGTGTATGTATGTGTATGTTTCTGTCCACACCTTCATGAGGTTGTGACCTAAGTGATTCCTGAGAATGTTTTATTATTAGAAGTCACACATAGCAGAAGAAACCCATTTTATTGCTCACAAAAATCACAGCACAATAAAGCCATGCATCATCTCAAAAGGAGGGCTATATTTTGTGATGGAGCTACTATGTAAAACAGAAGCAAGAAGTAATCAAGATTCAGGCATCCTGGGGAATGCACTGAGCACACTGGATAAGAACTAACCTTGAAAAGAATTATTGGAAATGGGAAGCATCATTTTTTTTTTTTTGTGAGAAGTTGAAACAAGGAGGACAACAAGTTGTGACAGATGATAGTTTAGGTGACCATGGACTCTATGATGGGCACTGTATCCTGTTGTCTGCTCTGATGATTGGAATTTATTTTCAAGGTGACAGGAATTAGAATTAATTAAGAGACAAGCCCTAAGTTTGTCTATAATAGACTATCTAGATGGAGAATATCCATTACAAATGTGCTATGTGTGAATTCTAGATTAAATAAAAAGAAGAAAGCAAGCAACCATCTTATTTATCATATCATGTTCATGACTTTCTGGTTGTGGTCTCAGTGTGAACAGCTGTTGTCTGGTCTATGAGAACTGTATAGCAAAAAATTCCCTTCTTTCCTTTATTTTTATTCTTTAATATTTTTTTTTATAGTCCAGACTTTATCCAACTCCTGGTCTATCCTTTAACTGTTCCACATCCCACACCTATTCCCCCACCCCATCTCCAAGAGTTTGTCCCCACCCTACCTGCATCCCATCAGACCTCCCCATTCTCTGGGGCTGCAGGTCTCTTGAGGGTTAGGTGCATCTTCTCTGACTGAGTCCAGACTAGGCAGTCTTCTGCTGTATATTTGTCAGGGGCCTCATATCAGCTGGTATATGCTGCCTGGTTGCTAGCTCAGTGTCTGAGGGAGATTGGGGGTCCAGGTTAGTTGAGACTGCTGGTCTTCCTGTGGCATCGCTTCCTCCTCCCAGCTTCTTCAGCTTTTCCCTGATTCAATCACAGGGGTCACCAGCTTCTGTTCATTGTTTGGTGTCAGACCAGCTTGTTATGGTGGCCTGTATGTATTAGAATTGTTCATCAAAATAAACACTTATTTCTTTAACTTTATTTTGTATGACAGTTTAAATGTTTTTTACAGTTTAATTTTGTTGTGTAAATATTTTGCCTCTATTTATATCTGTGTACCATCTGGGTGGTGGTGACTATGGAGGCTAAGAGTGGGCATCAGATTCCCTCAGTCTGGAACTAGAGTTATGGCTGGCAATCAAGCACTATGTAGAATCTTTGAATAGAAGCCAAGTCCTCTGGAAGAGAATAAATTGTTCTTAATGACTAAAACATGTCTCTGCTCTTAATTCTTGTGTTTTCTTTACAACGACACAGGTATCTACTATGCTCATGGATTATTATATGGACTGAGTCTCAATCTGTAGCTACTATTACTGTCTTCAATGTGGCTTCACTGTCTTAAATATTTCATTTCATAGTTAGCAGTCAAGCAATAAAATATAAAGCACCAATTAAAGAATCAAGCGGTGATTCAGTAGCATTAGCACTCCTTTTAGTAATCTTTCTGCTATCATATCACATGCTTTAAACTTAATTACAATTTACATTGAATAGGAAAATGTAGTCTTCTTTCTTTTTCCTTTTCTTTCTTTCTTTCTGAGTAATTTTATTAAAGTTTTTGTTTGTTTGTTTTTGCTTTGGTTTTTGCAAACTAGTAGTGTTAGGTTTTAGGATTCTGGGGTACGAAGTTCCTGTTTCTTGGTCACCCAAGCAGTGTTGTATATGAGTTCAGTGTCCTGGAGTACTCTTAAGTCAAATCAGAAATATCAGATATGCTGTAAAATTGCTAGTATGAGATTTTCCCTCATTATTATTTTTGTTGTAGGCACTTATGCTATGAACCTGCTTCTTAGAACCTCTTTCATTGTCTTAAGTTAAGATATGCTATAATATCATTTTCATTGAATACAATAAAGTCTTTTTTGTTGTTTCTGTCTTGAACTATTTTTATGAAACAGTGAATTTCTCAGTTTCCATGACTATGTAGACTTTCTGTTATTTCAATTGTTGATATCCTGTTTAAATTGTGTTGGCCTTATAGGATGTGCCTTGTATCTGAGTATATGATAAATTTTGCAGAAAGTTCCTGAGTTGCACAGAAGGTATATTCTTTTTTTGTTTGTGATGAAGATTTTGTGAATATCTGTTAGGACCATTTGTTTCATACTGTATGTTAGCACCAGAGATAGTTTAGTTGATGTTTTAGAGACTTTTCCATTGTTAAGATTAGAGTATTGAAGTTTCCACTCTGGGTGTGTTAGGATCTATGCGTGATTTAACCTGTAGTAGTGTTCCTTTTGCAAAAGTGGGTACCTTACTGTTTGGGGTATAGATGTTAAGAATAGAAATGTTATATTGCTGGATTTTTTTATTTGAGTATGTTGTGTCATTTCCCATGTCTTTTTAGTAGTTATGTTCTGAAGTCTTTTTTGCTAGATATTAGAATGGCTGACTCAGCTTGCTTCTTTGGCACCTTTACTTAGAATAGTTTTCCCAATTCTTTACACCGAGATAAACTCTACTTTTGATGTTGAAGTTTGTTTCTTGAATGGAGAAGAAGGACAGACCTGTTTTCACATCTATTCTGTTAGTCTATGTTCCACCTTCTTGGAGAATTCAACCATTTATATTGAATGATATGGATGATCATTGATGATTGATTCTTGTTGGTTGTTGTTGATGTTGTATTTGTTGTTGTTGTTGCTGCTGCTGCTATTGTGGTGGCACTATGTGTGTGTCCCTTCTTTTGATTGTACTGTGTGAGATTATTATTTCTTGTGTTTCATCAGTGTAATTAACCTTTATAGATCAGAATTTTCCTTCTAGTACCTTTTGTAGGGCTAGACTTGTAAATAGATATTGTATAAATTTGGCTTTATTATGGATTATCTTATTTTCCACATCTAGCATTATGGAAAGTTTTTATGGGTTTTGTAGTCTTGGTTGTCATTTTGTCCTTTAGAGTCTGCAGCACATCTGTCTTAGGATCTTCTACCTTTTATAAGAAAGGTATAGTTCTAGCAGATCTGCCTTTAAATCCTACTTGGTATTTTTCCCTTGTAGATTTTAATATTCTTTCTTTGTTCTCTATATTTAGTGTTTTGATAATTATGTATTAAAAGGACTCCTTTTCTGACCCAAGTATATAGTGTTCTATATACTACTTACACCTTTATATTGGTATTTCCTTTAGGTTACAAATATTTTCATCAATAATTTTGTTAAAATTATTTTCTTGGCCTTTTATATGAGTTTTACAGTTTCCTCTATTTTTATTTTTCTTAAGTTTGGACTTTTCATAGTGTGCCAGATTTCATAGATGTTTTTGACAGAAGATATTTAGATTTAACATTTTCTTTTCTATTGTATTTCAAATGCATGAGATTCTCTCTCTCATGTCTTGTATTCTGTTGTCAAATTTCTTCTTTAAGGAATTCTATAATCTTCATATAGATTGTTTTAAGGTCTTTTCCTTGTACTTCTGCTATATTGGACTATTAAGGGTTATCATGTTATTGATTGCTTTTCACACTGGTGTCGAGACATCTGAGATTAGGATGATTAAAGATCTAGGTGTGATTTCAGATTTTGTCTTTTTTGGGTGGGTATTTGGTTCCTTGATTTCTGTTTTCACTCTAGGTCTGAGAGAGTATGATGTATTACCTGTTAGAAAATTTTCTTTGGACCTAAGATTTGTGATTACTGGGAGTTCTACATCAAATATACTTCTAGATATTGAAAGCTGACATTGACAATTAGGGTAGTTTAGGAAGGAGTTCATGAGAGATAAGGGAGTAGTGTGTTCAACTAGGACTGCTTACTTTATCTCCAGGAATGGAAGAAGATAGTGAAGAAAGATCACCAGAGAGTGTTATATATAAAAGGATATAATAAACAACTATAACCATAGCATTCCTTATATTTAAGATGTCAATGGACTAAGCAAGGGTTGGGATTTTGCCTTATAACCTAGGACATAGTTTTGAATAGCAAGCACTTATTTAAAATCCAGACATAAACACACCTTTTTATGACACTCATCATTAGAAAGTAGAGACAGGTTGATTGTAGGAACTGACTAGGCCTGCAATCTAGCCAAGAGGTTGGTCTTTAGGTTTAGTGAGAGATCATGTCTCAAGGCAGCAATGCAAGGAGCAATAGATGAAGGAACCTGATATTCAATTCTGGCCTCCATATGTACACAAACACTCATGTAAACAAATACACTTATATAAGAAACACACACAAACACTCCCCCCCACACACACACACAGAAAGAGAGAGAGAGAGAGGAGAGAGAGAGAGAGAGAGAGAGAGAGAGAGAGATTAAAACCATGAATTCATGATGAAGAAGTAACCACATTACACAAAACATATTAGGAGAAAATATAACATAGCAAAATGTAAACACAAGAATAATCAAAACTAGTGAGAACAGCAAATAATCACATGTATATAGCTGGACTAAAACTCAGGATTGTCTCTATGTAAGCCACCAACCCTGACTTCTAAAATTATTTATTAGTAAAATGGAAAACCACTAAATTGAATCAGATACAAATTCTCTAAACGTTTATGTTAAATTATAGACTGGATAAATTGCCTTAAAACAATATCCTGCAATTTGATGCCTGCAAGAAAATTTACTCTTACTGAGTCCCCTGGGCTCAGTCAGATTGTTGGCTATGACTATCTGCATCTGTATTAGTCAAGTGCTGGCATGATCTCTCAGGAGATAGTCATACCAGGCTCCTGTCAGCAAATGCTTCTTGGCATCAGCAATAGTGTCAGGTTTGGTGTCTGCAGATGGAATGGATCCCTAGGTGGAGCAGTGTCTAGATGGTCTTTCCTTCAGTCTCTGATCCATTTTTTTTTGTCCCTGTCTTTTCTTTAGACAGTAACAATTCTGGGTTAAAACAATAGAAAACCTAGGGAAGAGAATGAAGGAGCTAAATGAGATTGCAACCTCATAGGAAGAAAAATATCGACTAACCCGGACACCCAGAGCTCCCAGGGACTAAACCACTAATCAAAGAGTATACATGGAGAGATCTATGGCTCCAGGTACATACCGAGCAGAAGATGGCCTTATTTGGCATGAATGGGAAGGAAGACCCTTAGTCCAGTGGTAGCTTGATGCCCTAGTGTAGGGGGATGCTAGAGCAGTGAGGCAAGAGTGGGTGAGTGGGTGGAGGAGCACCCTCATAGAGGCAAAGGGGAGGGAGGATGGGATGGGGTGTTTGTGGAGGGGAAACTGGGAAAGGGGATATCATTTGAAATGTAAATGAATAAAGTGATTAATGGAAAAAGAAGAAAATTTACTCACCAGCAAAGACACAATTTTAACAATAAAACAGAAGGAAAATGATACTGTAACTTAAAATAGAAAGTATAGTAATTCTAACAAAAAAAGCTAAACTATTGTTTACTTTGTATTAGTAAGGAAAAATATCCAAAAAGATATAAAGACTGTCACTTAATATATAACTGAAGATTATCACAACTGATAAAAAAAATCAAACTGACAACATATCAAAAGCAAAATAATGATATTCAGAAGTGAATAATTGCTTAGCTTTACTGCAACCATGTAGTGTTTTCTTCCAAGACATGCCAGGTAATAGTTTAGTTGTTTTTGGGTAGAAAAGGATATTTGTGTTAATTCTTTAAAAGATTGAAACTATTTTAAAAGCAACATCTTATGTGATAATGCAAACATTTAGATATATGTTGGTTTGACTTAGAATAAAACTGTATTATTTACCTAGTCCTAATCTAAATATTGATAATATCTACTATATTACATAATCATATGTAATAATTATGTAATTATTATATTTAGCATTCATAAAACAAATCAGTTCAGTGATACTTGATTTTAATGCCTAAACCTTAATGAAACTTTAAGATTTGTTGAGAAATAATGAAATGTGTCATTGAAATAGTATAAAAAAAGACAACTTAAACTTCCGAATTTTCTGCTTCCTACTTATTTTGTAAAAATTCATGTATGATGTCATTGTCATTTCAAACTTCTGAACGTTTTATTTGAACCAGTATTTTTTAAAGTATATGCCATGATAAAAGGAGAGATAAAAAATAGATGATTTTGAGAGTGGAGTTCTTAATACAAATTTATGCAAATAAGTTTATATTGGGAAGCTTCTAATTCAAAGATAAATTGCTAGGATTCCTGGAGTCATCAGGTAAAGAGCTCCACAGACATGCATTAAGGAGTAACCAGTAAAAATGATGAAAATAAATCACTTGGTATCTTGAAAATATTTCTGAGGATGAAGTACATGGCAAGAATAGGATCAAAGAACACATTTCAAAGAGTGAATATATCATTAACCAATAAATTTGTATAATCAATATAAGCTAATTAAAATTATTCATTCAAATAATTGAGTAGGATTTGAAATGTAACTATTACCCATTGTCCATTTCAGTTGAGAATGAATGAAAATACACTTCAGATTTATTTGTCTGTTTGTACGTCTCTCATTTCTCTGTATGCCAAGTCAAGACTATTTTCTTGAGATAGACAATATGACACTAAATCTTTCTGTAGGTTTGTTATATTTTCAATCATGTTTGCATATGTGTGTGTATTAGTTGTGTGTGTTTGTGCACAAGACTGGAGAGGCTGGAAGTACAGTTTCCCGTCCTGTAATTGGAGTTACAGATGTTTGTGAACCACTGGACATGGGTTTTGGGAACCCATCCCAGGTCCTCTGCAACAGTACATACTGTTAAGTTCAGAGCTATCTCTAACTCAATAACATTTTTTTTATTGTCCTAGGAATTTGTGTTTGACTTGATGTTAATGGGATCTCTCTCTCTCTCTCTCTCTCTCTCTCTCTCTCTCTCTCTCTCTTCTATGACTCTGCAATGGAAGCATGGAAGTAGTACATTTAACATGGTGTCTCTTCTCTGGCCTTTTACAGCATAGTTTATGGCATGGGATGTAATATGTCCACTCTTCTTACTGACACATCACACAGCTCCTGTAAGGTAGCTGCACTCACATAGAAGTGTACTTGTTGTACCCTTTCCCCTAGTCTCCTAGTAATGTAAAAGATTTTACATTTGGGAAGAAGCAGGTAATAAAGGAAAGAGTCACACATTATTAGAGCTAGTTTCCTTTCCTACTGTAGACGTTACACAAATAACCCAGATAACAAAGAAGGGGCCCTATGACCAGAGTGAAAGAGAGTGATGTTGAGCTGAGAAGGCCTTGATCTGTTAGTTTAACAAATTTGGTGGGGCTCCATTTGGTTAAAAGAGTGGTGTGTTAATACTAGAAATATCTTTCAAAGTCTTCCTATAAAAACCCAGAAGAGAGTGCAAGTTCTCCTAGGAGGACACTGTAATACTGAGTGACTAATGAGACTATAATTTAGTAATGATATTCTAAATGGAAATGTTTTAACTGAGTCCTGAAACCTTATGCAAATTCCTAAATTAATCCTAAATTAATATCAATTTTTATTAGTAGTACAGGAAAATGTTGACATATTGGTAAATGTTATGCATTTTTAACCATTATATTTGTTCTGATATTAAAAAAAAATATAAATAAATATTAACATCACACAATCTTAATCTTATGAAATCATAAATGTGAATCAGAATAAATTCCCAGCTTTGACAGAATTCCAAGAACATGAGAAATAAAATTGTTCTTTATTTTTCTTACATTTACATTTTCTGAGAACCCACGTCTGAATTTTTCATACATTTATTTTACAGAAGATGACAGTCTGAAAACACAAAACTGCATGCCCATGAGACCTCATGTCATACATTCAACTCATCTCTTTCAGGATTCTGGGCTAAGAGAGTCATAAGAATACAATCCACAAGAAGTTCTTGAAAATTAGTGAATGTGAAACTTCATGCTCATTAGACTAACAAATTTGAATTGTTAAGAAGGAATAAAGAAAATTTGGTACATTTTCACAATGGAGTGGCACTCAGCTGTTAAAAACAATGACATCATTTTTTTGGCAAATGGATGGAACTAGAAGAAATCATTCTGAGTGAGGTAACTCAGACCGAGAAAGACAAACATGGTATATTCTCACTGATAAGTGGACATCAGATGTTAAGTAAAGGGCAGTCACACTACTATCCACAGACTCAGGGAAGCTGAGTAACAAGAAGGGCTCAATGAGAGAGCCGTGGATCTTCATGGGAATGGGACATAGAGGACACTGTGAGCACAAGACTCACAGAATCAATTAGGCAGGACTCATAGAGGGTCACAGAGATAAAAGTGACTAGCATGGACCCTTTATGGATGTAAGTCCTGTGCATATACCTTGTGGTTTTGTAGCTTGATGTTTTGTGGGAATTCTAACAGTGAGAGTGAGGGCTGTCATTGATTTTGGCTGCATTTGGGACCCTTTTCTTCCTATTAAGTTGCCTCATCTAGCCTTGATATGAATGCTTGTATCCAATCTTAAAATATCTTGTAGGACTTGTTTAAGGAATTGATCTAGGTGAAAGAAGAGTTAGAAGGAGGCCCTGGGAGGAGTGGAAGGAGGAGAAACTGAGGCCAGACTATAATGTATGAGAAAATATTAAAAATAAAAAAAAATAAAAACCTAAGACAAAGTAAAGAAATTTTTTTATTCCAATGTTTGTTTTTTTTAATTTCACACAGGGACATGTGTCATTAGAACAGTGTATATGTCTTCTTCCGGGTGTTCTAGGTGCTTGCATCTATTCATTGTGTGGTAAAATGATGTGACTATGGCTGATCATCAAATGCTCTAATTAAGCTTTCACACAGTACAGACCTCTGGCCTTTCTCTGAGAAAATCTGACCTCAGAAACTGTGATGTAATTTCTTTTCATTTGCAGTTATGAGACATGATTTTGAATATCTGAAAAACAACTAATACTGAAAAATGACCAAAGCCTCTTGAAGTGATTTATTTCCCCTAAAATCATTAAAGTGACATATAGTTACCCTGTTTGTTATCTCAGTTTGTACTTTTTATTATATAACATCTCCTCTCTGTATTCTAAATCTTCTCTTAAAAAATTAAGCTTGTGATTTCATTACAATATTTCTCCCTTACCTTAACTTCTACTCTTCTTCAAATTCATGGGCTGTTTTTCCTTTAATAAATATTACTGAATGTGTGCGTGCGCACACACACACACACACAATACCATATGTGAGCACACACACATTTTCTCTCTCTCTGTCTCTCTTTCTGTCTCTCTGTCTCTGTCTCTCTGTCTCTCTGTTTCTCTCTCTCTCACATACACACACACACACACACACACACACACACACACACACACACACACACACATACTACAACAAAGAACTGACCTAGAGAAAGGGAAAAAATAAAAAGTGATCTCATTTATAACTTTGCCTTATTAAACAGAGTTATTAGAGAATTCTCCCATGAACTTGGATTCCTATCTAAATATTAAACCTAGTTTGCCAGATTTTGGAGCATAGTAAATGAGTGAAAATGAGAGATTTGGCTTTTAGTTAGCTGAATTTATTTTATAAGTATAGATAATTTATGAATCTTTTTGAGACTTACTTTGTTGCTTTAAAATTATGTCATTTAAATAAAGTATCCAGGTTCAATATGACAGTCATTTATAAATAAATAAATAACACCATCATTATTTATCTTTATGTGTAATGTGCTAATTACTGAGGAATATGTTGAGGTCAAACTTGAACACAATGATTCTCTCTTACTCACTTCCAATTTTTAGAAGCCTAGTGCTAGTAAGAACTAATTTGTTTTAGCTTTATGTATGAGGTTTATTTTGTTCTTTTCCCTGGCACATAGAAAAAAAAATCCAAATTGTACTTTTAAAAAACTACATTTCTCCATCTATATTGAGATAATTAAATTTTTTCTTACTGTTGTTACAATTTAAAATGCTTAGTTTAAAATATGTATGAGAAAGTGAAAATGGACACAATGACATCTGATAATGCCAGCCAAAGGCAGCTTGTGTGTAGGAAGCACCATTATGTGTATGCAGTGCTGTTACCTATAAGAATAGAAAATGAAAACGCAATATTATTTGAAGAAAGGGATGATAAAATCACAAAAGTGGTGATGCATAACTAGACAGCTTATCTAGACCCTAAAACTGAGTTGTTTTATTAAATATATAGAGATTAATAGGAAAAAATAATTAAGATCAAAGGCAGATTAAATGTAAGATTAAGTAACCTTTATATTCAAGTCTCAAAAAAGCTTGACCTTCAATAAATGAACTGTAAAGTTAATCAGTACACCAGAAATGGTGGCTTTGGACCAATTATAGCACTTGTTAGGCTGACACAGGAGGATTTCTGTGAGTTCAAGGCCATAGAGAAAATCAGAGTGAGATCCCCTGAGACTAAATTCATGACTATACATTAGCACATAGAAAGACATTTTTTAATGTTATTTGATTTGAAATGTCATCTAAATTTCAGATCTCTCTTGGTAGATATCAGCTTCCCTAACTAATAAAGAGAAATTAGAAATATGTACAGAATGATGCCGTTTTACAAGGTAGTAATAACCATACAGGGTTTTCATTTACCGGGCTGCTTCCTAATTATAGAGACCAATTTGCTGTAAATTATACAGATATGAGAAAAGATCATAGAACTGAAGGGCTAACAGCAGCATGAGTTCTAAGCATCGGTGTCTAGTTGTTACTGATGATTTATCCATTAGGGACGTGACATGGTACAATGGAATACAAGATTGATGAGTGACCCTCATTTCCCAAATTGCATCCTTTCCCAATTCACAGAGACACAAAACTATAATATAGTGCTGCACACAAGATTCCAATCACCATCTCATGGAAACTAAGGTTGCCTATTGAGCCTATTTGATTCAGAATAGTTTTCAGTGACACAAAGTAAAGATTCACAATACAATGAACTCAATGCATATTGAAGCCAAATGTTAAAAGACTCTTCACTCAAAAGGAAAAATTTTAAACTTTGATGGAAAAGTATCAACAATTTCATGAAGTTAACTTCAGATAATTTTTAGATTTTTTTTGTAGGGGGATTTATTTTGTTTTAGTCTATTATAATTTTTGCTATTTGATGTAACGTACTGTAATCAAATGTACATCTGATGCCCCTTCATTGCCTACATCTACTCCCAAGCATCTCTTATATCTTCACACCTGTTACCCTCCTAGCCTTACACCCACCCTGACCCATTTCTTTACTGCAACTCTTATGCAGGTGTTCAACATTGCTGGGTTTTGTTTGTTTGTTTGTTTGCTGATGCATCGCAATATCTCTGCGTGATGTATAACCCAAATTTATTGTCACTGAACATGGATTCTCAATGTGATTTTTGGAATATTTATAACCTTTATTCTAAGATCAATGAACATGTATTACTACAAAAGTCTTACATTTGAAATAAATGGTTGTTATTGAGCTGATTTTTATGAATGAATAAAAGTGTCTGTATTAAATGTATTAAGTTTAGATGTTGCTCATTCACAAAAAGTAAAGCCAACTATTGGCCATAGCCACTACTGATTGCAAATACATATATATGTACATTTATCTTCATACATTTGGGTGTTTAAAGTCAGAGTAAATGAGAAATACCTTGGCAGAGGTAAACTAGGATAAAAAGTCCTCTTTCATAACTCAAGTATCCCTTACCAGCATTGGAGTATGATTAGTATTTTCACTATTGTTATTTCTACTACTACTACTACTATTAGTTTGTGAACTCTTTACAGTAAAGTTTTAGTTAAAAAAAAATAACCTTTATTATTCACAGAAGGTTTTGAAGTTTTGAGATAGAATTTTTTGAAGGGTTTGTTTCATTTCATTTGTCTTTTACTTATACTAATACTTTCTATTAGATGAGCCATCCTACTAGATGACCCAGAACACTAGGGTAAAGGACACTACCCTAGTCCTAGAAAATCATCAGACATTATTGTGGCCACGTATTTTTCATTCTAGAGTTGAATTGAGTGTGGGAGAATGATGATGTAATTGAAGCCACTTAGTTGACTTTGAAGGCCCTGAATGTGCTGACAACTCTATCCCAGAAACAAACTACTTTTATTTACTTAAAGTTGTAGAAAACTGTATACTGAAACTTTGCTGGAAATGGAGCTTAAAAATAATTCATCCGTCATAGCTGTGCAATACTTTTTGTTGAGAACTTGGTACATGTTGGTTGCTGGGGAAACGGCTATTAAAAAGACAAGGTTTGTGCCCTTGAAGAGTTAGAAGCTGTCAGAGATGAGATATAAGTTATGCGTGTATATATGCATATAATTGCATATTTTAAAATGGATGTGCAAGAAATACATGAGGAAAGGGGACAACATTGTATATGGAAGAATAACAACATTTATTTTTAACCAGAAATCTAATAGATTCAGGTTTGCATTTCTGAAAGATGCCATTACGGCCCAATATGAAGACTTGAAAAATGGAAAATCTAATCATTGTAGACTAATCATAGAAATTCATAGATATGATAATATCATTTAAAGTAGTCTATCCAGAGGCAATGGAAGAAATGCAAAATTAAACTACCATTTATAGTAAAAGGAGGCTGTTATAGTTTGAATCTGACACACCCAATGGCATCATTTGTTTCCTAGCTCGTAATGATATTGTGGGAAGATTTGACATGAAGAGGGGAAAAACTTATATGCAAAAGTATGCCACTAGGTATTGGCCTTGGAAGAAATTTTGGCCCCTGCATCAAGTCACTCTGCTTTTTTTTCCTGGTGTGTTTTTATGTAAAAATATTTTTCCTCAAGTTCCCTTCACTATGCTCTGGACAGCTCTTTTGTGCATCTGTCACTATGATGCTCTGAAACTTTATTTTTAGTTCTCGTGTATTAAATGTTTGAGATATAATTTAATTACAAAATTTATCCCTTAGCTTTCCTCACTACGAAATTGTCCATATACCTCTCCTAGATAAACTTTCACTCATGTATGTATTGGTATATACATATGACCCATTAAGTCCATATAATGTTACTTGAATACATTTTCAGGGCTTTCTGTTTGGCACTGGATATGTGCTAAAACTTTTGACTGCATGGGATTGAATACCTTTTCCCTTTCTTATCCTATTGTCAGATATTTGTTTATAATTTTAAAAAAACATGGGCATAGAAGAAAATAAATCATTAAAATTATATATATAATAAAAATTAAGGTTCAATACATCATGGTGATGGAAGTACACAGGACCAGTACA
The DNA here is from genome assembly GCA_021653895.1 of Mastomys natalensis. Lineage (NCBI taxonomy): Eukaryota > Metazoa > Chordata > Mammalia > Rodentia > Muridae > Mastomys > Mastomys natalensis. Next base: position 41,102 of record JAJTUV010000800.1, read on the forward strand.
GTTCATTGTGTAGAGAACATGTAGAGCATTTCTTTTCCACATATGTATCATGATTTCTTTTGTGGTTAAATGACCCTTTCACAGGTGTCATATATTACATATGTATACTATGATTTGTAAGAATAGTAGCAAAATGACAGTGATTGGTTCTCAACACAATTTTATTGTGGAGGATGACCATAACATGAGGGACTGTTACATTTTGTAGCAGTAGGATGGTTAGGAATCATTGCTATAGGAGACTATGTTTACATCAAGTCAATCCAGTCATAAAAAGCAGACTGGAAGGATCCACAAAATGGTGTGTGTGTGTGTGTGTGTGTGTGTGTGTGTGTGTGTGTGTGTGTGTGTGTTTAATCTATGAGTAATATTAAACTCAAGAAAATCAAGTTTGACAACAGCAGTTAACTAACAAGAGCCTTACATACTTATCCACTGAGAAATTGCAAATGCACTATGATACTTTGGAAAGTGAGCTGAATTTTGACTCTGAAAAGAAACCAAGAATAGCTTATTGGAATATATCCAAACTTCTATATGTCACATAGACATGCCATGTATTCAGAAAACAGGAGACTGAGAGAGAACTGCAAGGAAGCAACCATAAAAACTTGCCACTTAGTGCTCTGATTCTTTCAATTTGGACATGCCATTAAAGTATCTAGAATATCTCTAAGAAGTACCAGCAATTAGGAAACTGTCATGTAAATATTATTCTGTAAGAGTCATTTTAGACAGAAATTAGAAAAATATATATGTTTCATAAATAAAAATCCTGTAAATTAGGAATACACTATAATATGATATGTATAAAATTATTGATACAACTGAGTTAATATATTTATCTTGAATATTTTCATTCTGTGGTTTTGTGTATAAAAAATCTCTAATCTTCATTTTTAGAAAATTTCAATCCCAACCAACCAGAGCCCCCAGGGTCTAAGCCACTAGCCTGGGAGCGCTTAGGGAGGGACCCATGGCTCCAGCTATATATGCAAGGGAGCTATATATATAAGTAGGAGAAGAGATCCTTGGTCCCATGAAGGCTGGACATGGGGGGTAGGATATTCGAGGGTGGGGAGGTGAGGTACAGGGGAGGGTGGGTGGGGGTACACCAACGTGGAGGCGGGAAGAGGGGGGAAGGGATAGTGAGTTCCTGGGAGGGAGGGGGGAAATGGGGTAAGGAGAGAACATCTGAAATGTAAAAAATAAAAAATTTTTTTCAATTAAAAAAAAAAAAAAAAAAAAAAAGAAAATTTCAGAAACACTATTAAAATGGTGTTCACAGAATTAGGTGTGAACTCTTAGGAATTTATAGTTGATTACTAATCAACAATGACATTTTTTTCTTCCCTTTCCATGAATGTATGCAAATATTTCTTTTTAAAAAAGATTTGTTATTTTATTTTTCATTATGTCTATATTTTGTGACATTGAGTAGTTATGTGACTTAAGTGTAGATGCTCAAGGATGGCAGTAGAGATAGATTCTCTAGAGCTCTAGTTAGAGATACTAGTTAATCACTCAAGGTGGCTGCTGGGAAACAAATTTTGGTCCGTTCAGCAGGAGTGTATCATCTTAAATCTAAGCCATCTATCTAGCCCCAGAACATAATCAGGTAGCAATAACTGCTGAAATTGATACCAATGAAAGCAAAATGAAAGATTACTACACCTTCATTAAGCTTTCACATTAATGGTAAAGAAAGAATAATAAAAGCAATAAAAATAAAATACCCATTCATTATCACTCTCTATATGAAGATACAAGATTGCATATATGTGCTTTAATATGCAAAGTTTGGATGTAAAAAGGGCATGAAGAATGTTTACCAAGTACATACGTGTGATCATATGAAGGTGAAAAGAAGTGATTATTTTATATGGAAAGTGTCATAACTTAGATATAGTGAACACATGCACATAAAAGATATAAATGAAAGATGTTATTAGAGCTCATCAAAAAAACATGGCCAAAGATGGGAAGAGTTGACAATGAGATACAGATTTCAAGTAAAGAAAGGTGCAGTTGAGTAAATTTCTTTAAGAGATACATGATTCATGGCAAAGTGATAGAAGTTAGATTAAAATGTGAACATTTACATATTAGAGCTATACATGAAATTTAAATGGATTGGATCAAAGCAACTTAACAGGCAAAGCATAAAAACAATCAGAGACTAAGCAAGGAAATTTCCTGAAAGACAGGGAGAGTTTTAAATATTTTGAGAGCAAAAGTGGTTACCTGCAGAAGACTTGCACAAAATCTGTTATAGATTCCATTTATAGCTGAAAGTCCCCTTCTTTCAGTCAGAGCTAAGAAGCCATTGGAAGTTCATGAGACAGGAAGAATCACTCTTTTCTAGGATAGCAGGTTCCTCACGGTCTGGGTGATAAGCATATGGTGATGCCCAAATGGAGAGCAATGTTTGACCTTAGTGGTAATAAACATGACTAAAGGTTTCTTGGAAGTCATATTGGAGAGACATGATATGAAGAGCTACAAGGAAGAACTGGGCATATGCACTGAAACATCTATGAAAAATTTAAAGACTAAACATTTTTAAATATTACATTGTCAAGGTAATACATCAATTACTATGGGAAGAAGTTCTAGATGATATTATTTGGATGCCAGGATGTAGTAAAAGACTATATCACATACTATAGAAGTAAAAATTGTGCTGTTCTAAGACTAGGTTGATGGGATAAAGGAACAGGATGGTAAAATGGACTGGAAAGCTGAAACCTTCCAATACTCATGCTAAAACCATCTTTTGCAAGGTGATAGAATCTCAAGATGAGCCTTTAACAGATAATTCATGAGTTTATGATTTGATCTTGGCCCTTATAATGAGTGTGTACAGCTTTATAAAGAGGAGTTTTAAGAATTTACACATATTCTGAGGAGACAGAGAGAATATGACTTCCTATAAACCAAGAAAGTGAGCTCATCATGTCATAGTGTGTAAAAGCATCCTCTTTAAGCTATTCTCTTGCAGCAAGCTGGGTGACCAAGAGCAATGGTAAGATGTGATAACATTTTTATTGAACTCAGTATTTGGGAGAACAGATATATATTTAGAGAAAGAAACATAGAGCAGCAGTCCAGAAGACAGAGTACCATTTCTAGATATGACACCAGGCAGTTTCTCCTTCAGCCTTCCAATGGCCTTGTCACAACAGAGAGGATCTATATTCTTTTTTTATAAACACTTTAGAAAATTCTTTATAAAGATTGTTTGCTTATCGTAAACTAGTCCAGAATTTCTCTTCTTACACCTCTCTGGTGCATTTGTTACATGATATTGGTACAGAGAATGACAATTTTATAATATCAAATAGAATTTTGACTTATTAATCTTAATATTATATGAAAAGAGCTTCTATTCAGTGTACTTTAGTTTCATTATCCATTTCAAAATAGAATAAGCCATGGTAATTATAACCATATGGCAAAAAGCACTTAGTATTTTCACCTCTAGATTGATATTTATATTCAGATTTATTACAGAGATTTATCATCAATATTCTTAATTATTTTATCAAGGTCAATCACTTTCTTCATTAAATAATAAGTTATTTATTTTTTCCTCATTAAAATCTTATCCATTGTCAATTTATTGTCTAGATTTTGTTTTTGCTGTTATTTCTTTTAACCAAGACCTTTTAAGAGTTCTGTTTAGAGATTTAATTAATTTGCAAAATTTCCACAAAGTTTATAAGTATTGTGGGGTGTAAAAACTTTTAAATTCTATTTTATTATTCTTTATCAGAAGATAAAGAGGAGACAAATAGTTAAACTGAACATACAACTTTGCAATGCAATGGAGATAACATCAACTAATTTTATACTACATTGCTTTTCTTTCCTGAATGGCTATACACAAAACTCAATTATTATCACAGATATTTTAGTGTGTCCTTTACGATGAACACTCGATTTAAGTACACATTGCTAACAATTTACTTCAAAAATTATTTTATGGAGACATGTAGTAAAAAGATACTTTTCCAATTAAAAGAACTTAGATTTTGCATAAGAAATTATAATAATTAGAAGAAGGATAAGAGTCTTTAGGGAAAGCAAAGGAGCATAAGAGCAGTTACCTCTCTGGAGATAGTAACCCAGTATTACCTGACATGGTCTCCAACAGATCTGGAAAGATGAGAAATAAAATGTTATCATAATCATGGTCTATGAAGAGTTTTAGGCAGTTATAAGAAAATAGATTCAAATTAATCCAACTCATAAAGTATTTGAGAAGAAAAAAAATTCAATTTTAAATATAATATTATAATGCTTTGAAAATAACTAAGCCTTCTGTGTAACATATAGGAGTTCCAGATTTAAAAAAAAAAAAAACGGATAGAATTATCTCTAAAACTAAATGTATTGTTCAATGGAAATATTAAAATCAAATTATAAAATTGAATAAAAATATAAAAACATATCATGTTTGTGAAAACAAGATTAAACCAAGAAGTTGTACAAGAAAAATGAACCATAGCAAAAAAAAAAAAAAAAAAAAACAAGAACAAAAAACAAAAAATAAAACAAAACAGAAAACAGTAAGACCGACATACAGGAACAGGGACTAAAAGAGGCCCCGATGTCTTCATTAAAATCAGAGTAAAAAGAATGTAGGTGACTTTAGACAGAATTCATGACATTCTCCTTCAAGCTCTGATGCTGGGCATCTGTGTTTCATATTTCCTCTATTTCATATAAAGTCCATCTCATAACCCATCCAGAAATGAATGCATTCAGATAATATCTTAAGTAATAAAACATTTTAAGGTGTATAATAAGTGACTCATACCATGATATTGTATGTTGTCACTTTCTCATTTTGCTTGCATTCAGTTTACAAATGGAATGTTGGGGATATTACAGGATTTCCTGGTTTCCGAAAATTGCCAGGCTGGACATGGAATTGTAAGTGTTATAAATGGTGATGACTTTTTAAACTATAAGAGTACATACAATTTTATAAGTAGTAAAAATATATGGAAAATAGTATTCAAGTGATATTACTACTTGCTTAAAGCTGCCTCAGGGTAAGTAATTAAATATATTGCTTTTCTATTCATTTATAATTTCATATTTCCATGGCTGTTACAAGAACATTTTTACTTAAATTTTTTGAAGCATTTTATTTACCTTTGTCACTAACATATTGATACTCCTGTATATTGTGCTTATAACCAACTGATGGGACATGTCTAAGCAACATCAACATGACTCCATTATCAGAAATTTGGACAAACATTGGAGAACCAGCTAAAGACACAGAGAGAGTAGCTAAAACTGTGGGGAGTCAGATGAATGAAAGAGAAGGGAGACATTTGTTAATGTTGGTGCTTCCTACATTTAAAATTAATGGAGAAATAACTAAGATTTTCAGCAATGGGCTTTAGTGACACTGAAAAGTGCAGGATTTGTGGAGTGGTGGTTATGAAAATCTAAACACTGAATTCAAGACAGACAAAAAAAAGAAATTGGAGAATGTTTCACACATTTCTTTAGGATTATTTTTGTATAGAATAGATAAGTAGCAGGTGATATATAGCATAAAATCCTTTTGTGAGGTTTAACTTAAAATGAGAAAAAAAATAACACTTAACATTTATGTATATGATGGCTAAATGATGTCTGTGCTTTGATAGTGACATAAAATGTACAATAGTACAATTATAGTACAATATATATAAGAATATAAAATGTGAAAAAATGCGCTGTAAGGGAGGCAGAGGGGGAGAGCACTTACAGAAATATCTTGAGCCATTATCAGAAATGTACTTTAAACAGAAGTCAGAACTGTATTATACAGTATCATAGACTATTAATGTATAGGTGATTAATTATAGTCTAACTAAATGGGACAGTTGAGGGAGTAGCCATTCTTGGTCCATCATTTTCCATAGGAAACAGAAAATTAAGTTGTGAATTTGAAGGGATTTCTGTGGGGGGAATATAAAGAGAGAGGCAAGCTGATGAAGGATTGTAAATGAAATAATACTATGACTTCTGTGGGGATGGAAGATGTAGTAAAGGAAGCAAGCATGTCACGTCCAACATGATGCTGTTGGTATAGCCACAGAGTTCATGCCCTTCTGTGAAGCATTTCTTTCTTTCTTTCTTTCTTTCTTTCTTTCTTTCTCTTGTTCTTTCTTCTTTCTTTCTTTCTTTCTTTCTTTCTTTCTTTCTTTCTTCTTCCTTCCTTCCTTCCTTCTTCCTTCCTTCCTTCCTTCTTTCCTTCCTTTTTTCTTTTTTTCTTTTTTTCTTTTTATTTTTTTTGCCAGTTCTAGTATCTGTTTTAATCTGATTTGAAACACACAGCATAGAGAAACAGCATAGGCAACTACTAATTACACATTAAGTTGATTCTCCTGTTAAAGAAGTTGCAACAAGAAAGCCTGAGAAGGTATCAATAGTCACATGTACATATTTTAATTTTTCAAAGCCAGAAATATGAGGAATGTCTATTTGCCATAATTGATTAGGTATGAATCCTTGAAGAATAACACCATTTTGTGGTACAAGAAGAAATTGAGGACATTAAATATAACTCTAGAAAGGTACATCTGTTTTTATTTGTAGAATTTTTTCTCGTTTTTTCCCATTGTACTATGAAGTGTCTCCCATGATCAAACTAAAGCATTCATGAAAGCAATCTCTGATTCAAATGTACAGGTAACCTGTCTTCTAAGCAGTCCCGTATTACTATAATGATTTCAAAAATTTTCATTCATCACAGTAAGCAACAACATTTTAAAAATAATTTACCAACTATATCATTCCTTCTTCTCCCTAGATAAGCAAACTTCATAGTGGGAGCGAGTTTTAATCTTTCATAATACCCCTCAGTCCATACACAAAGGCTGGTGCAGAAAAAGCATCCATCGAACAGATTGAATGTACTGATAAAACGGGAAGGCTGTGCGCCTCAATGTTCAGGAGGTGTGAATGCTGGATTGTGAGATGACCCTTGGTAGATCCTGGCAACAACAGGATTTTGCATTTAGATTTTTGCAGAAATATATTCAGAGCATATTTCAAGCTGTTTTTAAAATGGGTTGATAGCTCTTCTTGGACCTTGTTTTGAACGATGCTCCTGCGGGCCGAATACATTAGCATTCATCTTAAACAGGAAATGGTGGTACCATTCTTACTGTAATTCCTCTTCTAGTCTTCAGTACACTGTGGGGAAAAGAAGCTAAAAGTTCAAACAAATGTAAGGTGAACTGCTTAGCCTCTGCTTAGATGAAAAATTTCTTACCGGTTGTTTGTTAGTTTCTGCTGACAGATTTTGTTCTGAAAAACTTAGTGCTTTGCTAATTCTTGTTTTTCTATACAGTGCCTGAGCCATCTCAAGGCCAGATTCAGAGGCAGAGTTCCTTAATAAAGAGAGTACAATGAAGGGCATGCTAGTCTCAATGTACAAACACTGTGCTCTCCTTTCTGCCAGTCATTTTTTGTTTTTGCAGTTTAAACAACCCCCAATGGGATCTAAAATTTTTCACCAGCATACATTTAATTCATTTGCTCTGGAATCCACCATAACTTTATCCTCCAGAGCCCTGGTCTGCAATCAGTTCCTGTAAAAGCCTATTTGTACTCTCTCACTCAACTATAGATATAAAACACAATAACATATCTTCTTAACCCAAGGGCAAAATATTTTCAACATGTTCTGTTTGATTAATATCAGACTGCAATGAAGGAATCGATTAGTTACATATTACATATTTAAATCTATCTGTGCTCAGATGTTCAATAAAAAATATACCTGTGTTATTTTCAGTGTGATGTTGAGAATTTTCATGTTTATCTAAGCAAAGTAATATGAGTCTAAGCAGGAGATATCTCAGAAACTCTATTCTAGCTACTGTTAAGTTTCTTGAAGAAATGATTACAAGAAGAAATGCTCAAAAATTATTTGGTAATAATTATTGTAGAATAATAAGTATTAAATGGCTCTAAAATATATATCTGTAAACAATTTAGATATCTTTTAAATTATTTGATAATGTTGTATGTGCAATGCATGTGTAATATATTTTGATCATTTCCATTTCTATTACCCTCTCTTATTCCTTTCCCTCTAATGTTGAAATCCTATTTTCAAACCAGCTATCCTACTCTTTCTGTGGTATTGTCTTCTATGACATCATAATATCTATGGCTAGCTAAACAACCTGTACAATGTGGGACATTTCAATACTACATCAAGGATAGAGAAGGGGATCCCGAGGCACTATCCCTCACTTAAGAACTTTTGATACTTAAGTGTTCTTGGAGATTAGGCAATCATTCCTTTTCAGTGGTGATGTAGCCATTGTTAGCTTACCAAAGCAAACAGTTAACAACCACTCCACCATCATAATTATAAAAGGAATCCTATAAATGCATTCTTTCTGATAGGTAAATTCTGCTGCTCCAAATATGGAGCAAACGTTTAAAGCATGATACATAAATATGTAGGTATATTTTGGGTTGTGTTGCTTATGCTTATTGATTTGTTACTTGAGCATTCATTACCAGAATAAAGTAAGTATGGCCTCAGACTCATAATCATAGGAAATAGCTACACATAGCAATCCTGGTATGGCTGCCTTTTTCAATATGAACTAAGCCGGTGGACCTCCTTACTCTATGCATGTACTGTAGTGAAATGTAAAACCAATACTGAGCCTATTGTGACTGAAGTAGCATTTTGAAGAATACCAGAATGGCTATCTTCTTTTGTGTGTTAAGGGACATGCATTCACAACATGGCTGTCAAATCACATACATTAATACTTACAGGACAGGAGTATAAGAAAGCTCTGAATGCCACTGTATGGTCTTTTGTAGGCAATAAGACAGAAATAACTTGCTCATGTGTATTTGTTAATCTTGTCAGTTTCATGGGATCTGGAATCAAAAAGGTGTGTCCATGTTTCAGAAAGTGTTTTGATCAGGCTTTCGTCAGCAAGTACTTCTTGGCATCAGCAATAGTGTCTGATAGGAGTCTGATATAGCTCTCTTCTGAGAGGCTCTGCCAGAGACTTACCATGTGGAGGCCGCAGCCAACCATCAGACTGAGCACTGGGACCCCAGTGGATGAGTTAGGGGAAGGACTGAAGGAGCTGAAGGAGATTGTAATCTCATAGGAAGAGCAATAATATCAACTAACTGTACACCCCGCCCCCCCCCCCCCCCCAGAGCTCTTAGGGACTAAACCACCAACTGAAGAGTACACATGGAGGGACCCATGACTTCAGCTACATATGTAACAGCGGATTGCCTTATTCAATGGGAAGGGAGACCCCTGGTCCTGTGGAGGCTGGATTTCCCAGTGTAGAGGGATGCTGGGGAGGTGAGATGAGAGTGGGTCGGTGGGTGGGTGAGCAAATAAAAAAAATTAAATTGTTTACTTGATCTTGATTTAACTTTGGTATGTGCTATCTACAGACATAAATATTCATTGTTTTTTAGAAATTTCAGTTTGGATCATTTTTTTTAAATCATGTCCTCGTAATTCTATGAATTTTTTAGGTGTCTATTTTTATTGCCCCCTTTCATTTCTGATTTTATTAATTTGGATATTTTCATTCTGTCTTATAGTTAGTTTTGATAAGAGTTTTTCTATCTTGTTTGTTTTCTGATAAAACCAAATTTTGTTTCATTGATTCTTCATAATGTTCTCATTGTTTCTAGTCTTTATTTTTATTAATGATTCCATTCATTTACATCTCAAATGATATCCCACTTACTGGTTACCCCTCCACAAGTCTCCCATTCCACATCAGCCCTCTTCTCCCTCCCCTTTGTCTCTATGGGAGTGCTCCTCCACCCATCCTCTCTGGCTTCTCACCACTCCAGCATCCCCCTACACTGTGGTATCAAACCTCCACGGAACCAAGGGCCTCCCCTACTACTGACGTCAGATAAGGTCATCCTCTACTACACATGTATCTGGAGCATTGGATTCCTCCCTGTACACTGCTTCGTTGGTGGTCTAGTCCCTGGGAACATTGGAAGGTCTGGCCAGTAGATGTTGTTTTCCCTATGGAATTGCAATCCCCCTTCTCTCCTTTAGTCCTTTCCCCAGCTCCCCTACAGGGTTCCCTAAGCTTAGTCTGATGCTAGGCTCCAAGTATCCATAGTTACATTGGTCAGTTCCTGGCTGAACCTCCCAAGCAGTTGCCATACCAGGTTACTGTCAGCAAATGCCTCTTGAAATAGGGCAACAGTATTGGGTTTTGTGTCTGCAGACAGGATGGATCCCCGGTGGCAGTCCTGGTCAGCCCTTCCTTCAGTCTCTGCTCCAGTTTTTGTCCCTGTCCTTCCTTTGGACAGGAACATTTCTAGGTTAAAAACTTTAAGATGGATGAGTGGCTCCATTCCTCAATCTGGGACCAGGCCTATCTCCTGGAGGTAGTCTCCACAGGATCTGTCTCCCCTTCTCTGCGCATTTCTACTAATGTCATCCCTTTGGGTCCTGGGAGCCTCTTGTTTCACTGGAGTTTGAGACCATCAAGTGGCTATCCCCAGTTCCTCATCCCTTACTGCTTCATATTTTTCTTTGATATCCTTACCCTCTGTACTTCTCTCTTTATCCCCTCCAGTACCTGATAGTGCCCTCCTTGTTTCCTCCCCTCCTCTATCCTTCACTTCCCATGATCATGCTGCCCCCCCCCCTTAATGTAGGATGAAGCATCCACTCCCTGGTTTTCCTTTCTCTTAAGTTCCATATGGTCTGTGGGTTGTGTCATGAGCATTGTAAGCTTTTGGGCTAATATACATTTATCAATGAGTACATACCATGTGTATTCTTTTGTGTCTGGCTTACCTCACTCAGGATATTTTCTCATTCTATCCTCTTGTCTCTGAATTAGTACTACTCAGCTATTAAAAAAACAATGACTTCATTAAATTGTTTCTATTTTTATTGATTTAAGCCTTTGGTTTGATTATTTATTTCCATCTACATCTCCTGGGCACTCTAATTTATTTTGTTCTAGATCTTTCTGGTTGGCTTTAAAGTTGCTAATAAGATCCTTCCAGTTTTTGTCTGTTTTTATTTGTTTTTTATTTTGGTTTTAGTGTAGGTACTTATTGCTGTGTATTTTCATCGAAATATCAGTTTCATAGTATCACATAAATTTGGTATGCTGTATATTCATTTTCATTGAATTCTAGAGGTTTTTTTGACTTCTTTCATTATTTCTGTCTTGGCCCATCTATTTTTCATTGAGTGGTTATTTAGTGTCCAACAGTTTGTAAGCTTCTTTTTTTTTTCCTTTTTTAATTTTAATTTTTTTGCTTATTCACTTTATAACCCATCCCAGTCACCCCCTCCCACAATCCTTCCCCATCTCTTCTTTTCTGAGTATCCCCTCCTCCTGTATCCCCCACCCTGCCACTTTAAGTCTCTGAGAGGCTAGGTGCTTCCTCTCCCATTGAGGCCAGATGAGGCACCCAGCTAGAAGACCATACTCCATATACAGGCTGCATGTTTTGGGATAGCCCCCACTCCAGATGTTTGAGACCTACATGAAAACCAAGTTGCACATTTACAACATATGTGCAGGGAGGCCTAGGTCCAGCCCATGGAGCTAGATCTGTGTAGACTAGGTATGCTCCACGGTTGGTGATTCAGTCTCTGAGAGCTCCAAGGGTTCAGGTTGGTTTACTCTGTTGATCTTCCTGTGCAGTTCCTATCTCCTTAGGGCCCACAATCTTTCCGCCTATTCTTCTATAAGAGTCCTCAAGCTCCATCCACTGTTTGGTTCTGGATGTCTGTATCTGTCTGAGTCAGCTGCTGGTTAGAGCCTCTCAGAGGACAGCTTGCCCCTGTCTGTTCTCAGGCTGGAGGTTTAGTAAGCTTTTTTTTTCTTTCCCTTTCTTTGTTTCTTTTTCCCTTCCTTCCTTCCTTCCCTTCTCTCTCTCTCTCTCCCTCTCTCTCTCTCTCTCTCTCTCTCTCTCTCTCTCTCTCTCTCTCTCTCCTTCCTCCCTCCCTGCTCTCCTCCCCTCTCTCGTCTCTCTTTCTCTCTCTTCTTCTTCCTTCTTTTTTCTTTATGATATTCAGCTTTAATCCATAATGAACTGATAGGATTCAGAGAGTTATTTTAACTTAATTATTTCTATTAGAATTGCTTTGATTGTAAGTATGTCGTCAGTTTTGGAGGACGTTGCTTGATCTGTGGAGAATAAGGTATATTGTTTTCTGTTTGGGTAGTACATTCTTTAAATATCTGTTCGGCCTATTTGGTTCATAACCTCAGCTAGCTACCTCTAGTATTTCTCTTCCAGTTTTTGTCTAGATGACTTGTCCACTGGAAATGGATTTGCATATTTTTTAGGTCAGCTCTCTGTGTTTATGCTTATTTGAATGAAATGTTATCACAAGTCTGAACATTTAAATATTTGGTCCACATTTGGAAACTCTTGAGGAAGAATTAAGAAGTATGTTATTTTTTTAATTAATTATTTATTTTAATCTCCAAATTTATTCCTATCCTGGTCCACCCTTTGACTGTTCCACATTCCATACCTCTTCCTCACTCCTCTGTCTCCACGAGGATGTCTCCACCCCTGACCCCCCACCCCACCATACCTCTAAACTTCCTGGGGCCTCCAGTCTCTTAAGGTTAGGCACATCTTCTCTGACTGAACTCACACCTGGCATTCCTTTGCTGTATATGTGTTGAGGGCCTCACATCAGCTGGTGTATGTTACATAGTTGGTGGCTTAGTATTTGAGAGATCTCAGAGGTCCAGGTTAGCTGAGACTGTTAGTCCTCCTACAGGATCCCCCTCCTCCTCAGCTTCTTCCAGTTTTTCCATAGTTCAACCACAGGAGTCTGCAGCTTCTGTTCATTGGTTGGGTGCAAATATCTGCATATAACTCTTTCAGTAACTTGTTGGATCTTTTGGAGGGCAGTCATGATAGGCCCCTTTTTGTGAGTGCTCCATAGCTTTAGTAATAGTGTCAGGCCTTGGGACCTCCTCTTGAGCTGGATCCCTTGGGCCTGTATAGCTGAACCTTCTTTTCCTCAGGCTCCTCTTCATTTCCATCCCTACAGGTCTTTTAGAAGGGAACAATTATAGGTCAGAGTTTTGACTGTAGAATGGCAACCCCTCCCTCACTTGATGCCCTGTCTTCCTGCTGGAGGTGGGCTCTTATAAGTTCCCTCTCCCTACACCTCCTACCTCCTAACTCCGATGTTGACTGTTTCTATTCTTTCTGCTGGCCCCAGGACTCAGTCATTTTCCACACCCAATACCAGATCAGGTTCCCTCTCTCCCTACCCCAGTCCACTTTCCCTCCTTGGTCCCTCCCTTTCTCCCTACTTGTGATTGTTTTCTTCTCCTCCAAAGTGGAACTGAGGCATCCTTAATTGGGTCCCTTCAGTTTGTTGATCTTTTTGAAGTTCTGTGAACTGTATCTTGGGTATTCTGTACTTTTTTTTTTTTTTTTGGCTAATATCCACTTATTAGTGAGTACATACCATGCATGTCCTTTGGGGGCTGAGTTACCTCACTCAAGATGATATTTTCTAGTTCCATCCATTTGCCTGTAAAACTCAGAATGTCCTTATTCTTAATATCTGAATAATATTTTATTGTGTAGATGAACCACAATTTCTGTATTCATCCTTCTGTCATTGGACATCTGGTTTGTTTCCAGCTTCTGGCTATCACAAACAAGGCCACTATGAATAGATTTGAACATGTACCCCTGTGGCATGGTGTGGCATCTTTTGGGTATATTCCCAAAAGTGATAATTGTTGGGTCTTCAGGTAGATCTATTAGAATTTTCTGAGGAATCTCCTGATTGATTTCAAAATTCAAGATTTTACCAGTCTTGAAAATCCCCTATTGGTGTATGTTCTAAAAGCATTTTTTGCTTGTCTCTAGTACTGATACGTGATGCCATATGCTTATGAGGTAGGTCTCATATAGTAATAAAATAGAAAAGTTGTCACACAGTTTTGAAAGGTGATGGCAAGACCAAGCCATGCATATATAATTTAAAATTTAAATATTAGATATATAATATATAAAATATTAATATTATGTTGTATATGTGTATGTATGTGTGTATATGAATGTGTATGTGTATATGTACATGTACATGTATATGTATATGATGTAGATGTATATATAAAGCTATAAGGATTTAAGACTACTTATAGTCACTTAAATATTCTTGATTTGATGTATCAAGTATTATTCTATTATATACAATTAAAATATTATCTCTAGTATTTGATGTGTGTAATCTACGTAGTAAGAAATAAAGGACTAGGCAGAGAGGTATTGTAAAGAGACACATTAGGAAAATCTAATGAAGTATAAAATATGTATTTATTATTCATTGTACAGCTTGTTTCTATCAACATTAAGTTGCATATTTGCCTATACTTTACTTCAAGATGTGAACTGAAAATATAACAAAATATTAAAATATATTGATCAATTATTCATTTCATAATTTATATAAGTTATATGCTTTATTGCCAAACAAAGACATACCATATCAGTAAGTTATATTTCATTATGAATTTGATGCAAGAAGCCCATGAAGGTAACTTTAGGACTTTGTAGTATTAACGATTTCAAAGGTTCTCCCAAGCAGAAAGAAATACACTCTAGTCTTGAGGGTTTGAAGATAGTATTCACAGTGTGGATTGCACACCCCTCCGTTTTCACTGCCTTCTGGATATTGGTTCCTGACACAGTTTCAGATTCTTCCTAGCAAAGTTTATTCCTCCATTTGTTTTCTTCCCAGAGCAGTTTAAAATTGTTCTGTGTTAACTAAGAAAGGTATTACTTTTAAATCATTTCCTGTAAAAGTAGAAAGAAATTTTAAAGAAAGATAATACATACAAGTTGATCTAAACATGTCTAACAGGCATTTCAAAGACACAACACTCACTGTAGGTAGATGATTGTTTTTGGCAATATGTTTGTAAGGAATCATCCTCTTGTGACTAGCCTTTGTGAGAACCAAAATGAATCTGGAGATATAGTCAAGCAATCGGGCACTGTGGTTCTAATGGATTATTTAAAAATATAACATGATAATATTTCAAAATACTTCAAATGAAAATATAAAGACAAACTATTTTACAATCAATAAAACTGTTATCTAGCATTGACTGCAATAGTTCATAAATTAAGTACTAGTTGGTCTTAATTAGGCTAAGGTCCTTGTACTCATCAATTAGGGATTCCTTAATTCTATTAGTTATTTGGCTACAGCACAATAATATCTTGTGAGTTAGTACTACATCTTGACAGGCGACACATTACCTTGGGAAAGAACTCCACCAAGGTACTTTTCTCTGCCTATCTCTGACATTCATCTCAACCATATTTTCTTTGAAATAATTTGGCAGTGGGTTTTGACCCAAGAATGGGAAGAGAGACATGTTAGAATTATAATTACAAATAAAATATAATAAAATAAATTATAGAAATTACTACAAATGTATATGTCTTCATTTGAAGTTTTGAATATATTTTTTATATATTTTTATTGGATATTTTCTTCATTTACATTTCAAATGATATCCCCTTTCTCTGTTTTGCCCCTGGCAACTCTTATCCTTTCACCCTTCCCCCTGCTTCTATGAGGGTGTTTCCCCCACACACCCACCCACCCACTCCAAATTCCCCGCCCTGACATTCCCCTACAATGGAGCATCAAGCCTTCAGAGGACTAAGGGCCTCTCCTCCCATTGATTCTGACAAGGCCATCCTCTGCTACATATGTGGCTGGAGCCATGAGTCCCTCCATGTGTACTCTTTGGTTGGTGGTTTAGTTCCTGGGAGCTCTGGGGGATCTGGATGGTTGATATTGTTGTTCTTCCTATGTGGTTGCAAACCCCTACAGCCACTTCAGTCCTTTCTCTAACTCCTCCATTGGAGACCCTGTGCTGAGACCAATAGTTGGCGCAAACATCTGCCTCTGTGTTTGTCAGGCTCTGGCAGAGCCTAGAGCAACTGTTCAGCTCTCTATTTTGCATCTGCTTTACCCCTGAAATGTACATACATTCCATAGGCATAGTACATTCACTATGTATCATCCACAAATTCCTATTTGTAAAATCAAATTTATATAACTATTGTCAACTAAACGTTTTTTATATCATGTTTTCTAAGTTAGTTTTGGGATAGATGGTATGTCTATGGTATTTCTGTGGGTATAAAATTCCAAAGAATCTTGTGAATTGACATGTATGGAGCAAAGAAAGATACAAGCTGTGAATAATAGAACCCACAAATATATCTTATGGACAAATTCTCTACCACCGGCCATAGCTGACTCTATATGTTAAATTTAAAGAAACATACTTGACTAATTATATAAGATGTCCAGTTTTCTCTCTTAATTGTTTAACAGCCCCTTTTACTATCATTTAAAATACTAGTACAATAAATAATGGTTCACAAATGGTGAAGTGCAAATTTTGTTGAGTTTTTCTCTTACTATTTTTTCCCAATGGTATTATTTTTTTTATTCTTTACTATAAGTGATGGGAAAATGCCAGGGCACACCTATAATATTGTATAAGGAAATGAACTTAGTACTGAAGCTCACTTTAAGAATGTTCTCTCTTGTTCATATTGAAGACAGTCAGCCCTTGCTATCAACTTCATCTTTCCTCCAGTACCTAAGACATACTTCTTCCTCAGTGGTCTACAGAAGTAATTCCAGTGTCTATATTTGAATTATAATTACTTTTGATGCAACAGGATGTTTTTCATCATTAGGTTCAATTTTGGCAGCTATGAATATCACCAATTCAAAAGATAGTTTACTTCCAAAATCTTCCCCTCTTTTTTGAACCAAAATTGTAATTATGTCCTTTAGGGCATCCATATAAATTTTCTCAGATTGGAAAGCTTATTCAAAAGCTGTTTACTTCTCCTTACTCCTATAGGATAGAACTCTGAAGCCAAAGTATCAGCAAGACAATATTTTTCCTGATCATTCCAGGGAAGAATTCATCCTTAATTCTTTCACACTTATATCTGTTTTGGGTAGTCGTCATGATATGGTAGTAGAGGAGCAGTCTCTGCCTACTTTCACATAACCTTTTGCTCTTCTTATGGTCTTTCGATTTAGGACTCTTTATAAACTCCCCACATTATTCTGTATCAAGAATCTTAAATAATTTCATCTGAAAAGGTTTAATCTTGAACATAGCATATTTTGATTTGGCAACTAGGCATGCATGTTGGTGGTGGGGCAAAACAAGAGACAACTCAATGTATTTTCTTCATAATGATACCAATTCAAAGCAAAAGGCAACTACATTTATAATTATAACTCTGTGCGTGTGCATGCTATAGATTTGTGTATGTATCTTAGTTAGGGTTTACAGCTGTGAACATATACCATGACCAAAGCAACACTTATAAAAACAAATCTTAATTAGGACTTGCTTATAGGTTCAAAGTTTCAATCCATTATTATCAATACATGGCAGCTTCCAGACAGGCATGGTGCAGGAGGAATTGAGTGCTCTACATCTTCTTATGAAAGGCTACTAGAAGAATGGCTTCCAAGAAGCTTAGATGAGAGTCTTAAAGTCCAGGTCCACATTGACACACTGTCTACAATAAGGCCACACCTACTCCAACAAAGCCTCACCTCCTAATAATGCCACTTCTTAGGCCAAGTGTATTCAAACCACCACAATGTTTATGAATATGTGTGAATATGTGTGAATCTGTGGATATATGGGTATATAATTATGTGCATGTGTAGAGGCCACAGGAGTATGTCAGGCATTTTCCTCTATCTCTTCCTTTCTCATTCCATGAAGGCATAATCTCTCATTGCGTCTGTGCAGACCCCCACTTCTTTCCATACTGTGATTAAAAGTGTGGAGAGTATGCATATGTGGGTACTGGAGATCTGAATGTGGCTCTCAGACTTTCCATAGCATGATCAATGAGCAATCTCAATGTCCTCAATGAAAGCATGTGTGTGTGTGTTTGTGTGTGTGTGTGTGTGTGTGTACATACCTTTATTTTTCTTGTATTCCTTTCAACCCAATAGATATTACTATCCTTTTGATAATAACATGATGAAGAGACTGTCAAGCATTTATAGAGGGATGGTGAGAAGCTGTCATAATCATGGCTTTTTTATTAACTGATTTGTTATTACCTTAGTTGAGTTATTTCTCAATATTATGAGATTTATAAATATCTAATCTTATTTGCCTATACGTTTCTTCTCTGTCATCTTTTCCTCTTAGGTATGATTCATCCTCTTCAGAGCTAAAAGGAAACCCTTTCTTACAATGTTAGAAAATTTTGTAAATACTGTAATTGAAATGAAATGAATTTCAAAATCTATTCTAAATCTGAATGTGTATATTTTTATTACTTTGTATCCTAAAATAAAACATTTCCTGCTTGAAAAAATTAATCCCCACTACACAAACATACGTGCCATTTCTGATCTCTAAGGATGTGTTTAAATATATGGCCCACTCATGAGAAAAAAGTCCAAATGAATAGCCCACAAGAGAAGATTTGATTTTAAAAAGTTAGAAATAATTGTGAGAATTTTCTACTTCAGCTTATTTTGTTTGTATAAAGGAAAACAAGGTCAAATCTCATTGACATCAACATAATTTAATTAACTATAGACAATTGAGCTTTGTAAGTACTCTATAATCTTGTTTTTCCTAACTCAACTGGGTTTTGGGGCTTGCAGGCTAAAACATTTGTAAGTGTCTGATGGAATGACCATGATTTTCTCTTTTATTTTTTTAAAAATAAAAGAGATAGATTTTGAGCAATTAGGATGTAGCCATGCACAGTCTTTAAAATGAGATAAAATTGTCTTCACATTGATGTGGCATCACTAGTACCGATTTTGACAAGAATCATATTCATATGCAAGGTGTCTTCTTACCTCTTTTTCTCTGTTTGCTCTCACAATCCCAATTTTCCCCCAACCAGCACAGAGCTTGCCTTAATCTAGTCTGTCACACAGCTGGCCATGTTCAAATATATGATTTCATGCTATAGAAATGTACTTCAAGATTTACCGAACAAAAATTTACATGACACACATTAAGTTATTTAAAGATTACATAATAATTCCATTTTCTGTAGTTATCCAAGTAATATTTTCCCAGCCACATGTTATAAAATTTGTCAAAGATGAATCTTTCAAAAAGTAAAAGATCCATTTATGTGCTCTATATATGACTCCTTTCAATTTCTTAAATAAATCCCATCTCACAGAAATGTAAGTTAGGAAATGCAGGAGAAGCTGTGCTCCTGTTTGATATTTAAAAATTAAAAATCACTTTTATATTTAATATATTTATTGAGAAAAAGTAAGTAGAATCTGCATTTACTGAAATTACTGCTACGAACTCTCTTTTTATCAAGGATGCTGGTCAATACTTTATAGCTTTACTGAGCTTTATGCATTCTGATCAAACTTTGGAATATAAAAGATTAAACTTCTCAGCTAATTACATGCCTGGAGGCACATTCCACATGCAAGTGTCAATGCTCTGTTAAAAATTCATTTTGCATTTTTAACAGAGTCCTGATAGCAAAACGTTGAAGGCAACGCAGTGGAAAGACTTATATTCCTGCTTTAAAAGATGGTCTCATGAACTTGAGAAATTGGAACTTCATTATTTTATAGTATGAAAAATATCAGAGAGGTGCATAATCAAAATGAATTCTCACATACTTCAAAATTCTGTGGGTCATTCAGCTTTAGTGAGAAAGAATCTGAGAGGATTTGACTCCTTCCTACTTCACTATTTTTATTATTAAGTAGGGAGACATTTTGAGAGTTGTTGAAGGACTAATACAGATACAGATATCTCTAATCTGAAGAATGACTAACTCTTAAACTGGAGAATTTGAACAATATCTTTACCAATACACCCTGGATCCTGATTCCTAATTTCATTTTACTATTTTTTTTTCCCACTTTTGGAGTGTTAGCTGAGAGCCTTGTCCATACTAATGAAGCACTCTACCACTGAGCTACATTCATAATCCTGAGCCTTTCTTTTCTTATGTTTGAAACACATGTTATTCACGATTATCTAAATTACTTTCCCCTTCAAAAGACCATACTTGAATGCTTAAGTTTACAGCTTTATTGAGACAGGCTGGCCACTGGAGATTTGAACATGATCCACTGAGGATAAGAGTGACACATATTGAAATTGTTTTGTTGTGGTGGTTGTTGCTGTTGCTTTTATGTTGTTTTGTTTTTCTCCTTTTTTGGGAGTTTGGTTGGCAAAAGTTCCAAGTGTAGGGTGTCACCCTAGGAGATCTGAGATATCAATCTGCTGGGGTTCATGATGTGAAAGGGTTGTTAATCCATTTTGATATAGTACCCGGAGGACAGAAATAGAAGGTAACACTTCGGTGCAGTTTTTAATTTAAAAAAAAAAGAAATGTGGCCTAATATGTTGGAGCACATAAATCTATAGCCAGGAATGCTGTAATTAATAGAAATTAGTTGAATGTGAACCGAATAAGTGAATGATGAAATTATTCCATCATAATGTGTGTGTGTGTGTGGTATATGTTTGTGTATGTGGTGTGTGTGTGTGTGTGTGTGTGTGTGTGTGTGGTGTGCTACTCTGCTGTGCCAAGAAAAACAAGCTAGCTAAAAGTCAATAAAAGACAGTAAATACCAAATGAGAATACTACCTTTTCCGAGGACTACCAGGATAGAGTTAGGCATGACCCACTTTGAAGGGGATAAGCACTGGCTCCAAATGGGAACAGCTCCTGTTTGCAACTTTAATGGGAGTGACTCTTTGCTGAGTGAGTCTCCACATAAAACACATGGTTAATCTGAAAGAAACACCAAGGTAAAGTAAATTAGTGTGTGCAAAACACTGAGTAAAATGCATGCCAAGAAAGGGAAAGGCTTTTTCCTTTATTTCCTAGGTGTGTGTGTGTGTGAGTGTGTGTGTGTGTGTGTGTGCCTGTGTGTATTCAACAAAATACCAACAAGAGTGATTTGGTTGAAAGAAATTAGTGAACATATTATGAAAGGAGTTTCCTATAACATGTTAGTTTGCTAGTTGAGAAAACACTTGTTACAGCCTGGGGCACTTATTAGAGGAAATGTATCAGATGTGTGAAACCTTATTCAGTGCATTGTATTTACCTTTGACCATTATACAATACATTGTAAGTTTCCCAGCAACGTAAGTTTAACCTAAAGTAAACATAGATGAATAAACCCTCCCTTGAAAAATCATTATACATCTAAATGATACATGAATGCTTTGTATGAATGTAGATGTTTGTATGTATGTGCACACTCTCATGCTGTGACACTTGACTTGGAGTCAGGACTGCTAGTGGTTGTCCTTCATCATCCCATAGCTTTTCAGGCAGGATAAGCTGTTTCCCATTTTTATACCAGGCGAGCTATCCCATAGGCTCCTGGGAATGTTCTGTCATTACCTCCTACTGTAGGAGCTCTGGGTACATAGAACTCTAGGCAAAGCTTTGCATGAGGTCCTGGAATCTGCAATTAGATTCTCACACTTAAGCATCAAACATGTGGACTGTGCACTGTCCCGGGTTAATTATTAGGTTTTATTGTTGTTGTTGTTTTTCAGTCTTTTTACTAAGCTTCTGCCTTTTCAATGCTGCAGGATTCTGGTGTTAACATGGTAACACCTTCTATGACCTTTTCATGATCTGTATACAATTACAAAGGGGGATTTTTTTTTTCTTTTTAATGCACTTGAATGTGGTTCAGATAATAAGTGAATTTATGTTGCATTGTTTCTCATAATGACCATTACAGATTAAAAATATTAATAGAAATGCTTTCTCTACACTCTTACCTCAAACACCTTGGCTGAAATGCACAGAGAGTACTTACAACAGCCTTAAAGGATGTTAAATTACCGAACATGGATCTATTTTGTGCTAAAGTTTTACGTACTTTCTAAAATGTGTTAAATATTGCACTGACAAGGAAGAGTTAATGGTTGTATGTACATTGTTATACCATCATAAATCTGAAAAATAGTAATTACAATAATAGGAAGTGAGTGCCATCTATATTTTTGTGCTACTGTGGGTGCAAACTGCAGCTCAATGCACGATCACTTCTGTTGAGTATTGAGTGTTAGAGACAAATTCAACCATGCTCTCACCTCATTGCCTTCGTTTTACTTTACAGACAGAATCTCTGAAAGGACTCTGGCCAGCTCAAGAGTTGTGAGCCTGGCTCTGGCAAGCCTTGCCATTCTCTGCATTCCCTCTGCTTTGCTAAAAGCCATTAGATTGTACTCCTAAAGCTAGTCACCAAGGTCTAGTCCCTTATTTTGACCACTTTCTCCTTCTGAGGCTGACTATCAAGGTCCAGTATTAAAGTATTGAAATCCAGCAGTCAAAAGCCCCATGTAGATCACCTAATTAACAAGTCCAATTAAAATTAAATGACTCCAATAACACGGGGTTTCCCCTTTATCTCTTTATACACCTCCATCTTCCTATGTGCCTTTCTGTCTGTTTTCACTCCAAAGCCGGTCCTTTGTCTCCTGAGGCAAATATCCCTGCCTCTTTTCCCTGGTTTCCTACCACTTCTCCACTATTCTCTATCTTCTGTCATTCCCTACTCTCTGTCCTCTCCATAAAATAACTGACCTTTCTGCTAAGAACTTGGTCTTGGTGGTCCTGATACTTTTTCTTCAGTTTCTAGTACCCTAGGCTTGTTGTGAACTTACTCTACACATAGAGGTTACTTTGAACAGAATTTTGATACTCCTTCCCCCTCCCTTTCTCTCTTAAATGCTTGAATAAAATTTGCATACCAAAAACGATCGATTTTATAGGTGTACACCTGACATTCTAGATTGAATCTAGGGCATTTTGCATGTTAGCCAAGCAGTCTACCAACTGAGATTTATGTTTGGTCACCCATTGGATTTTGCCTATACTCTATAAGTTTCTGGAAAATATTTTGAGCTTTGACAGGGTATGTATCATACAGCAGCTCCCTTGCATACCGTTTCACTTTCTGGGAATTCTGTCACCTGCAGCAACCTTAGGTTCCTGTAACTTTCATGACTGTAGATCATCAAAGTTACTATTTTTTTCACTATTAGTTATTGTCATCAGTCTTTATCCGGGGTTGGTTTGTTAGTTAATTTTATAAATTTGTATATAAAGGAAATTAATATAATAGAGAGATAGTTTAACCATATCCAGTTCCAATCCTCTCCTAGAACCTTTGTTCAGTTCTTCCCCAACTGATAAAGAGAAGCTAATTTTCTTGTTTGTAGAATTTACTTTGTGAATAAAACAAGAAATATAGATGGACAGGTTCTCCAGTAGAAAAGGTACAGATTGTAACAAAGCATCCATGACTGCAAATTCAGAGGAAGGCTATTCGATCCAAAATCACAAAATGATGACCGACAGTTTTCATTTGTGTGTCCTGCCTGTTTGTATATAGTTAAACAAACAGTAACTAAGGAAACAATTTCCAATAAAATCAGGACTGGCACACAGTGAGGCAAGAAGAGAGTATCTCTTTGGCTGTGTTGTTTGTGGGGAGTAAGATGAATAATGGGGAAGAGAAGCCATTTCAAATTATCGACTGTTTTCCTCTGCTGCCTGTATTATGAAGCCACTTAGCAAAGTTTGCTCAGAAAGCTAAGCTCTAATAAATTTTTCTATTTAAATTACTCCGAGGGTAGTGATAATCAATGATGATATAACTACTTCAAATAACTTCTATACAGTGTTAAGGTTCTTCTCTTTCATATAGTGTGAAATATTAAAGAGGGTTTTCATTTATGCTTTTAATGATTAATTTACACATTCATATAATGCTTTGATCAAAGCCATCCCATGCACTATACTCCAATTCTTTTCCTATTGCTTACTCCACTTTCCAACTGCATGGTCTCCTTTTTAGCTTTTATTTTTTGTCTTTCTTGTTGTTGTTGCTTTTAAATCCATTGAGGGTGTGGCTTTGAACACATGAACTCACAGTGGCGATGACTGCTTGCCCACGATTTGTACAAGATCAAGCCACTGGAATTCCAGAACATATAGCAAAGGAGGTCACTATGGATCACATCTTTTGAAGAGTAATTAGCATCGCTGGAAGCCGATAGAGGGAGAGTTAGTTTTGGTCAAGTTTGTAGTCCTGACAGGCTGTCCATTGTTAATTTTAACTCACATACTTGACCATATTAATTCAGCTATATTAATCTAAACTTATAAATCCTATTTTGTAGTTAAATTATATGTGATGCTCTCACCCCAATTGGGACATTACTAATTCAAAATTGTTATATAAAAGAACAATGAAATTAGGGCTATTATAAGCAAAAAGATCTGATATGCATTTCTACTTTTAATAAAGCAAAGCTTTTCCTAAATTCAGAATTATTTTCTTCCTCTGAGGTATAGCTCTATTGCTTTTGTATGTTGAAAGAAACAATAATGCATCATAGTGAAGCTTATATATCCTTAGAATATACTATTTTCTCAAATATTAAATGTCCTGCTTTGTAAGAAAGTACGTGTTTATGCACTTGAGAATAACATTGACCTTGTTCAGAGTCTTTCTATTTAACCACATAATATTTAATTCCCTACAACCCTTAACTTTTCTCCCATGGCTGTCAAACATATTCCATCTTCTAATTTGAAAATGTGTGTATACACACACACACACACACACACACACACACACACACACACATATATATATATATATATTATATATATATATATATATATGATTGTATAAGTCAATGAGCCACATTAACTGTCCAATAAGGTTTTGATTTGGGTCTTTGAGTTATTTTTTTATTTCCAGTACTTGAAGACAAAAATACAGAGCACCAAATTTTACTAGATGCCACTTAATATGTAGGCATACATTTCTTGATTTTAAGTTTCTAAGAAAGCTTCTGTTCACAAAGTACTCAGGGTCATATTCGATTAACTTTTATATGGTTCACTATTTGAAAGCTATTGTACAGCTCCAAAAATATCCTGCAATGAAGTGGGTCAGACGGGACAGACTTGCTGCCTGCTACAAGGCAGTCTATGGTAGTTGATAGTCAAAGTAGAAGGTTCTTTATTTCTACTCAAGAGGAACTTTTACTGTTTTCATTCTGTTAGTCTTCCACCTCAGAGACACCTGTGTTAGGTAGAAATGTGACTCAGCTCCCACAATGTGGAGCTCACATTCAAGCATAACGAAAAGGAGAAAAATGTAATACAAGGCAAGTAGCTACCATATAGATATTTCTGAGAGAGTGTGGGTCACTGACATTTTCATTTTAATTCCCAGAAGTATGATCACACAAAACTACACAATGACACAGAACTATTAGCTCTAACCTAAAATGAGAAATGGGTGAAATATGAAATGTGACCAGTCTATGTTGCTGCTCATTATTGCACATGGTTTGGTATACTAAGGATGTGCACCTTGTGTCGTAGCATCAAAAAGAAAACTCCAGGGGACAGTGACATGCAGACATCATGGAGTTATGCCCCCATAAGGAGATACTCTCCTGCTCATGACATCCTTTATGGATTTCTAAATCGTTTTGGCTTTTGAGAGGCTACCATTCTGATTTCTTTGTCTCCAAGAATACCCTGTTTTTCCTTCTTAATATGGCTTTACTAACATTTTGTTGGGTTCTATATTTTAGGGCTACTTCTTAATTATATACCCTCAAGATGACAACCATGACCACTTCATTACTTCTACTTCCAAACAGCATTTTTTTATCCCATAGTATATGAATTTTATATTCAAAGAAGGATTGTTATGTTGCAAGATCTATTTTTAAATTCAGTGTTAAGTATTAGATATTTGTATTTTATCCTACGTAAGCCTTGCACCTGGGATCCATATCTCCTGTCCCATATTTATATTTCCTCTGCAAATGAATCTGCTTTGGTTTGTTTTTAAATATCAGTTGTAGTAGCACTTTCATTTATTCTCATCACTCAGGAAGTAAAAGTAAAGTCAAAGGGTCTCTGTGAGTTTTAATCCAGCCTGGTCTACAGATCCAGAACCAAGCCACCTGGTGTAATGAGACCCTATGTCAAAGAAATAGAGGACAGGTGGGAAAAAAAGACAGAGAGAAAGAATGAGAGAGAGAGAGAGAGAGAAAGAGAGAGAGAGAGAGAGAGAGAGAGAGAGAGAGAGGAAGAAAAGAAAAAACTACAAAATTAAGTGTTTCAATAATTATCAAACATTTAACTGTTTATTTTTTGATTTGTTAATCAATTTATGATCATACTATGATACCACTCCACATTTAATCAACAAAAAATGTCTATATATTTGTTTGTAGTTTATACTTATCTGTGTCCTTTATCTTTTGCATGTAATTCAATACCAGAATTTATTTTCATCCATTCATAGAAACTGTTACACAATCATGTAAGATGGCTGCTTCTGTTCTGTGTAAAGGAGAATGAGGTATCAGTA
The DNA here is from genome assembly GCA_021653895.1 of Mastomys natalensis. NCBI lineage: Eukaryota > Metazoa > Chordata > Mammalia > Rodentia > Muridae > Mastomys > Mastomys natalensis. The sequence continues at coordinate 67,602 of JAJTUV010000800.1, forward strand.
AAGGGGAGACATGTATAAAGCATTGTCAAGTGTAAACAAACAGGAACATAGGGTGATCAGAACTACCCCCAGGTTACCAGTTTGCTGGAGAGACTGCAGAAGCCCCCACCTTTATAATAGAGCACAGCTGGCTTAGATACAGCAGCTGCTTTTTGTCATTTTATGTTAGTTAGTGGGTACTTATCATACCTGACTGTGATCAGTGCTCACTTAATGCACACCCTGATCAATTTCTTCTGTTTTTTTTTTTTTTTTCTCAAATTCTTTTTCAGCACAGCCACCTTGTCTTCTCAATTCATCTGCCACAGACAAATCTTCCCTAAACAATTCTAATTGTGTTTAAATAGGTTTAATTCTAACATGGTCAGAAATGTTGTAATTGATAAAATCTAACAGATTCATAAGACCACTTCCATGTGTTTGTCTGTGTTCACCCAGCTATCATTAAGCTATGGAAAGATTGCTATGATATTTCAATGCTAATTATTTGAGGATGGTTCTATTTTTGTTATGCTTGACATTTCAGATGTGGAAGTGTTTTTGTTCTTAATACCTAAAGACACTATCAAAGACTGGTGACACATCAAAAGAATGTGATAAAAATCTCAAGAAGTTCCTTGAAGTTGAACCTACATTCCCTTTATTCATGAAGCCTTACTTAATAAATTATATTCCCTTGATAATTTTAAAATGCCACTATATTATGTCAAAAACACCTTTGAATTCCTTCAAATGAGTTATTGATCTTGAAATTTCTCAATAAGATGGATCAGAGTAGCAAGCGTTGTGGCATACATGATGCTTTAAAATTCGATTGCAAACATTAAATATGGGACTATTATTCCCATGGAATACAGATCAAAGATAGTCTAGCTCATTCATTTTAATTTGGTTACATCTCTATCAATATCAGTGTTTGTATATTTTTAATGACTGTATGTATGACCAGACATTAGGCAACCATGTCACAGTCGTTAAGAACCTTGTAGGGAATAGCAGTGGGTGAGGTCATAACACAGCATGGAGTGCAGTAGGATGCACTGCCTGGATTTGTGTAAATGCCTTGTGGCGATCATCACAGAATTATTTCTCAGATTATGACCCTGCCATCCTGACAACAATTATATATCTGGAATGGAACAAGTAATTTGGATGGGAAAGTGGTTTGAGATGTGGGTATATTTTCTAACTTGTCTATAATTGAATAGCAATAACCAAGAGATAATGTCTTTTATGTCATTGGTGATTTGACAACTATGATTCATAATCACAACAATAGTAAAAACAGAGATATACCATAAGACATGATTAGATTAATAGTTCCTGCCAAGCTATAAGCCTGTGAGTTTTCCTCCCACAATAACTATGGAGTTTACCATGTGATTCACACTGACCAATGCAAAGAAGCCAAATTGAAGGAACACAGTTTCTAGCTCTCTGTATCTAACATTAATATTTTTATAGTATGAGACATTATACCTTTTCCCCTTGATCCTATCATTTCCATTTGGTTATATTGTGTATATATACATGCATATGATGTGGCTGGCACAAAAGTATAGAAATGCTATTGAAGGAAAATCATTATAATCAAGATTGTTGACTCACTCAAAAGAATAACAATTGCATGATGATGCATCTGTGATGATGTGAACTTCATAATCACTAATATCTGGAATGTTAAATTGGTAAAGGAAATATTAATATCTTTATCCTTACTTTGGCATAATTTTAAAATGCAACATATGAAACACAGAATTGTGTAACATGTTTCAGTTGAAAGTACTTATTAGTATAGCTCTGAATCTAAAGTGTAAAATGTTTGAGTCCGTAAGTTACTTTTAAAAACAATTAAAAAATATCCTCTACCCTCCATGAAACACATGTTTAATTATATATTTTGAATTCCATAAATGTTTATTTTAAACTGCAGTCTTTTCCATTGAATGCTAAGTGATTGACACTATGTAGATTTGGTAAAGACTATTATAATAATTTTCATACAGGTGGAATATATTTTGAAATGCCCATCATAATAATCTATTCAATTCTTATTTAATGAGCCTAAAATATGCATCATAATCTTGCTATAGTTTGAGATTTACTACTAAAAAGCTGTCTTTAAAGCATTTCTGAGTTGCAAATTAATAATGAAGAACATCCATAGAAAAATATTATTATCTGTGTACATCTTATGTTTTTCACAGGCATTTCATAGAATTACACTTAAGAATTTCTATAAGACGTACATTCTGAGTAACAAAAATAAGTAAAATAAATAAGAGATTTACTTATGACTGTTGTGCATAAAATAGAAATTTCACATAAAAGAACTCAACCTTGGTGATTGCATTGATAGATCTTTTCCTAGTAGAATATATTTAAAATAACTTCTTAGTTTTTTGATATTGTAATATAATTACATCATTATCCTTCTCTTTCTTTCTTCCAAACCCTCCCATATACCCACTACACTCTTTCAAATTATTGACCTCTTTTCTGTAACTGATGTTACATATGTGTATGCATTTGTGTATATTCTTAAATGTGTAGCTTCTCTTGGGAGGAAGAGAGAGGCAGATTTCTGAGTTTGAGGCCAGCCTGGCCTATAGAGTAAGTTCCAGGACAGCCAGGGCTACACAGAGAAATACTGTCTCAAAAAAAAAAAAAAAAAAAAAAAAGAGTAAGAGTCAGAGGACCAGAAAGTCTATGAGACTGAGTATCCTAGGCATTACAAGGAAAACTCACTTCATATGGCTACTTTAACTAGGCCTAAACAGTGAAAACACCAATATACATGTTAACATTGAAGTAGGAAGTTTTACATGTCCTCCCTCCTAGACTATGGACTATGCCTGACAAAAGAAGGAAAATGAGTCTTCTCAGGTAATGAACTCCATAAATTGTGATCAAATTCCAAGTGATACGTCCCCAAAAGAATCATACATTTGACAGGGAATAAAGATAATTATGACTGAGGTTAGAAGGAGAAAGACAATGGGAAAATAATAAAATTATATTTTAATTTAAAAATATTAATATACACAATTGTATTTTACAAGTTACTTTAAAATTATTGATATCTTTTCTCATTAATATCAGACACTGGTATTGTCGTTTTAGAAAGCAATATGAAATGCATATATGGTCCCATTTTATCTAATAAAATATTTGTACTTTTAGGATGAGAATAAATTGTTTGTAATTGCCTAACTTATTATAAATACATACTAATATGCTAAATCTGTATTTAAAAAATGAATTATACCCAAATAATTGATTTTACTTTATTTTGGGAGTCAGGTTGGATGTAAATGAATAACTTTGGAATCATCTATATATTAAAAGATTGTGTTAGTTTTGCTTCCCTCCTGCTTGTAAGTAAAAGTTACTGATAATGGAAACGAAATAGCAATAGATAAACTAGAGTTAAAAATAGTCTTTTAAAAGTATTTTTGTGACCAGTATATATCTTAGTTCACTAATGATTTCTACTAATTTTAGAAATTAACAGAGTTGATATATTCTTTTAGGATTTCTCAAAAAAGACAGGCAATTCCAAATTCAGTTCTTTGAAAAAGATGTGTTTATGAATCAAAAAGAACAAACAGTAAAATTTCCCCTTTACAGAAGGAGGATGGAGCTGTAACAATGAGGGCTTCGGGCATTAACTGTAGTTTATTTTTAATTGTGTGAGTCTTTGTTGTAAGTGCCTACTAGGAAAAGCACCCTTGACTTCTGCAAACTCCCCTTCACCCATGGTGGGCTCATTATATTGCTTTCTTGGAAGGCTGTTGTCAGACACAGCATTTTAACATGCATTGAGACTGCTTCAAGCATTTTAATTGGTTCAAAAGTGTTGGTAGCATCTCTTACTGTATTAATTTATTGCTTCAGCTTCAGTCAAGTGAAACCTTTGCCAGATGGTATTGCAGCTTCTGCATACAGAACAGGAGGTTGGAAGTATTTACATGATGCAAATTCCTCTTTATCATTAAGTATTTATGAACTTTCTCTCAATGATTATATGGAGAAAGTGCCACAAGACTTGAAAGTCATGTCTTGTGAAAATTAATAGTCTAATTTTGTAAAGTGACAGTTTTGTTGAGAATTGATGGGATACAAGGCTTTTGAGCAGATACTTACAATCATGCTGGAAAAACCCCTTCTCAAGTGTCACTTTGTTTGGATTCAGTGAAACTTAAAAGTGGGTGGTAGTCATAAAAGTAAATTCCGCTCATAACAAGAATTAAGAGCACAATGCTTGCTTATACCATAAATTTAAAACATGGTATAATGATTATTCATTTTGTTATAGATCTGCACTAATTGTCAGTCTATTGCATAATGAAATTAACCACAAATTGTTCATATAAAAATAACAAGTTGTTCTCAGGTTGACTACGACATATTAAAATCTCTCTCTCTCTCTCTCTCTTTCTCTCTCTCTCTCTCTCTCTCTCTCTCACACACACACACACACACACACACATACACACACACATACAGACACATACACAGCCCCAAATAACATTAAAGCTACTTTCAATTTCAATTTTAATCAATCAAAATCTGTCGCTCTTAGCCTATCTAGAACGAGACTGCATACAAACAACTTAAATACAAATTTTCCGACAATGCTTAAGGGAAACAAAACACACACCTTTAGGATGCCTTTACTGCTGGGAATATGTCTACTAGCATCACAAAGGCAAAGCTTGTATTTAAAAATGATCTGTATAAATATTTATAAGTTGTACCCAGATGGCTGAGGCCACAATACTCTTGACCCAAATCTATAACAACATTGCAAACATGTGTGACGTCAGTTTTCATTCTCTTGCAATCCATGTATATATGATATGGTTCATTAGCTGCACAGTGGGCATCTATGCTGAAGTCCATGCCTCAAGTCAGGACTTACTCTCAAGATATTTACTTATAGTGCAGGCAACTATAAGCCTTGTACTGTCAGGAGAAAAATAAGTCAGCATCCTAACTAGCAAGAAATAATAATGAATAACTCCCAGTAAAGGATCAATATTATAATTACAGTAGTATCGTATTTTTAATTTAAAAATGAATTATTTTTTTATAAATTTTATCTAAAACGAGAGCAAAGAGTTTCTGATGGAGTTAGTTGTTCATTAGAAGACTGAAGAGGAGGAAGAAAAAGCAGTAGGTTCTCTTCATCTTGAGTGTTTTATGAAATTCATTTGTCACAGGTCACAGTTGTCAACTAAACATGATCTTTTCCTGTAGAGTTCACATATGTTTGGTCAACCATGAATTGCTCTGAAATAAAATGTTCCCAAGCACTGTTTTAATACACAGAAACATGACCACTCTTAACATTACAATTAATTCAGCAAAGGAAAATTGCATTCTAATGACTTAAGTATTCATCTTCTCCTTTCTTCAGGTTCAGTGATCTATCAACAAGACTTCTATGTTCATATTTTTTTTTCTGTTTCAAAATTCTGTCAAATGTAATAAGTTATAAAGCAGATTTTGTAGAAAATTGTTAGATCATGGTGATGTGGTAGAAAAATCATCATCCTGTCCTTACAATGTCTATTTCCAAAAGGATTTTTCATATAAAATGGTGACTTATGCCCATGTTTATTCATTTATTTGTTCATATTTCTTTATATTTTTGTGTAGGGATTAAGTGTTTATGCTAGAATATACTTGTGAAAGTCAGAAGACAATCCATTTTAGGTGATCTCTTTCTCTACTGTGTGGGACTGTGGATAGAATTTACATTCACAAGTGTAGTAGCAAATGAAAAATCTTACCAGCTGAACAATCTTGCTATCTCCTTTAAACAATCTAAAGCCAACATCATTGAGGTAAGTATTATTCTAAAAATGTTCACAGATTTGCAAGTTACATTTTAATATACATTAACTAATAGGTATTAACAAATCTATACCTTCATTTCATCATTACCTCAAAGAAAACTCAAAACTTCCACAACTCTGCAAAAGTTTGTTTATGCCCCAATAGTAGCAAACACAAGTAAGCAGTGATAGAATTTCTGTCCCCAAAATTTACTTGATAAATTTTCTTTTTTTCCTCAGATGGAGAGATAAGATGAGAACCATACCCAGGTTTTAAGAATACATGACACTAGCTGAACAAAGAGCATTTCCATATTACTATCCTTAGGCCTAGGCCTAGAAACTTCTATACTCTGTGGAGTTTAATCTGCTAAAAGCCCAGAACTTTAAAGCTTCAACTTCTAGCCTCTATCTGTTTAACTAGGCCTAGAATGTTTGAGTCTACAAGACTTAGTGCTGAATAAACTTACTTTGTCTAGCTCTTTTGGAACTTTAGCTGACTGGTTCAACTCAGATGTTCTTGCTCAAACTCCACTCCAAGCTGACTGATTCAAATTGGCTTCTCTCAGCTTCTGACTGAATTGCTCTGCTTAGAAAAACAGCCTTTGAACCTCATAAACTGAACTATACTGACTGCACTGACTGCATGGACTGACCTCAAGTGCATTCAACTGAACTGCACTGAATTCAACTGATATCAACTCCATTTCTCACATGGCATTGCTCTTAGGTTGCCTAACTTTTCTGTTTATTCTTGGAAGAGTTACTTTTATCCTATCCATAGGAAGATGGCTACATAAACATAAAATAGCATCAAGAATAACAGGAAGCAACAATCACTACTCCTTAATATCTCTAAACATCAATTGACTCAATTCCCCAATAAAAAGATATACACTAACAGACTGAATATGCAAACAGGACCCAGCATTTTGCTGCATACAGGAAATGCACCTCAGTGTTGAAGACAGATACTACCTCAGAGCAAAAGGCTAGAAAACAATTTTACAAGCAAATGGTCCCAATAAACAAACTGGAGTAGTCATTCTAATATCAAATAAAATAAAATTTCACCTAAAAGTTATCAAAAAGGGTAAGTTAGGACATTTCATACTCAACAAAGGAAAAATCTATGAATAATTCTCAATTCTGAACATCTATGCTCCAAATGCAATGGCACCCACTTTAAAAAGAAACTTTACTAAAGCTCAAAGCACGTATTGGACCTCACACAATAATAGGGGAGACTTCAAACACTCCACTCTCATCAATGGACAGATCATGGAAACACAAACTAAACAGAGACATATCAAAACTAAAAGAAGTTATGGACCAAATGGATTTAACAGATATCAATGGAACATTTCATCCTAAAACAAAAGAATATATCTTTTTCTCAGAACCTCATGGTACCTTCTCCAAAACTGACCATATAATCAGTAACAAAACAGGCCTCAACAGATACAAGAAAATTTAAATAATGCCATACATCTGATCGGGTGATGATAGATGATAGATTAAGACTTGTCTTCAAGAGCAACAACAACAAAAACAGAAAGCTCACATACACATGGAAGCTGAACAATGCCCTACTCAATGATAATTAGTCAAAGAAGAAATAAAGAAATTAAAGAAGTTTTAGAATTTAATGAGAATGAAAACACAACATACCCAAACTTTTGAGACACAGTGAAAGCAGTGCTAAAGGGAATGCTCATAGCTGTAAGTGCATCCACAAAGAAACTGGAGAGAATATACACTAGCAGCTTGACAGCACACCCAAAAGCTCTAGAACAAGAAGAGGCAAATACACCCAAAAGGAGTAGACAGCAGGAAATAATCAAACTCAGGATAAAAGCAACCAAGTAGAAAGAAAAAGAACCAGGATCTGGTTCTTTGAGGAAATCAACAAGATAGATAAACCCCTAGCCAGACTAACCAGAGGGCACAGAGACAGTATCCAAATTAACAAAATCAAAAATGAAAAGGGAGGCATAACAACAGAAACTGGGGAAATTCAAAAAAATCATATCCTACAACAAAATCCTGTATTCAACAAAACTGGAAAATCTGGATGAAATGGACAATTTTCTAGACCAATACCAAATATCAAAGTTAAATCAGGATCAGTTAAACCCTCCAAACCATCCCATAACCCCTAAAGAAATAGAAGCAGTCATTAAAAGTCTCCCAACCAAAATAAGCCCAGGACTAGATGGGTTTAGTGTAGAATTCTATCAGCCATTAAAAGAAGACCTAATACCAATACTCTACAAACTATTCCACAAAATAGAAACAGAAGGAACACTACCAATGGGAGCTACTGCCTATGGCCACCAGCGATTAGAGAAATTACTCAGCAGAGTTTTCTCTGAGAAAACAAAGTTTGATTCATTGTGGCTGGCACTCCCTGTGGCCAATGAAAAACTCTTAACTCTTCCGGGCCAGCAAGAAAGAAAATGAAAGAGAGAAAATTCATACACAAATATACACACACAGACACACACACACAGACACAGTACTTGATCCAAAAAGTAGACTCCAATAACCTCATACATATAAACTCATACATACAAGCATACATACATACATACATACATACATACAGAGAGACAAACAGACAGACGACAAGCAAATGCACATTCACACATTGAATGAGTGGAGCAAAGCTCCAGCAAGGAAGCCTCTAAGCATTTCACACATGCATATTGCATATCTATACATACATACACACATACATAAATATGTATCTGTATATATACATATATAGACACAGCTGGTGGGTGGAACAACTTTATTTTTCCTTCCATAGCTTGTATATTCCAGCAAAATCTTTCAAGCAGTATAAAATTACAATGTGATTATGTTCTAGTTTTCTTCTAGTGAATGTCTATGAAAAAGCAGTGTGTTCCCCAATACCTTTGAAATAATAGAAAAACATTATGTAGTACGGGTAAACAAGATCAATTATTCCCAAGAATCCATGTATACCGGTAACTAAGCAACGTGTGATAGATTAGCAAAGTGTAACCAAGCTAGGTCGTTTTCTCAGCCAGTTTCTCTTAGTTGTAGGCAGCAATTTGTGGTTACAAGGAAAGGATTAATTATTTTATTATTTATCTTTAGGTAGTTTTATAAGAATCTTAAAAGAAACACAACGCTAAATTTTTATATACAAATAAGTAATATCAAGTTTCTCAGAATGCACGTCTACTCATCCGCAACTTTTATTAAATCATATCAGGAAGCTGAGAGTGAAAATGGTTATAAGAAATCAATCATCACCAGTCCAGCCTCAGTGAGAGTCACTTCAGCCAGTGCTGCCATTGTTCTTGCTCCCTGACCATAAAATGTCCCCCTAGCTTAACTAATGAGAATGTGCCTTTCTGAACTTCAAATTGTTTACTAAAGTTTCCTCATATGAACCAGTAGAAAAAACATGTTAAGCTAGCTTCACAAACAATTTTATTTTTCAAAATGTTTTCTAAGGGCGGTCGTCAATTCTGACAACCCTCATCTCTTAAGTTCTTTCCTAGGTTGTGATTAAATCATTAATTTGTTCCAGCAGTAATGCCTGAAAGACATCAATCACTATCATTGTGAGGGCCAAAGATACTGCCCAGTGAGGGACTGGAAGCCCTTAGAGTTTCCATGTGATTCTTAGATTAAGAGAAATGTGAGCAAAACTAGCAGAGAAGAATTCCAAAACAGCATGAAGTCCCCAGGACATGAGGTAGAACCACCTCAGGGTGGCTCGTCTCTGTGGCACACCCATCACAGAAAGCTGACTGGTAGGTCACATTCCATGGGTTCTAAAGCAGCAGTTTGTCATTCATCCTGCATGGCACTAGACAATGACCCTTCATAACTGCAAGCCTGATCATCTGTCCTTCAGCAAACGTCTATCTCAGCATCAAGGTTTTCTAGTCTTCACCTTCTTTTGTTTGTTTTTTGTTTGTTTGCTTGGGGTTCTTTGGGTGTTGTTGTTATTTTAGTTTTTTGCTTTTGTTTGTTTTTTTGATATAGGGAGATCACAAGTGTGGGAGGGAATGAATGTTTGAGGACTGGAAAGTGAGTGTGATTAGGGTGCATGATGTGAAATGTCCAAATAGTCAATAAAAATATTACATTAAACAATCAGTGTTCATCATTCAGCGCTCAAATATAATTGCAAAATTCAGAACACGTTGGCCAGCCAACTCTCATCAAGCCAAATGTTATCATTTAGTTAAATTTACAAAAGAAAAAACACCTGCACGCACGCGCTCGTGTGCACGCATGCACGCACACACACACACACACGTCCCTTTTGATTGCTGGGTCATGTTGTGTTACATAAAAGACTTTATTTTGTTACAAGGTAACATATATTTGTTCCCTCTGATTATAGTTGTTGTAAACCTATTTTGTGCATGATCCCAGTGCATTGCAGTAAATACTTATGAGTATAACCCCTGGGTCATTGCTTAAGTGAACCCTGAAATATTTAAGAAAATACGAATGCTGAGATCCAACCTCAGTGTGAGGAGAGTCTTGAGAAAAGCAGAAACGGAATGGCCCTGATTCAATAATGACTCGAGGGCAGTAGTGGATGTAAGCTGGCAGTTCAGGTACTCTCTCTGTTCCCCGAAGATTCTCATCAGTCTTTCATTCTTCCTTCTTTTTCTTTCTTTCTTCTTTCTTCTCATTCTTTTGCTTTCTCCATTTTCATTCTTCAGGCTTCTCCAAATCAGAAAGCCTGAACTCAGTCTTTTATTTTTTAAATTACAACATTAAGGCTTTGATCATTGTTAATAATCTTCAAAAACTCTTAAATTTAGGTAAATTCTATGAACCTAGGATCAACAGTCCCAACCCCTGTTTCGTTAGATTAGAAACTAAACACAAAGCAAAAGCACATTTCCTTATAGTTTTTACACAGCCTGCTCTTCATAGCTCTTGCAGTTTCCTAGAACAGCTCTACATGTTGATTCTAAGGCAGCAGAAGGAGGCTGTGTTCCACAATGGGCAGAAATTAAGCATAGGAGACCTCAAAGCCCACTCCCATAGTGACACAGTTCTTACAACAAGGCCACTTTGACTTGAATAAGGTCACACATCCTAATAGTGCCACTCTTCATGGATAAAACATTCAAACACATGAGTCTATGGTGACCATACCTATTCAAATCACCACACACATCAAAATACCATTTAGAACACTGCTTTTTAATATTTACTTTGCAATTATGTGTGCCCCATAATGGCACTCTCAGCCCATTTGAGTTCTGAACAGGCTCTAACTTACTTACTAAACATCATTAATAGTAGTTAAATAATTGTTCTTCAACCATCAAAGAAATCTTTTAGAAAAAAAACTGTGAGCATTAATATCTATATGAATTCTCAGCAGTATTATATCAAGATAGGATATAAAGATGAGATCTTGCTGTTGACAGACACATATGAGCTAGGCAACAATCAGGTTCCTTACTAGAAATAATATGTACTTTGAACTACCATAAACAGTTTTAGTTGAGTAAGATAATCTTATTCTGTTATCTTTTCCATTGTTTAAGAAATCTAGCTAGATTGCATTTAAGTAAAAACTTAGAGAGAAACTACTTGCTAGTAAATAAAGAGTGAAAATATGATTTGTTTAAGCAGATAGATAGATAGATAGATAGATAGATAGATAGATAGATAGATAGATAGAAAATAAAGGTTAAAATTTTATTGTTATAAAACTCAGAAAAGGTACAAGAAAGAATGGATGCTCATTGTGGGCAATAATTAACTGGTAGTATGGCTCATAGATTACCAATAACATTAGAAAATATCATGGACTCATAGCAAGGTCTAAGAACTCAATAAAGGCAAGCATAAAGAAGATGGTGGATGAAGTGAAATGTGAGCACCAATAAATGCTAACTCTTTCTGTTCTGTGCATATTGTAAATATTTTAATACTCCAGCATTCAAGAATTCCCACTTTCCAGACTTCAACATTCAGTTCAAAGACACATCCCATCTAGTTTGAGAAATGGAAGGAGTAATTTATCAACTTTACCTTCCTAAAGCTTTATTATGAACAGTACCTTTACATGTCCACCATTTCCAGGTAGCACACTCTAATATTCATTTCTACATTGAAATTTCTAATATTACTTTGAAGGGTTTATTTTTAATCTAACTATTACAATGTATAATATATTTTCAATTTTCTAACACGCAGAAATTGTCTCTTGTCTCTTGACTTGTTTGCATGTATTGTTGAAAAATATGAAAATAATTTTGTAGTTCCTCAAATGTTACCATCAATAGGAATCTAATGTTTGGATACTTTTATGAGATTTCCAGATGGCTGTCACAAATAATATCATTTGATATTACAAACTGAAACAGAGATTTATAGTGTAAGGGAATAAGCTGAGGAAAAATACACTGCAATGTGTTTAGAATTAAAAAAAAAAAAAGATGTTCATCTTTGCCTGGAATGTAAGTACTCTGTCAAAAAGATTGATAACATGCTGTGAAATTAGCACTATCTCTAAATAGCTATATTAATTGTCTAAAAGTAAAATAGCAAATCCTAAGTAAATAATTTATATACCACACATGTTATATATTATGGTAACAGCACCAATAGTAAAACAGTACTTTCTTTCAAATATGTTTTAATTTTATTTCTAAAACGGGGTCAGTAAGAGTAACTGTATTTGTTGTCTCAAAATCTAAACCATATTACACAGAAGTTTCTGGTTCATTTTTACATGGTATGAATAATTTTTCTGTTTTCATTTGTCATTATAGATGCCTTGCTATAGATGAACAAGTTTTAATAGCTTGTGCTGGGCACAGATCATTCATAGCTAATTAAGGTGTGTACATCAAGAAAATTTTGTAAGCTTAGACTACTGGTCAACTTTTTACATTCCTTGTTACTGTTAGTATACTGAATATCCATACCTAGGTTTCCTAATCCTCACAACATACTTTGTTACTCTTTGTAACTAGGCATTAAGGAGCTGCATAATGCAATTTTTATATAGAATATTCATAGACCTTAGTCCTCATTGTATAGAAAAACAAAGAATATAATATGGGGTCATGCAAATACCTCAATAACATCTCCAAATCCCCATTGTCTCTTTTGTAACTAGTTTTCAATCTTTCTAATCCTTTTCTTTGAAGCTTTGACTCTTGCCCCTGTGTTCTTTGTGTGATGGAGGCTATTTATCTCAAGAAAATTAGGTTACAAAGAAGAAAAAACAGGCACATTGTCCACCTGAATTTCTGGCACCATCAGAGGGTTTTATTTTAGTATTATAAAATGATTAGCAACATTGACAGATTTCTTATCAGTGAATATCAATTTTTTCTTTAAGTTCTTTATTCTAACTATGTAACTTAAAATGGACCTATATAAAAAAAAATCAAAATTCAATCCTCAGTTAGTTCTCTTATTATTATACTTAATAATAACCATCATTTTTTATGACAAAACTACTTTTCTAGGTCAAGGAAAATGTGCATGTTTCAAAATAGTCATAAAATGTTTTTAAAGTAAAACCCTAGCTAGAAGCAGAACATTTTAGTAATTTTTTGGAAAAATTAAGGTTTGCCTGGTAAAAAAATAATTACAACAAATATATATTTTTAAGTGTTGCAACTATAAAATTGTCATACAGATATCCATGTACTAAAAACACATATGTATACATTCATATATGCATACATTCATACATATGCACTCACACATACACATATTCATACATACATATATTCACATACACAAACATAATATTTATAAATACAGAGATTTAGATTCATATTCATATACACACACACTTATAAATACCTAACCTCCCACATACATACATTCATACTTAAACACACTCCCACATAAATAGTCATACATACATACATAGATACAAAACAAAAATACACACACTCATACATACAAACATCACATGTCACCTCATTTAATATCAATATATAATCAATGCAGATTACTCTTTTTAGGTCTTCAAATATTTGATTATATCTGTAGTGTCTATATGAGTGTCTGCATAAACACCCCATATAAGAACAAGTCCATGTTTTGTCCACTAGCTATATTTAGAAGAGTTTTAATCCAGCAACATGGCAGCTTTGTCAAGACATAACATCCAAAGAACTTCTATGTCTGTGTGGTCTGGCTGGAGTATAGACATGCCCTTAGTACAATTTTAATCATGGGCAATATTGGTAATATTAGTTTGTAGAAGGAAACAGGCATGTTTGGAAGTAAATTCTAACTGAGGGCCAGACAACATGACCAATCAGATGACAAGTTAGAGAAATTTTTGACAGAATGAGTCATAGATAAGATATACCCAGCTCTCATGAGTACAGAAAGGACAGAGAGGACTTATAAGAGGAGAGAGGAGGGAGAGAGAGAGAGAGAAGAGAAGAGAGAGAGAGAGAGAGAGAGAGAGAGAGAGGAGATTGGGAGCCATAATGGGAAAAACTAATAATTAGCAGGTGATCATCCTGAAATCTTGCCTTGGATTAGAATCTGTGACAAGTGTTCCCCACCAGCAAGGCTTGACTGGACATATTTTAGGAAAAATCCCTGCTTTTCTATGTATTATTATTATTATTATTATATTATTATTAAAACATATTAACAATCACTAAGCTTATAGCACACCCCTTTGGAGCAGATCTCTGCAGACCCATGAAGATGTACTATCTCGTAGTGATGCTATATAGACAAATTGACAACTTCTTAAGTCTTAATGATGATCCTATAAGAATTCCTAAAATTATATCAATGATTATTTAGCTCTTTTATAGTGCGACTGGTATTAAGTCCCTTTCTGACAATCAATACTGCTATGAGAACTCTGCCAGTCTCCCAAGTGTCATCTGTTAACAGCTCTTAGATAGTAACCAGACTTCTCCTGCTCAAAGCACATTCCAATGTGGTTGTAAACAGTTAACCAAGGGTCACTAAAAGGGAACTCACGATTTATTATAGGTGCTAGGACAGAAGAGAAAATATTGCCTGGGTTTATCTATACAAAACTTCACTAGTTTCTTAAGTTATAGTTTTAAACCTTCGATGAACCTGTGGAGCTAGACAGGTGATGGATGTTTAGTCAGATAATTACTCCTAATGGATATGCATGTAAACATTTTCTGTTGTAAACTTCTATTTCAATTTATGATTTGAATTTTGGTGTGAACTTGTGATGAACATTGTAACATGTGATCATGTACTCTGAATGATGTATAAGAAAAGGGACTTTCATTAGTGGCTCGCTTCTCTTCTTCTCTCTTCTTCCCTTTCCTCTCTACTCCTCTCTCTCTCTCTCTCTCTCTTCTCTCTCTCTCTCTCTCTCTCTCTCTCTCTGCTCTCTTCCTCTCTCCTCTCTTTTTCTTCTCTTCCCTGCTTAGAATCTCTCCATTTAGGACCTTTCCACTTTTTTTCTCTTAGATAGCTTTCATAGGAAACTTTTACACTTAATAATAAACTGTGATAACTTCTTTAAGTGTCTTTTCTTCCTGTGACCTCTAACATAACTAAGTTAGAGCCTGGCAGTGCCTACAGAGAGAGTAAAAAGGCCATTTGCCTAACCCTCTGCTGTCCCTGGCTGAGATGCTAGTGGCCAGAAACAGCAGTTTCTGGCCTCAGAGGATCAAACAGATAGCAGGTCAGCTACAGTAGCCTAGTAAATAAACTTTAGTAATGTAAACAAGTAAGATTTTACTAATTAGCAACCCTAAATATATCATAAGACCAAAGTCTTACCCCTAAGACCAAGTCTTACCCCCACAATGCTCTTCCAATTCTTATCCCCCTCGGCTGCCTCAGGAAGAACCTACCAGAGGAGAAGAAAGAAGATCAGTTTTCTTCCCACCAAGCCGGGGCTGGCTCCAGGCAAGAGAGAGAAAGAGAAAGAGAGAGAGAGAGAGAGAGGCAGACCAGTTTTTGTTCTTTGTTTTTGGATTTTTTTTGGGTTTTTTTGCTTGTTTGTCTGTTTTTGTTTTTTTAATTTAAGAAGGAGGGGATGGGAAAGGGGATTTGTGGAGGGGAAACTGGAAAGGAGGATAACATTTGAAATGTAAATAAATGAAATAATAAAAAAACATCAAGTGGAATTACATACCTTTGCTCATTATAAACTGGACTTCGTAAAGCTTAGACTCTTGTAAAACTGTTTCATAATTCAACCTTTGACTGCTACAATGGCCACAACCATTTGGTATAAACAAACTCAGTATTTCCATGTACTTTACCAAATGTTTTTTTTTAAATATTCTATTTTATAATGCTAATAAATAGAAGAAAAATTCAACCTTTAAAAAAAGGGAAAAAGAAATTTAATAGAGGTCTTCAAAAGACAGAGTTGTTGCATTTTATCATTTTATTTACATTCCAGTTCTTGCTGCCTCCTTGGTTCCCCCTACCACAGTTTTTCATTCAATTCTTCCTCCCTCTTGCTTCCAAGAGGGTGCTTCCCCATTCTCTGGGGCCTGAAGTCTCTCAAGAATTAGGCACATCTTCTCCATCTAATGTTTTACCAGGCAGACCTCTGCAATATTTGTGCCATAGGCCCAGGGCTGCACATGACACTCATGGCAGCAGATACTGATGATAAAATTACCCATGGCCTGAGGTAGGGATTTCCATGTTGGTCAAGCTTCAAGAATGGTATATATAGCTTGATCATGCCAGCTCTTTTATTCCTGGTCATTATGTTAAAGCTTGTCTTTAACAATATCAACATGTTGGCAGTTACAAGACTTGAAACTTAAAATGGACCCCCAGACAGAGTTATTAAATTAACAGGTTGGCAAGCCATGGGTTGGTAAGATTCTGCAGAACCTTATCAACCTAAGTCACAAGTGCATTGATTTTGATAATGCATATTCCATGATGGGTAAGGAAGGATTCTTGTCAGAACTACCTAAGACAGGCTCAGTGTCAGTGTCGTTTATGAAATAAAAAAATGAGGAGAGGCGGAGAGCTTTTAGGACTGCTTAGCAAGAATCTGACATGGCTCAATGACAAGGAAATGGGCTGCTTGGCAGAAATCTGACATTGGCCAAAGACGTGGCAGTGTGCTTCAGGCAGGAATCTGATATTATGCTAGAACAAAGAAGTAATTTCAGACAGGAATCTAAATCTTAGGTTAGAACAAAGTAGGCTTCAGTCATGAAAATAACTTTGGGCCATGACAGGGAAGTAGGCTAAGTTATTTTGGTCATCCTGATAAGCCCTTAGAATCACTGATCATGGGAATGTTCACAGAATTTTGTTTATTGTCTTGCTTGTTCTTTGACTATTTGTGTTTATTGCCTTGCTTGTTCCTTGACTATTTGCATCTATTGTATTGCTAGTCCTCAAACTAGAACTGACCTTAATACTTGCATTTACTTTAAATGGTATAAAGCTAAAAGGAGGAGGGGGAATGGAATAGGGGGTTTCAGGGGGTGGGATAGAGGGTTTCCTGGGGAAAGGGGATGACATTTGAAATGTAAATAAATAAAATATTCAATAAGAATATCAAAAAGAGTATAACTTGCAGGTTCATGTCATAAAATCTGATATCTGTAAAAACAAAAGCATTTTGACCATTGCATCTTATTCTTACCTACTAGCCCCTACTTTGTTTCATCTCTTGAGCCTAGCTCCATTGCCAGTCAACTACATCCCATACAAATTATCTCTCTCCATCTTAATGTTATCTTTTATGGTGTGTCCATGTTTCTATAGTAAAATCTTCAAATGTATTCTTCCAAAAGTTTTTATAAATTAAAAATAAAATTGAAGTATTCATAGTTTTTATCAATAGAGGTAAAGAATCGTGAGCACCCTGTCCTGGAAATATTTTTCTGCTTTGATTAAAAAGCACACCTTGTTTATTTAATATGAAAATTACAGTGAAATTTTAACTTTCCAAATGTCATTTTTGTAGATGTGAACAGTGTTCATAGGTCCATTTATAACCTTATTTTCAAGTAAATAAAACAATGCAATGTCTTCAAAAATGTTTAAATATACAAACACAGTCCAGTTGATTCATTGGTGTAGATATCTACTAGATTACACCTGGATTACAACAATACTCAAGGAAGACCATTTAGACATAGTGTAGGAATTGAAGGACATATGGACAAGTGATACAAAGTCAGCATTGAAATGTGTCCATAAGGTCTGTGGTAACCTAAACATGTCTGTTCATATTCTGGAAGTCATCTGCAGAAATATAAGTTAGATAATTCAATAAGCACAAAAGTCCCAGGTAATAATAAACAACATTAAAATGTTTATATATAAGTTGTGTTATTTTATTAAAATTCATTAATTTATTAATTAATAGAAAGTAGTACAGATTTTCTTATGGTATTTTATTTGTAATTTTGTTTATCCTACATTCCCTTCTCTATTATCTTTCAATTCCTCTATACCTTTTCTTCTCTCCTGTCTTTACTCACAAATCACTCTCTTGGTATCAGTCACAGTTTCCTGACATTTACACACTAATCGAATGTACATATATAAAAATTAGAAGCAAAGATCAGGATATAAAAGAGAATAACTAAGACTTCATTTTCCCAGTCTGATCAATTTGTGTGCAAATTTCAATATTTTTCATGGTTAAATAAAATTTCATTGTGTATGATTACATTTTTCATTACTGACTCACCAACAACATTAATACTAATTGTATATGAGCAGTATGAAAAATGACTGAGTGCAGGGCAGTGGTGGCGCACGCTTTTAATCCCAGCACTTGGGAGGCAGAGGCAGGCAGATTTCTGAGTTCGAGTCCAGCCTGGTCTACAGAGTGAGTTCCAGGACAGGGAAGGCTACACAGAGAAACCCTGTCTTGAAAAACCAAAAAAAAAAAAAAAAAAAAAAAAAAAAAAAAAAAAAAAAAAAAGAAAGAAAGAAAAAAGAAAAAGAAATATGATGAGTGTAATATGACTGAGTGTTCAAAATACTTTAGAGAATCATTGTGTTTATTTTTGGTACTGCTATCTCTTCCAGAAAACAAAACAAAACAAAAGGTAGAAAATTTGATATTCAGATGAAGCTCTTTACAAGCAGTTGCTATACACTTCTTTTGTCTTGAATTCCCTTGATATGTACTCTGTCCTTATAGAGGGCTTTGTTTTAGAGAATTTGTGTATCTTATTTTTTTTAAGGTATACTCTATTAATCCAGCAGAAATCATTAAAAAATGGAAACCATGCCTCTGGAACAAGCATGTAAATAAGAGTAAAAGAACACATGAGCAAATCCTTTTCTGTTGAGTGCCAAAGTCAGAAATCTGTTCTTCCTATCATCTGCTTCTATCCCACCGTAAATCCTACTGAATGGTCCAATCATTTGACTAATACAGGCCACTGCAGAAAAATTCCATGAGTGCATTCCCATCTGTGGGTGCATATGCCTTCTGAGCTTTTTTCTTCTGAGGAACAGAAGGTTAATGAATGTAGATAGAAAAATATATTGCTTTCATTCCATTTACTTTTTTTTTTTTTTTCTGAAGACAACCAGATTAACACATAGTGTAGATCTTTGCCTTCAGGCATGGATATGCTTTACAAAAATGTCTTAAGTTATGCATGATGCCTTCTGAATGAAGTCTTCAGAGTGTTACCTAATTGCAACCTAGCTTTTAGAAAATTGTTTAGTTTGAATATTCCTGAATTTTTACCAGTTTCTTTACTGGTAAAGAAACTTACCATAGTATGTTTGTTCACAGTCTTCCAGAGACAAATGGAATCAATGCAAGGTTTTTTAAAAAGTCTACTGAATGAAGTTATTCACAACAATCCCCATTGGCTTTAAATCTCAATTGTTGATTGGTATAATAAACATGAAATTTAATTTTAGTCTCAAAGCAATCTGTTCAAAATAATGACTGAATATAAAGTAACTGCATGGCACTACTTTGAGATTTTGTTTTGAAAAATGTGTTATTGTGGAAGTAAATATTTATAATAAAATTAGTATAACTGATTTTGTTTACTTTTATTTTAACAAATCACAGAAACTGCATGAAACTACGCAGATTGCTTTTTAATCCAAAAATTTTTTGTATCCACATTGTAATCTTTATTAAATAATTCCAAATAATGACAAAGTATAAATAAATATGTCTAATTTTCTTCCTCCATAAAATAATATTTAAAAGGTACAAAATTATATAGGGCTAAGATATAGACTTATAACACAGAGACTGTGCCTTTTGTATTTCAATTAGCTAAGCATTTAAATTTAATTTGGGGAAAATTTAAGATTTTAGTGTATTATTCCTGATGCATACTTTTTGAAACCTAATTTCAGAATCTCTGTTTTTCCCAGATAACAAAGAAATGAGGAAATCAAAACAATGTTCACATCATCAGTCCTTAATACATTGAGAATAAGAGATTATTGTAATATAACCTGTTGTAAATAAATCTTCCAATTGCATTTGCAAAATTAGCAAATTGTCTTATAATTAAGTGAGGTAGATAACCTAATAAGATTTCCATGGGTAATTTCTTAAGTTAATAAGCTGTACTTTACACAGGCACAATTTACAAAATTAGATTATAGTGAGATACTATGTGTTTCTTAGATAACATAAATAATGCATTTATTTGATACCTGAAGACAAAAGTAATACATCCACTAAATGAACATAATAAAACATTCTAGACACTAAGTAGTATTAATATCTATTGAAATTTTTGAAACACTGAAAGGTGTTGATATGTAAATTTCAAAATATTTCAGATATATTTTGTTTAAATATAATATTTAAGAATACTGATTTACATTGTTAACAATTTAACATTCTACAATGGAAAAAATGAAAAACAAAATCCCATTAGAATGCATTGGTTTTATTTTTTTAAATGTGGTACACTCATGATAATCTTTAGTTGCAATTATAGAAAGTTCTAACTCAATGATCATTTATATTCATTAATAAATACAAAATACTTTATAAATAACAAATACAATTTGAATTATTTTTGAATATTTCATGAATTTTATTAGGTACTCTATGTAATTTGAATAACATGTAAAATTTAAACAAAATGTAAAATTTATTTTGCAAAATTTACCTTTGCAAAAAATAGTTAACAAAGGTATAAAACATGTAAAATATTAATATGTCTTTACTATTTTTATAAGAAAATTTCACACACTGAATGTTAGCTTTCAGGTGATTCCACTAGACTCTTCCCAAGGAAAGAGAAATGGTTTACTCTATATTTCCTATTGCCTCCAGGTTACCACTGCATGCCACCCCATCTCCTCTCTGTGTCCCTATGTTCTCTCTCTCTCTCTCTTCTCTCTCTCTCTCTCTCTCTCTCTCTCTCTCTCTCTCTCTCTCTCTCTCTTCTCTCTCTCTCTCTCCCTCCCTCCTCTCTTTCTCTCTTTCCCTCCCTCTTTCCCTCTCTCCCCATCCCTCCTCTCTCTCTTTTGCTCTCTTTCTCTGTTCCCACCTTTTCTCTCTGCCTTTCTATTTTTTTCTGCATCCTACACCACACACACACTACCACCACCACCACCACCACCACCACTACCCACTACCACCACCACCACCACCACCACCACACCACCTTTTCTCTGCCCTCATGGATCTGATCCCATCTGCCCATCTGGCTACATATCTACATGTCCACATATCTACTGTCCCATTGTCTACCTCTACTGCTGCTATACCTACCTGCAACAGATTTGCTTTCTGGTTCACTGAATACTGGGTACTCCACCCTCTTGGCTTCCTTGAAAATCCTGTACAGGGTGAACCATGTCTCCTCATGCTCTAGCACTGGACCCTGTCTGAATAAATGACAGTTAAAAGTACAGCTTGTGCCTTCTCAATTCAGTCCCCTCTGGTTTCCTTGGACAATGGTACCCGCTAGGGACTCATCTGTACCTGATCCATGGGTACCGTGTCCTGTATGTGTATATGTAACTCAAATTCAAATCTGTATGTAACTTGGAATTAACTCTGTGTTATACTGCATATTACTTAATACAAATATCTATAGAAACACAAATATTTTTAAATTCCAGCTATGTCAAGTGACTTCATCATCTGAAGATGACTACTTAGTATAAAGCAACAAGTATAACACTTCTGAGTTCTAATGAACTGTTTATTGTTGTATCTCTTATTAGACTAAGAAAGCTGCTATCAGTCTCATATTTCAAATTGATATGAATTTTTATATGATGATAAAAGTTCAAGGTTATAAAAGTCTATTCAGATTAACAAAAGCTAATTTAAAATGTATATCTAAGTTATTATGAATTTGCCAGTACATGGCCACAGCATGCTTGCTTCTGATTGGTCTTAGATGGATGAATGAATGCTGTTTCTTTCTTCTGTGGCCTGCTGCCTTCGGCCTAATGTCAATGTTCACCTCTTCCCTTTTTGGCCAGTAAATTTGTATAATAGAAATTCAAATGTTATTTAAGTATGGATAATTATAAAATTGTTTAATACTGTTCTGCTCTTGTTTTGTACTACTTTATTGCTAGCTCTAAAAAAATGGGTTATTGTTTAACCTTTTTAGATGTTTTTAAAGTCAAGGGTCAAAAACAGGATCATTGACATAAATTATTGGATATGGTTAAAACTCATAATTAGTAGTTAGTAATTGAAAGTTTGTGCTTGGATAATTTTAAACTATATGACATGATTCCATTTTGGAGATGTAAAGAACCTGTGTCTCCTTGACATCTTAAGTATGGGATAAAGAAGGTAGAGTTATGTTGTGGTAATTATTTAAATCGACCTCTGGCTCAGGCCTACTATCTAAGCTGCAGTGCCTATGCCTAGCCGAGCCACCATGTTTCTCGGCAGAGCCATGTGCATGCTGCAGCTAAAAATGGCCAACTGGAAACACCAACCCTGCCACCCACGAGACATCAGCATGGGAGATGGATCAATCTCCCACACTGTCTCTGCAAGGCTGGGCATTGCCTAGACCAACCCAGCATCCTCGTGGGCCCAATAGAAAGATGAAACTCTAATGCTTAAAGATTAATCAAAGGCTTATATATTTGATAATGATCAGTAAAAAGATACCCATACAATTATAAGTGTAACCCAATACCCAGCCTAGATATACCAACTATTTTTGACTGCTACAGACACGTGAACATCCACTTCCATCTCCTTTATCGCTCGTTCTCCTCCCTGTCTCCTAGTTCCTTCTCTTCCTTTTCCTCTTCTCCTCCTTACTCCTCCTCTTCCTCTTCCTCTCCTAACTCTCCCCACCTTAGCTCCTCCTACAGAGTTATATCTAGACAGCCATCTTGATTAAGAGCTGCAACTATGGCATGAGCTGGTTAAGGAAACAGGTCTCCAAAGATACTTTTAAGTTGGGATAATATTTTTGAATAAATTCTGTCCTGTCTTGAAAATCATGTTTATAAAAGAAAAGATATTGTTGCTTTATGTCTTACTTGTAAATGGGTACCTTATTTTAATGTTACAAAAAACAGAACTGAGAGATTTTAAACTCCTTTTAAGTAATTTTGGAGGTTCATAACATTAATAAAGGTTAAAAAAATCACTTCCTTTAAAATATGTACAGCCTTTTTTTCCTAATGTATTAAGCTATAATATAACTTTAGATTTTATATGCTGTAAATATTTTATGGACTAAATCATACATGAAACTGTTATATTCTGTATTGATATACCATATAAAGGTTAGACAAGTTACCAGTCTCTTTATGTACTATGTTTATAGATTTAAAAGTTTTATACTACAAGATCTTCAATTCAAAACTAATTTTTAAGGCTCAAACCTAACATGGATAAAACATAAAGTCCTAGTCTTAAAAGAGCTTCAAAATTATTGTAAAAGATTAAGTACTTTTAGTTTCTGTTTTATGTTTGCAAGATACAGTTTGAAGCAGATAACTAAAATCAGAAGACGATTGTTTAGCTCAGATATGCTTGGTAAATACTAGCCTTCAAGCCTATTGAACACCTGCTAAATATGGCATTTAGTACATTTAAACTTATTATGACAGAGACTCTCAAATGCAAACAGTGACACTCCCTCACACAAGGTCTTCAGGAAGCTATGGGCAGAACAACAAAGATTCTACCTGGATTGTGGTAAGGTAATCAATGAGTAAAACTGCCCCAATATCTTGCCTTCTGCTAGGGCCCAGCCTGAATTGTGGACAAACAGGACACTGGAGAATTGATTGCAGCATGTGTTTAAGACAAAGGATATGTAAGTCTCTGCATGATCTTCCTCTACAGAAAAAGTCTCTCATCTTCTAGAACTAATGGCTAAAACCCAGTTCTTCCCACAGTGCCAAGAAGACACAAGGAACCTGAGTCAGCTCTCTAGATCATGGATTAGTCTCAGTCATTTTGATTAAAACAAAGGCAGTTTAGATTATAATTTATCCTTCTCATGTTTCTGATCATATTGAAAACTAACCTAATTTATAACTCTACAGCTAGAGAACAGGCAACTAATTCCTAACCCCTAGGTAAACCAGCACCATGCCAGCTCATCAGTCAATTCATTAGTTAGTTAAAGCTACCAGTCTCTTATTAAAAATAAGGATGTCTCACTCACAGGCTTCATGTTAAAAAATAAAAAGATTTCAGATGTAACTCTTTACTCTTTCTTATCTAAAGAACTCACTTTAAGTGACTGCTTCCAATAATCAATCACCTGTGTCTCATTCATGCTAAAAAAATGGATATGAAAAAATGTAAGTTTATGTGAGCCTGGAGATATAAAACTTAACTTAGGAGACCTAAGAAAGCTTTTTTAGGTTCTAAGAAGGTGTTTTTAAGGTTGATAAATGCAGCTCCTTCAGTCCTTTCTCAATCCTCATGAGGACCCATGCTCAGTTCAATGGTTGGCTGCAAGTATCCACCTCTGTATTTATCTGTATGCAGAGCCTCTCAGAGACGGCTATATCAGGCTCCTGTCAGCAGGCCTTCTTGGCATCCCAAGAGTGTCTGGGTTTGGTGTCTGTATATGAGATGGAACTGAGTGGGGCAGTCTCTGACTTCCTTTCAGTCTCTGCTCCTCACTTGTCTTCACATTTCCTCCCGTGATTATTTTCTCCCCCCTTCTAAAAAGGACTGAAGCATCCACACTTTGGTCTTCCTTCTTCTTGAGCTTCATGTGGTCTGTGAATTGTATCTTTGGTATCCCGAGCTTTTGGGCTAATATCCACTTATCAGTGAGTGCAAAACATGGGTGTTCTTTTGTGACTGGGTTTCTCACTCAGGATGATATTTCTTGGTCCATACATTTGCCTAAGAATTTCATGAAGTCATTGTTTTTATTAGTTGAGTAGTACTCTATTGTAAATGTACCACATTTTCTGTATCCATTCCTTTGTTGAAGGATATCTGGGTTGTTTCCAACTTATGGCTATTATAAATAAGGCTGCTATGAACATAGTGGAGCATGTGTCCTTGTTATATGTTGGAGTATCTTTTGGGTATATACCCAGGAGTGTTATAACTGGGTCCTCAGGCATTACTATGTCCAATTTTCCGAGGAACCTCCAGATTGATTTTCAGAGTGGTTTTAACCAGCTTGCAATCCCACTAACAATGGAGGAGTATTCCTCTTTTTCCACATCCTTGGAAGCATCTTCTCTCACCTTTTCAACTCCATAAGAAGAACAACAATGTCAACCAAACAGACACCCCAGAGCTGCCAGGGATTAAACCACCAACCAAAGAGTACTCATGGAGCGACTGATGGCTCCAGCCACATATGTAGTAGAAGATGGCCTTGTCAGGCATCAGTGGGAGGAGAGGCCCTTGATCCTGTGAAGTCTAGATGCCCCAGTGTAGGGGAATGCCAGTTGTGGGGAGTTGGAAGTGGGTTTGTGGGTGAGGGAACACCCTCATAGAACCAGGGGAGAGGAAATGTGATAGGGAGTTTCCAGAGAGAAAAGCAGGAAAGGGGATAACATTTGAAATGTAAATAAATAAAATATCCAATAAAAATTTTAAAAAAACGTTGATAATTGCAGGTGAAATTGTAAATGTTGATAAGAAAGTGCTTTAATACATAAAAGAAATGAGAAGTGCTTTGTATTACATCCTCTGCCTATATTACTGTTGTATTAGGACTTCAAACATTCAGAGTCCTAACACTGATCAGTGGGATTCTAACAAATTATTAGTCTAACTCTGGTAAAGCTCCCAGTATACAATCTACTACTGTAGTCACAAGCTTAAGATTTTACATTTTCTTTGGCTCTCTTTTAAGTTAAATTTGTTTCTCCTTGTACTAAATATATGCTGAGTCCCTGGATAGAATGAAGACGTCCATTTCATGGTCTGTAGTCATACTAAAAATCAAGATCAAATGAGCCTTTGCTCTTCTGCTTCACAGAAATGTGCTGTCTTCCCTGAGTTCACATTATGGAGTATTCATGTTTTTAACAACAACAACAAAAAAGTTTCCCAAGTCTCTACTATGACACAAAGATATATGTTTACTGCCTTTTCTAAAATGTCAATTTCAATATTACAAACAATGTAACAGTCTAAAATGTGTTTATTTTTATAAATTTAAAATGATTCTTGTAAGCTTCAGAGAATCCACTTGAACCTACCTCTTATGGGCCAAATAGTCTCCAGATAAATGCTCCCATTAATCAAGAACCTAAGTTTCCTACCTGTTACCTTTTCCAGAGAGTGGAAATACGGTCATGTGCCCTAGTTTTGAACTACCCTCTCCCAGATACCAAGAATATGTCCCTATAAGATTCAAATGTACACCTATGAAAAAAATTTTCCCTATTTAACTTTATCTCTTGTCTCTAAAAAACATATATATATATATTATATATATATATTATATATAATATATAAATGCATATATAAATATTTATATACATATACTTATACATATATATATATTATGCTTCAATATCATGCCATTTCCAAGTGTTTCGTTCAGATCTGCAGCCAGGAAGACTCCAGAATGGCCAACCATAGATATTTCAGGTAACCTCACAGATGCTCCAAATGGGCCTACACTTTCTAGATATGTATATTCTCAAAGATCCTGGACATCAGTGAAGCAGCCTGCTCTTTCAGCATTTAGCCAGCATCCCAATTTTCTTAGAGTCCCCAAGATGACACTGCCTCCAGTCATCAAAAATAATCTAAAAAACACAACTTCTTCAGTCTTGCCTAGCCATTACCCCTTCCTAGTTCCTCAGTGGGAAGTAAACAAAAAGGGAGGAAGGTTAGCTTACAGATAATACCACTATGCCCCTCCCAGGGCCTAGAAACATCTTGTCTTACATCATTGTCTGCTGCAACTGCTTGGTGTGGGCTACCTATAAGAGAACTGCCCACCACTTCAGCTCTCTGTCTGTTCTCTCTCTCTCTCAATCTCTCTCTCTCTCTCTCTTCATCTCTCTTCTCCTCTCTCTCTCTCTATCTCTTCTCTTCTCTATCTTCTTTCTCTATGTTTTCTCCCTCTCTTGCTGTCCTTCTTGTCTTCATAGCTCTGATCCCATCTGTCTATCTGCCTACAAGTCCACTTGTTTGCCTCTAACCCCTTTCCCAAGCCCAAACTTCTCTACATTCCTCCAATAAGCCCCCTTTATACTAGATCTGTTGCATGGTATAATCACACAGGGGCATACCTTGGCATGGGCCCACCAGCTACCCTCTTGCTCTATTATATCCCATTACATTTCATAACACTATACTCTTAAAAAGTATCACAAATCGGACCAGTCAGCTCTTAACATGTAAATGTGCCTATGACTGGTGATCAGAGTTTGAGCTCAGAACATGTATGCATGCAATCCTTTCCCTTACACAAATATATGCACAAACACACAACACCACACACAGAGAAACACTCAAATGAGTGCACATTCTAATGCATAAATTTAAAATTTATTCTAAACTAGTCCTTTATTATCTTGCTTTATTTGTTTCTGAGAGCTATTTTAGACAATTTGAAAATGATGTCCTATATATTGGTTCTGTATTTAAGCATACTTATGTGAATTAACTTTATGATGCAGTATATTCATTGGTCTATATCTTCATAAGTACAATTTAAATGCAACAAATTAAGAAATCAAAATATTTACAAGGACCAATAATTTATGCCAAAATAGTCAAACTGATCTACTAGCTACAGCTTAATGTTTTGTTCAGTCCACTTTAATTTAACTTGCATCTCCAAAGCAGACAGTTTTAATTCCTACTCACATACTCTTAATGATTTGAATTAAAAATTAAATAATTAACCAGATAAAAATGAGATGAATATGTTATTTCTCCCAGAAAAATTCCTATAAATCTGTGGATACAAGTGAGTGACTGTTTTTATAATCTTAAATGTTTTGTCCAGTGGCTTTATCAAATTGTGATTGTTAATATTTTATTTGCTATTCATCCAAAATTAGATGATTAGTTAATGGAGCACTTATGGAGTTAATAGAAATATGACTATTCATCTTGATTCTTTAAAATGATCATATCAAGCTCTAAATTTATATTAGTGAGCAATAAATTTGGTATTTATAGAATGAGTATGAAAACATAGTAAGGAGAAACAATCAGGCATGTCGCATAAATGACATGCTGTCTTAACTGATAAACGTTAAAGGCCTGTCTGGAACAGTAAACTGTCTACTGGTAATCCATAAATGTAGGTTTTGTTCATAATTCTGACATTGAGATTTAGTGTCGATACTGTGAGCTAAACAATGTGGTGTCAACTTGCTAATATATAACGTAAAGTTATGGGTTGGTCATATTTAGCATAAGAGAACTGATTTTAAGGTTCTACTTTATTTATGGAAGTAGAATGCTTCTAAGTCAAGTTTTTTGTAGTTTTTCTAAATTTTTTGAAAATATGTTTTGAATTTATGAATGAATAAGAAAGCACCTCTCTTTCCTGCTTTTTGACTGCTTTTACAGTCTTCACTTGATACACTTATGAATCTACATGGGGTGAATGGAATGCTCTGTATAGGACTTATTGGTATTTCTTTCTATCTTATGTGATTATCAGAATGATTTTATTACAAAAACAATAACCATTAATGAAGGGGAAATCCATGAAAAATAAAGTACTGAAATGACTGATCACATCAACTTTTAATAGAAGTTCTTTACAGGGCAGTCACAAAGGTAGATTTGAAAAGGACTAGAGACTGGCATGCAATATGAGTAATAACATTGAAATATTTGTAAGAAAAAAGAAGCTGTGGTTAGAAAAATAGATTCCTAACTGTTAAGAGACATATCACCTAGTGCATATGTATGTTAATTTGTATCCATTTATCAAATGCATTATTTTTCTATCCATGTATTGTACCCTCAACTTCAAGGCAATGCTATGCTTTCATGATCATACAATAAGCACACTTATTGAATAGAAAATTTACATACAAACATAATTATAGTATTTTACTATCTGAGCATCATATATTATCAAATTTTCAAACAATATTCTGCTTAGGAAGATATTAAGAGGTGTTTGTAAAATGAAATGACCTAAAACTGAATCTTCACAATTACTGTGGCTCCTTTTAAAATTAGTACTCTATGTAATAGTTTAGAACTCTAATTTATTCCTGGCAATATACCACTGAATAAGAAACACCAAAACCTCTTACCCTCTGGAACTCATGTTCTAGTAGAGAAATTCTAGTGAATTAATTATAACATGAAATGTTATAAAAATATATGCAGAAATCCAGGATGTCAGGAAAATATATCATCTTTGGGACAAGGCAGCGTTTTAGACAGAAACTGCTTTAGTAGTAGATATATGGAAAAAAAACTCTGTTGGAAATTGACACTTAAGAGAATAATTGAAGGAACTGGAGTTTATATCACTGGGAACATCTACAAAAGAACATGCCAGAGTTAAGTGTGAGGCTGATCAATGTTTATATGTAGGAGAGCAAATCTTCTACCATGTGAGGAGACAAACGATATTGCCGAATCTGAATGAACTAAGAAAGAAGAAAAACATATACTGAAGATAGCAGGAGATAGAAGACCTCATGTATTTTTAAAGGAATTTTAATCTAGCGCCTTGATTGCTTTGCCAAATCCAAAGACCTTCTAAGGCCATGTGATCTGGCTAGAATCCAGATATGTCCTGGATTACAGTATGATCTGGTTGGAATACAGGCATGCTCTTGGGAAACACCTTTAATCCCAAACAATTATAGTTAGCTTAGTTTATAGAA
The DNA here is from genome assembly GCA_021653895.1 of Mastomys natalensis. Taxonomy (NCBI): domain Eukaryota; kingdom Metazoa; phylum Chordata; class Mammalia; order Rodentia; family Muridae; genus Mastomys; species Mastomys natalensis. The sequence continues at coordinate 97,676 of JAJTUV010000800.1, forward strand.
GAAAGAAGCCAGTTTGAAAGTGGCATCTAATTGAGGGTCGAAGTAATGAATTGGAAAGACTTTTGGGAAGGTGAATCAGAGATAGGTTATTCTCAACTCTCAGAAAAACAGCACAGGAAAGCTATTTAATAACAGCAGAGGTAGAGTCAGCTCAGTTGGGTGTAGTACAGTTCATTTCCATTCAGTGAGTTGATTTCAAGCAATGCAGATAGGTGTTTAGCTGAGTTCAATTCAGTATAGATTGGTCCAGTTCAGTCGAATGCAGTTGTGTTCAGTTGAGTTTGTGCAGTTCTGTTCAGTTCCATTCTGTTGAGGTTTGGACTTGCTGCCTATTGTAATGCTAAGTCCAGGCCTCCAGGACTTGGAGTCTGCATGTAGACTAAAGTGAAGCTACCCCCAAGTTATGTCTGATTGGTGAATAAAGATGCCAACAGCTAATAGCTGGGTGGAAGACATATAGGTGGGGTTTAAGTTTTCAGGTCTTGAGGTCTGAGGAGAACAACTGGGAAAAAGAAGATGGTGAAAGAGGAAGGAGAAGCTGACATGGGTTGGGTGAGTCATAAAAAACATAGCCATGAGGGCTGGCTAATTAGACTTAACAACAGCCCAGATGAAACATAGTAAATAGTAAGTTCCCACATCTTGGTGTCTGAGGAGAATGACTGGGAAGAAGAAGAAAGTGAAAGAGGAAGGAGAAGCTGCCATAGGTTAGGTGAGTCATAAAACCATGGCCCTGAAGGCTGGCCAATTGAAGTTAAGAAGATCCCAGATGAAACATAGTAAATAGTAAGTAATAGTTTGGGGTTATCGATAGGAAAGTAGATTCTAATAGCACAAAGGATAGATATCTGCCAAGATCTTGTGCTGTTACTGACTTGTTGTAAACATAAAGGTTCAATGTGACTTTTATCCAGGAACTGAAAGATGAAAGATGGGTAGGAACATGAGGTCCAAATTAAATAATTTTTACATCACCAGTCAGTTCATGTAGTCACTGTGCACTTTGGTTCATGAAATTCAGAGGCAGTTTTCCAAGCAGAGAAATTCAGTGAGAAGCCATGAGAACCGAATTTGAATCAGTCAACTTGGAGAGAGTTTGACCCAGATAGCTGAATTGAACTACTGAGCCAGAGATAAGAAAGAATTAGGTAGTGTGATATTATTCAGCAGTAAGCCTCTGTGAAGACAATTAGATCTGGTGAATAAAAGATACATGTACAGGTCTTTTAGGTCATAACAGGTAATTGGGCTTTTACTCATCAATAAATTAATAGATATGTGTGGATTTAAAGAAGAAAATTAGTTTTCATTGTATCATATCTCCTCTAGCTTTGTGTTTGTTTGTTCATTTGTTTGTTTGTTTGTTTGGTTGGTTGGTTGGTTAGTTGGATGGGTTTTTTTCCTTTCTCTTAGAACATGTCTGATGGAGACTCTTGTTTATCACTCTGAACATAACTCAACTCCAAAGGATCAAGTAACGTAACATAAATCCTAATGGTGTGAAACAACTGGAGTGAAATAGGACTATATGTTAACATATAGGCTTATAATTGGTAGCATAGAAAGTAAGGTCAACTATTATCAAATGAGATCTCATGAAACTAGAAATCTTCTGTATAGTCAAGTGAATGAAGGGACAGCCCACACAACTGGGGTGAATATTGCCAAATGTGTATCTGACAGATGATTATTCTGAAAGAATGTACAAGAGAAACAGCACTATTAGTAATTGGAACAAGGAATTAAGTAGAGAATTCACAAAAGATGAAATGCAAGTGGATAGCAAACACTTTAAAAATCATTGAATATACTTAGTCATCAGGGAAATGCACTTTGTAACTTATTTGAGATTGTTCTTCATTACACTCAAAATGTCCACCATCGGGAGTACATAGGACAAACACTGCTGGTGTGTGTAAGGAGAAGAAAACCACTGTTTATTGTTAGTGCAGTGATAATTACTAACGCCACTTTGAGAATCAGTTTGACAATTCTTCAAAGAATTACCAAAAAAGTCACACATATATTCCACCCAGACATATACAAAGAGAACTCAACATCCTACTACAAAGACACCTGCATGCTTACTTTCATTCCTGCTTTATTCACAATAACAAATAAGAGAAATTAGTCTAAATTTCTATCAACTATGGAGTGAAAAAATGAAAATTTGCTACATGTACACAACAGAATTTTATTCAGCTATAACAAAATCATGAATCATGAAATTGATTATACACACACACACACACACACACACACTGTGTGTATGCTGAATTTTGTTTCACATTTTTGTTTGTTTGTTTAACTAATAATGTTGAGAGAGACCTTTATGTGACCAAAAGATGCTACGGTAAAAAAGTCTTAAATGTGTGAGCAGAGAACACTTTTGCAGTGAAAACACACAAAGGAAAATTGGGCTAGCAATTAAACAGGGTGGACAGCAGATACAAATGGGGTCTAAATGATTGGTTAGCAAAAGCTAAGAAGTCACTCAATATTTCGTAAGCTGATTAAAGAAAAATTAAAGGAGGAAAAAAATTGAAATTTGCTTACCAAGTGACAAAAAATTAGAGATATAAAAAAATGCATTGCTATTTTTAAAGAAAAGTTCAATTCTCATAAAACTCTTGTGTTCAGGGACAGGACCTGCTTCCTTTTCAAAGTGGCTTTTAGTCAAATGGAAAAACAGTAACAAGCCTTTCCTGAAAATTATGCTTAATTTGAGATGTTCTCCATTCTAAGTGTTCATGTGAAAACAAACATGTGTAAACACACTCACCATTCACCACAAATAGAGACAGAGTCAGAGAGACACAGAGAGACAGAGAGGAGGAAGGAGAAAGAGGGATATCTCACAGCTGTTTGTGTATCCTTTGCTTAAAGTTGACTTATTTAAATTTTTTTGCTTAGTGTCCAAAACCAAATTTAAATTGTAGCTAGTTATTTTCTTAAAATACTATACATTTTGTTATTAAATAAATATGATCTATAAGTTCTTTCAGCAGAATGTTTTGACATATCACATTTAGTTTAAATGAATTCCTAGTCCATAATTAATATCTTATAAAATTAATGTTTGCATAAAAACGTTTATAGCAATATGTGAGCCAACTTTGTGTCACAGACTAGATTAAGCTTTAAAAGGTATAATAGGAATTGAGACTATAGTTTAAGAGATAAAGCGCTTGGCTAGCATGTGTAAGTCCCTAGATTTGAGTTTGTTTTGTTTTTTAAAGAACAAACAGAAAAAAATGTATAAACACTAAGGAAACATAATAAAGTAAATAAATTATGTAATGAATTGTTTTAATATATAACGGTCCACAATATAGTCTCTTAATACATGGTCTGATGGTCCATTCTATCCATCCCAAAATAGTAGTGTAACAGCACAAAAGAGTCTTGTGTTGAATGGACATGAAACTATTTACATCCAGAAAAGCTGTCCTTCCTTTTTTTTTTTTTTCAATTATTTTAATTGGTTACTTTATTTATTTACATTACAAATGTTATCCCTTTCCTTGTTTCCCCTCAGGAAACCTCATATCCCATGCCCCTCCTCCCTGCTTCTATGAGGGTGCTCCCCCCACCCACCCATTCACTCACACTTCACTGCCCTGGTATTATCCTACAATGGGGACTCCAGCCATCACAGGACCAAGATTCCCTTCTCCCATTGATGCCAGAAAAGGCCATCCTCTGATATATATGCAGCTGAGGCCATGGGTCCCTCTATATGTACTGTTTGGTTGGTGGTTTAGTCCTTGGTAGCTCTGAGGGTGGGAGTGGGGTCTCATTGGTTGATATTGTTTTTCTTCTTATGGGGTTACAATCCCTTCAGCTCCTTCAATTCTTCCCTAGCTCTTCCACTGAGGTCCTCAGACTCAGTCCTATGATTGGCTGTATCTGCATCTGTATTGGTTAGGTGCTGGAAGAATCTTTCAGGGAACAGCTGGAACAGCCATACCAGGCTCCTGTCAGCAAACGATACTTGGCATCAGCAATAGTGTCTGGGTTTGATGTTTGCAGATGGGATGAATCACTAGGTGGGGTGGTCTCTGGATGGCCTTTCCTTTACTCTCTGTTCCAATTTTTATCCCTCTTTCCTTTGGACAAGAACATTCCTTAGTTAACAAATTTGAAATGGGTGGGTGGCCCCATACCTCAATTATGGGCTGTGCCTATCTACTGAAGGGGATCTCTAAAAGTTCTATCTCCCCTTTACTACATATCTTAGCTAAAGTCATCCCAATTGGTTCCTGGGAAATTCTTGCTTCCCTGGCATCTGGTAGTTTTGAATGACTATCCCAAGTTCCTCCTCTCCCACTTCTATACACTTCTGCTCAATTTCCTGATGCTCTGTACTTCTCCCTGGTCTCCCCCCACACCTGATTCTGCCTGCCTTTTTCCCTCCACCTCTACTCTCTCTCCCAAGTCCCTCTTTCCCTCTATTTCTTGTGAGTATTTTGTTCCCCCCTTTTAAGAAAGACTGAAGCATCCACATCTTGATCTTCTGGAGCTTCATGTAGTCTGTGACTTGTATTGTTGGTATTCCTAGCTTTTTTCCTAATATCTACTTTTCAGTGAATGCATACCATGGATGTTCTTTTGTGACTGAGTTACTTCACTCAGGATGATATTTTCTAGTTCCATCCATTTGCCTGAGAATTTCATGAAGTCATTGTTTGTTTGTTTGGCTTTTGTTTGTTTGTTTGTTTTTGTTTTTCGAGACAGGGTTTCTCTGTTTCTCTGTGTAGCCCGGGCTATCCTGGAACTCACTCTGTAGACCAGGCTGGCCTCAAACTCAGAAATCCGCCTGCCTCTGCTTCCCAAGTGCTGGGATTAAAGGTGTGTGCCACCACTGCCCAGCCGAAGTCATTGTTTTTAATAGCTGAGTACCACTACCTTAGTGCTTTCCAAGATCCATTAATTAGTTTAGGAAATACTATATTTTCATTCTAGTTATTATTCTAATTTTATTTCCTCATGTTAATTTTTTTCTATTTTCATATTTTCTATTTTTAGTTGTGAACACAGTAATGAACCCATTTGATCAAGTCCTTCCTTTGTATAGATATTTGAAAAAAATAAACAAGTTGATTCATAGGGGTTTCGCTTCCCTATGCAAAGACTTCCTTCTTGATATCCTTCTTTAGTCTGACTAAACTAATGTACATTAATAGATACAAACTCATGGTCATATAGGTCATGGAGTAGTGACCTCAGCTGTGTCACTAATCCAAATGTTAAAAATAATTTCAGACCTCTTCTTACTCTTATTTTTGTAATTTTTATTGTAAAATAATGTGTTTATATCAGAAGAATTACCATAAAATAGAATTCTCAGCATTATATAGACCACATTGATGTGGTTGATTATATGTAGTCCTAAAGTTTGAGATGGACTGGCACTTAGCTTATGTAAATCTTCTCCAAACAATCTTTCACTCTTATAATTAAATTCAGTGAGAAATTTCCAAAATTAATTTGTAAATGAATTAATGTATCACATTTCTATAAATCTATGAATTAATTTTTTTCTAATATAAAATAATTACAACATGAATATAAGTGAGGAAATTACAGAAATATTTGCACAGCTCAGTGTAATAATCATCACAGAAGATGTTCCTCAGAATACATTTATTTTGCATCTATGTGATTGTCTTACTAGATGTGCCATGAAATATTTAATTTCTTCACACTGCTCAACAAGATAAACAGAAACTGTGGTAATAAATACATGCTAAAATTGTTTTTAATAGCTGAATACCACTGCCTTAGTGCTTTCCAAGATCCCTTAATTGGTTTAATCAATGGTAGAGCTGACTTAAGGTTATGAAGGCTTCCTTCATAAATTATCAGGCAGAACACAGTGAAAGGTACACTAGTACTTTCAGATTCAAGTTATATCTACATTCAACACATGGAATTTCTTCTTTGAGGAAACCTTAGCACTATGGTCATGATTAATTAACTGAGATTCATCCAGACCCTATTGGATAATATGACTTACTTGAAGTCATCTAGGTAGGAATACTAATCACATTTTCAAGTCATTTCCACAGAAGCATGTAGATCAGCCATGCACAAAATGTCAAATACATTGTCAAGCCAACTGGACTCAAAACATTTGGCATTAAAGTTCAAGGCTTGGGAATTGAGACAGATCATTGTTGACAATTTTAGCCATAGAAGCATGAGGACAGGAGGTCTAAAGACCCAGTGGCAGGGCAGCACTCCCATTAAAGCATTCAGTAAATAAAGATGGGGTCTCCCTAGAGTAAGGAGACGACCCTGAATAGATTCAGACCTGAGTTTTGCTTCAAGAAAGCAATAATGATGAATATAGTTTCTGAGGACAGAAAATACTGACTTGAATTTTTTTCTTCTTGTTAATTATAACTGTCTTAAATCAAGTGACAGGATTCTTTATTTTATTGGAATTAGAACTGGATTAAGGACATTGGTAAACTTTAAATGACTGAAAGATGTTAACCCACTCCTAAGGACTATTAACTGTATAATTAAGTATAAGACAAACTTGTTAAAAATTATTCTTGGATGTAGGTTTCAATCTCTCTCCCATCATCCTAGACATTGATTCTAAGTTTAAAATTCCAATGTTCTTGATTTTATTTTATAATCATGGGGTCCTCACTCTCAGAGTATCCTCAAAATTACTCCCAAATTTCATTCAATTGCTATGCCTTTACTCCAGAGTCTAATCACTTTCTTGAGTTACAAGAAATATCCCATAGTTAATCTTCCTTTGGAAACCCACATTTCACAAGTTCATAATTTTCTTATTTAAATTTAATCATTCTTCAGTTGTTGACAGAATAAAGTCAATGCCCTTTTTTGTTTTATGAGTCATTCTAAAATTTGCTGTGACTGAACTTCTTACTGTTATTAATATGCTCTACATTTCAACACTGTTAATCCAGTCTCATTCCTAGTATTATTATCCTCATGAAACAATCAATATGGAGAACCACTCTATCATTGTTTGATGAAGAGATAAAATTCTTTCATATATAAAATGCACAAATATTAATCTGAGTACTATGGATTGTAGATTGTGGCTATACTATTTTATATGTCAAGATATGCTTCTCTGACATTTTCAAAGTGGTAACACCTGCCTTAAAAAAAATCAACATTGAGACAATATTATATTTAGTAACAATCTTCTATACTATTGGATTGATATATATTTGATCAAGTATTATTTTGAACTTGTGTATGAAATTGTTTGTAATTGAAACTGACATTTAGATAAGATTGCCCTCCAATGTGAATGAGTCTTGCTTAATCAATTGATCTATATAGAACAAAAAGCCTAATCACCTGTGAATAATAATTAACTCTATCGAATTTGTTGTCTTTAAAATGACACATTTTTATTTAGACCTTGAAATCTGAATAGGAGTATCAAGTCTTTGTGACTATTAAGGCTGTCAGCTCTTGTACCAAGAGTGTTGATTGGGTGTTTAGTTCTATGAATACACATCTGTCCTTTGCTTCACCAAATTAGTATAGTGATACATAATCTGTCTCTCACACTAGCTTTCTCAAGTACACACATAGACATACACACACACACACACACACACACACACACACACATGCATATATACTAACTATGGTGTCTGCTTCTCAGAAAAACCTATATTAGTGTGGAGTTTGGTACAGATGTATAGAGAAAACTTTAGTGACCAGTTTGTAAACAGATTTGGGGAATTCTAAAGTTGAATATTTAATATGACAATTTAAAAATATAATTACAGATAATGTCAGTTCTACAAAGGGCTTGGGTAGGATGAGGTGTTATATGGAGAAAGAGATATTTTTCCAGATAACAGTTTTACTACTGGAGGTTTAAAAGAATATAAGAAGCATAGATAAGGCTATCTTTAAAGTTCAATCTGTACTGTTACTTTTGTGAAATCTCTGAAACAGGCTGCTTATTATAAAAATAGACTAATTTAGCTCACAGTTTTTGAGACTGAAACTTCATGCAGGCTAGACCTGCTTTGTTGAGGGTAAAATGACAGATGATGGAGTATATACAGGAGAAAGAGTCACATGTCAGAACAGGAAATCTGAAAGACTGTCTATAGTCCAGTTCAAGCTTTAAAAAACTGCTCTGAAATATTTACTACCTACAAGAAAAACCCTTTTAATCCCTGTCAAAGCTACCCCCAAAGGTCTTCACACCTATGCTCCAACTCTAAAACGTAGGTGCCAATTCTTAACACTATCATGCCTGGTAGGAAGGATCCAAACTAAGCATTTTAAGGGACATACAAAATATTAAGTATACACAAAATACTTTGAGAACCTTTTACAGTACAACAAATAATTAGGTTTCCTGATTGCTCCTAACATTACTAGGCAAAGGAGTTCCTCTTCACATAGCCTCCCTTCTCGATCCAGTCACCGTCTGTCCCTCATTAGGAACAGAACAGTCTTCTAAGCGATAACAATCAAACATGGTAAGTTAAAATATAATATGATGAAGCACAAAATATCATATAGAAGTTGGTCATGACAACACATCAAGAAGGAAAGAGTCCCAGGAACAGACACAAGAATCATAAATGTGCAGCTTGGTTTTCATGTAGGTCTCAAACATCTGGAGTGGGGGCTATCCCAAAACATGCAGCCTGTATATGGAGTATGGTCTTCTAAAAAAAAAAGATTTTTCATCCTTTAAAAAAAAAAAGAAAAAAGAATCATTATAACTATATTAATGTCCTAGCCGGACTCCAGAGAAAAGACAAAATATTAATAAATAAAAGGCTTTCTTCAAGCCCAGATAACTAATTCAGAATGTGACAGTTAATACATGAGCCACATGCAATGGAAGAAATAAAAGACTTACCTGTCAATAATCACATGTTGAACATACTTTATCTGAAATTCAAAGAGACCTGAATTGTCTCTAAAATATTGGAAGACATTAGAAGGTTTGTATATTTAGTGATGAATCCAGGACTTTTTAATGTAATCCTTTGGATATAGACCCCTCTCAGCACATGAAAATTTTCAGATTTGCAGATTTTCACACTTTGAATATTGAATTTTAATATAAGGCATACTCAATGTGACTGAGAAGTGAGTTTCTAAGAGAGTGACTGTACTTATAAAACCCATACAGTTTTACGTAACTGTAGGTCAGGCCTTACAGTGGGATATGCAGTCACTGAATTTAGAAATGTAAATACAAAGAAAATCATTGATTTCCAAGGTGGCCTGGCACAAATAACAGCATTAAGTCACCGAACTTGCTTGGGAGCCACTCAGCATTTATGTAGCAGTTCATAAACCCGAATTATGTCCATTCTTCCTAAACATGGTATATAACATGAGGGAAACCTATTTAGTTGCTCGTAGACTTTCACACTGTCCTACGAACATATAGAGTGAGGGCCATTATTTTGGCAATGTCAAAGTAGAAAACATGAAGCTCTGTCTTTGTTGAACATAGGAAAGTCATAATCTAAGCCATCACAGTGTTCTTATAGGATTTAATCTGAAATTTGTATGAAATATGTAGAAGTGGTAATTTGGACACTAAGATTCATATACAAGCATTATATTTGATCTGGTCTGAAGATGAATAAATCTTCAAGAACAACTAGGCAATGGTGCAAGCCTAATCAAGGATACCATACAATAGAAGATACTTTTACAGATGTGGTTTAATTACATACCCCTGGTACTGACAACATAGATATTGATATGCTATTGGAAGTTTGTCAGCATTTGTTAATAAAGATATTTTTATCATGTGCTTCCCCTAGGGTCTCATGTATTTAAAGTATGAACCCCAGATAGTGGAGACATAAAGATATGATTGGACTATAAGAACAACAATTTGATCATTGAACTATTAGGAGATAAGGATGGGAATTTTGATGATGATGAGTTTAAATATGAAAAATCATACTCTTGACACTTTCAAAGTACTTTCTGTTTCCTAGATGCCATGAAGTGAACATGTCTATACCAATGTGCAACTCCCCTATGATAGTCTTCCTTACTATAGGCCAAGAAAAAAAACAGACTGCTACTCATGCATTACTACCTCTGGAATTATCACCCACTTTAAGTACTTTCATTTACATTGTTTCTCCTGGGTAATTTACAGAAAGATAAGCCTAGATAAGACAGAACTGAAAAAGCTCTCTCTTGTCAGGTCAGATGCTAATAACAGTATGTCTGCAGGTGTACTTCAGGGGTAAACCCTCCTGTCAGCCTCTGTTGCAACTTACTCAATAAGAAATCTTTCATTTCAATAAATACCTTGTTCTTTATACAACTGATTAATTTAGGCAGAGTAGATGAATTAAGCAAGAAGTTAAAACTATTTAAGACTTATAAAATAAGTTCAGATAGCTTCTGTCTGAAGCCACACAATCCATGACAGGGAGCAGTTTAAGATGTCTTTGCGGGTGAAGGAAGATTTCTTCGCTGAACATCAAGCCCTATCATTAATTTTCCCTTTTGTCCTCATTGTCATTGGAGAAGTTACATAACCTTTGGTCACTGAGCTGACACCTGTGGTTTCATAAACAATTCTTTATAGAGAATTCATGTACTACATTGTTACATTTCATAATGTTAATAAGTACATAAATAAAGTTAAGCTAATTAATTAGCCATGTGGTTAAACTAAGTTCACATGAGCTAATGTGTAAATTGTATAAAATAGACCACACTTATAAAGTCACACTTTCACTAGAGGAAAGATGAAATGTCCTTGATTGACAAGATGCTAAAATGTGCATCTATAATTTTGCTTGGTCTGGAAGGATTAAATGTTGCCTACATCCTTATATGCTACTTTAGGAACTGTAGCCAATAATTCAGATGCCTTTTCAAGGACATGTATAGAACTTTTCTAGAAAACTGGTGCCAAATAAGTCTATGGAAATAGTGTATGAGGAGGAATCTTTAATGGATAAACCCAAAATGACAACAAAGTTATATAGGCTTATCAAATGATCAACAGAACCAAAAGGATTGTCAAGGATATAGGACGGTCTAGCATCAGATTCTGGCATCATTTTTGTTCAGTCTTCTCAGTATCACTGATTGGAATTCTGATCCAAGTAGCTACAGTGTGAGGCAAAAGTAAATATGGAAGCAAAAGTAACTGCCGTATTCACGTTTTCTGTAGAAAACTGACTATCTACTCACTCCATACAGGGCATGGTAAACAGATCAAAGGAACAACTCCACCCTCCCATCCTGAAGATGAACGCTGATAGACATGTATATATAGTAACTGTGTTTGCAATACTATATTTCCCTTTGGAGAACATTTATGAATATAATATAGAACATTTTTATAATTGTGAATGCTTTACTGCAGTAGAATTTAAGGTAGTCCAGAGGTTGTTATTTCAAAAAAAAAAATGTTTTCAGTCTATGTTCTTTTGTTCATTATCAGATTGGCATCTACTTTATTTTCTAAAGCATGATGTCCTTTGAGCTGCACATGTGGTCCATCAGAAAAATATATCATTCACTCAAGATCAGGGGTCTGCATGTAAAGCCTGACCCAACAATTATGATCTGCGCTCTATAAGCTACATTTTAGTCTATGTGAATGTAGTTTCTTCACACATGAAAACAAATTAGTGTTGCTTCTTTTCTATACTTATTACTATTAATGTAACAATTAAGTATGAATAAATAAGTTTTTACAGCATAGTAATCTGTCATTATTTTAAGAAAAACCACCAACTAAAAAATATACAAGAGCAGGATCTAGGCCCCTGCACAAATGCAGCAGATATGTAGATTGGTCTTAAAGTGAGACCCACAACGAGTGAAGTGGATACTTACCTTGACCCTGTTGCCTGCCTGTGTGTCCCCTTAAAAGGTCTGCTTTGTCTGGCTTCAGTGGGAGAAGATGTACCTTGTTCTGTACCTCGTTCTGCAGTGACTTGACATGCCAGGATGTGTTGGTTCCCAGCTGAAGGGGAGGGAGGGATGAGAGGAGGGGCTATGTGAGGAGAAACTGGGAGGAGAAAGGGCCTCCATTCATGCTGTAAGTGAATAAATATATGAATTAATGGAGGAAAAAAGGAAAAGCATGCTGTAACTCAAAAGTATTTAACAAAAAGGAGAAGGAATGTTTGTCAATCATGATGTAGAATGTAAGACAACTGGGAGGAAAATCGAGCCTCCTAAAAATAGAAAAATAATAGCATTGTTATATAGACAAAAAGTTAATGTCTGATAGGAAGAAAAACTATTCTTGTGAGAAGAACTTTATATGATGCATGCAAGCAAGAGAATGGGGACTTTTTCTGTAATTATTGAATCCTAGGCACATAGTTAGACTTGAAGTATCCTAAATCCAAGGACATTGCCATTAACACTCAGGTTGGCTCTATTTGATGGAAACAGTATAACACTTTATGCAGTGAATTAGTATCATAGCTTAAGAGACAGACTTTTTTTTTTTTTTTTTACCAGATTGTGTTTTTCAATGCCCTCTGCTATGAATATAAAATTTTATGCATTTATTCTTATGGAATTTTTGTCCTGAAGGGGAAATCGGACTTTCATTTAAAGCTACTATACCTTAATCTAACTTAAATTATGTCCAAAGGGCCACACATCTCTACTATCTAATAGTTTGTCTTTTTGATATGTCCTAAAATGGCAATTTTAACTTTGGAAATAAAAGCAGAGAATAGAGATTTTTTATATATATATATTTATGTCACTATTGGAATTATGATTTCTCTGTGAAGTCTTCTCGTGAGATGACCCTTGATAAAATTTTCTGAACCCATTGTGCTAGAAAAAAAATTGATCTTCAAAAATATAAATTTAGTTTTGTCAAACATGAGATACATAGCTCAAGATTTGTATATTTAAAAAGCAGTAGTAAAGGTGTTAAAAATAGTTCTTTCATATGATTTCTTTTAAGCAATCACATGAACCACTACTAAATTTACCATAGATTTTTGTTTAATTTTTATGAATTTAATCAGTTGTTACTTTTAAATTTACTTATTTTAGATTTTCAGGCATAAGTACTATATTAATTTCCATCTCTCTCCATCCTTAAGAGCTTCCTTTGTTCCCACATTCATCAACTTCATAACCTCTTCTTATTAACTATTGTTATTACTGTCAGATTCACTTAATGTTGCTCCTATGGATATCTGTTTAGGGTTGGCCACTTGAGATTACTTAATGTTACATAAGGCTTGCCCCCAGAGACTCATTCTCCCTCTCTTAACACCATTTGATTACCTGCAACAATTCTTATCTGTTTAGGGTCTTGTGAGACTTCTCCCACCCATGTCTGCATATTATTGCTGTTGCCATTAGTTAAATAAGTTATTATTATATTGAATAATTGTACTGCTTTTTAATTGAAATATTGTTAATTATGTAAATGTAACAAAATGAATTTAGAGAGAAATTTCCTCCTTTCTATTACATCTGATGATGTACGAAGCACTAGTTATCAGAATGAATCAATATGGCACTTGGGAATTTTGGAGAGAAAATGATTCAGTGACATATAGTGGAGATTATGGTGAGTCATATTCCACAGAATATAGGAAAGTCCTTACTAATAAAAAGTATGCTGCAAATAGTACATGCTGATAATTTCATAAACAAAATGGAAGAATAATAGAATATATATTTGAAAATTATTATTGTCATACTAAATATAACGTATTGTATCCAACATTGCCCAGTCACAACTACATGTTAGCCAGCAGCTTAGATTTTGAATTTTTATTCAAATAAATACTGGTGGTATTTTTATTTTTTAAGATTTGTTTTATTTGTGTGTGTGTGTGTGCGTGAGAGAGAGAGAGAGAGAGAGAGAGAGAGAGAGAGAGAGAGAGAGCATGAGTGCCTCTCTGAATGTGTGTCATATGGTAAAGGTTTTGGAAATTCTCTGGAGCTGGAGTCACAGTATAGAAGTATGTAGCCTCTCAGACAGTCATCGAACAACTGAAAACAGTAAGCCATTTTTTTTTCTACCTTCATCTGCTGGTCCCTTAATAATTCCTTTTTTTTTCCTTTACATTCTTTCTTTATTTTTTTTAGATTTGTTTGTTTGTTTCTAACTAATATACTAACAAGGATCTCACAAACCCTTGCTTTGTTTGCCCACATTGGCATGGAACTCAACTCTCTCAGCAAGCGGGTTTTCCTTTACATTGTGGGAGTCTTTTAACAGATTGAGGTTAACTCTCTTCTTTCAAAATCTTGAACAAGAATATTCAATATATATTTAGAAACACATTTTTAATTAATCATTTTATTCGTTTACATTTCAAATGATATCCCCCTTCCTAGTTTCCCCTCCACAACCCTCCCATCCCATTCCCCTTCTCCCTCTTCCCCTTTGCCTCTATGAGGGTGTCTGGAGCCAAGGATCCTTCCATGTGTACTCTTTGGTTGGTGGTTTAGTCTCTGGTGCCCTGGGTGGTCCTGTTAGTTGATATTGTTCTTATGAGGTTGCAATCCCCTTCAGCTCCTTCAGTCCCTCCCCTAGCTCTTCCATTGGTTGGCTATGAGTATCTGTATTTGTATTGGTCAGGTTCTGCGAACAGTCAAACCAAGCTCTGGTCAGCAAGTGCTTCTTGGCATCATAGGGACCTCAGATTGGGCAGTCTCTGGATGGCCTTTCATTTACTCTCTGTTCCATTTCTTATCCCTGTCTTTCCTTTGGACATGAGCATTTCTGGGATAAAAATTTTGAGATTGGCGGTGGCGCCATCCCTCAACTGGGTCCATGCCTATCTACTGGAGCTAATCTCTACAGGTTCTATCTCCCTTTTGTTGCGTATTTTGGCTAAAGTCATCCCAGTTGGGTCCTGGGAGCCTCTTCTTTTTTTTAATTAATTATTTTATTTTTAATAGGATATTTTATTTATTTATTTTTCAAATGTTATCCCCTTTCCTGGATTCTGATCTTCAACCCCCCTATCCCATCCCTCTTTACCTTGCTTCTATGAGGGTGCTCCTCCACCTACCTACCCACTCCCAACTTACCACCATGCATTCCTCTAAATTGGGGCATCAAGCCTTCACAGGACCTAGGGCCTCCCTTCCCACTGATGCCAGGTAAGGCTCCTTTCAGCTCCTTCAGTCCTTCCACCAACTCCTCCATTGGGGTCCATGTGCTCAGTCAGAAGCTTGCTACGAGCATCTGCATCTGTGTTGGTCAAGGTAGGGCAGAGCCTCCCATGAGACAGCTGTATCTGGTTCCTAGAAGCAAGCACTCTTTGGCATTTACAATAGTCTCAGGGTTTGGTGTCTGCTTGTGGATGGATCCCCAGGCATGGCCGTCTCTAGATGGCCTTTTCTTCAGTCTCTGCTCCACTCTTTGTGCCTGTATTTCCTTTACACAGGAGCAATTCTGGATTAAAATTTTGGAGATGGGTGGGTGGTCCCATCCCTCAACCGTGGGTCCATATCTAATCTCTGGTTCTCCCTCCCTTTTGTGGGGCATTTCAGCTAAAATGTCATCCTCTGTGGGGTCCTGAGAGTCTCTTGTTTTCCTGGCATCTAGGACTTTCTGGTTGCTACCCATAATTCTGCATCCCCCATTGCTACACAGCTCTATTCAATTTCCTGACACTCAGTATATCTCCTCAATCTCCTCCCACACCCGATTCTTCCCCTCTTCCCCAGCCCTCTTCTCTTCCTCCCATGTCCCTCCCACACTCTACTTCCCTTGATTATTTTGTTCACCCTTATAAGTAGGACTGAAGCATCCACTCTTTGTTTTTCCTTCGTCTTGAGCTATATGTGGTCCATGAGTAGTATAGTGGGTATTCCATACTCTTCGCCTAATATCCACTTATCAGTGAGTACATACCATGTGTTACCTCACTCAGGATGATATCTTCGAGATACATCCATATTCCTGTGAATTTCATGAAGTCATTTTTTTTAATAGCTGAATAGTATTCCATTGTGTAAATGTAGCACGTTTTCTGTATCCATTCATCTGTTGAGGGACATACATTTTTTTTCCAGCTTCTGGCTATTATAAAATGGCTGCTATGAACATAGTGGAGCATTTGTCCTCATTACATGTTGGAGCATTTTCTGGGTATGTGCCCAGGAGTGGTATAGCTGGGCCCTCAGGTAATACTATGTATTTTCAGAGTAGTTGAACCAGCTTGCAATCCAACCAGCAATGCAGGAGAATTCATCTTTCTCCACATACTTGCCAGCATCTGATGTCACCTGAATTTTTGAACTTAGCTATTCTGACTGGTGTGAGGTAGAATCTCAGGGTCAGTTTGATTTAAATTTCCCTGATGATTAAGGATGTTGAATACTTCTTTAGGTGCTTTTCAGCCATTTGAGATTCCTCAGCTGAGAATTCTCTGTTTAGCTCTGTTCCCCATTTTTTAATAGGGTTATTTGGTTCTCTGGAGTTTAGCTTCTTCAGATCTTTGTATATATTGGATATTAGCCCTCTATCAGATATAAGATTGTATAAGATTGCTAAAGATCTTTTCCCAATCTGTTGGTTGATGTTTTGTCCTATTGACAGTATCTTTTGCCTTACAAAAGCTTTGCAATTTTATGAGGTCCCATTTGTCAATTCTTGATCTTAGAGCATAAGTCATTGGTGTTCTGTTCAGGAAAATTTTCCCTGTGCCCATGTGTTTGAGGCTTTTCCCTACTTTCTCTTCTATTAGTTTCAGTGTATCTGGTTTTATGTAGAGGTCCTTGATCCACTTTGACGTGAGCTTTGTACAAGCAGATAAGATTAATTTGCATTCTTGTACATGTTGACCACCAGTTGAACCTGCACCATTTGTCATCTGGGACTTTCTAGTAGCGACCAACAGTTCCCCATTCCCCACTGCTACATATTTCTATTGGATTTCCTGTCCCTCTGTACTTCTCTCCTATCCCTTTCAATACCTGATCCTGCCCACATTTTTCCCTCTTCCTCTTCTCTCCCTCCTAGGTCCCTCGCTCCCTCCCTCTACCTCCTCAGATTATTTTGTTCCCTATTCTATGAAGGATTGAAGCATCCACAGTTTGGTCTTCCTTCTTCTTATTTTTTTTTTTATTATTATTATTTTTTTTTTTTTTTTTTTTTGGTTTTTCGAGACAGGGTTTCTCTATGTAGCCCGGGCTGTCCTGGAACTCACTCTGTAGACCAGGCTGGCCTCGAACTCAGAAATCCACCTGCCTCTGCCTCCCAAGTGCTGGGATTAAAGGCGTGCGCCACCACCGCCCGGCGGTCTTCCTTCTTCTTAAGCTCCATTTGATTCGTGGGTTGTATCATGAGTATTCTGAGCTCGTAGCTAATATCCACCTATCAATGATTACATCATGAGCACATTTTTTTCTTTCCTTTTCTTTGTTCTCTTTCTTTCTTTTTGGAATTCCTATCACTGATTTTTTTTTTATTGGAAATTTTCTTTATTTACATTTCAAATGTTATCACCTTTCCCAGTTTTCCCCTGGAAACCTCCTATCCCATTCCCTCCTCCACTTTTATACAGGTGTTCCCCTACCCACCCACCCACCAACGCCCACCTCCATGTTATGTGTGTTCTTTTGTGTCTGGGTTACTTCACTCAGGATATTTTCTATTTCCATCCATTTGCCTGCAAATTTCATGAAGTCATTGTTTTTAATAATTAAGTAGTACTCCATTATGTAAATGTACCTCATTTACTGTACCCATTCTTCTGTTGAAGTATATCTGTGTTTTATCCAGCTTCTAGCTATTATAAATAAGGCTGCTAAAACATAGTGGAGCATGTGTCCTTGGTAGGTATTGGAGCATCTTTTGGATATATGCCCAGGAATGGTATAGTTGGCTTGATCTTCAGGTAGAACTATTTCCAATTTTCTGAAGAACTGCCAGTTTGATTTCCAAAGTTGTTTTACCATCTTGCAGTCCCACCTGCAATAGAGGAATGTTCCTCTTTCTTCACATCAGCAGATAAGTGCACTGACTGCTCTTCCAGGGGTCTTGAGTTCAATTCCCTGCAATTACATGGTGGCTCACAGCTATCTATAATGGGATCTGATGACCTCTTCTGGTGTGTCTGAAGAAAGGGACAGTGTGCTCACATAGAAACACATTTTCACCACAAAGTTTTCCACAGTTATAAAACACATGAAGGGAAATAAAATGAAGATGAGTAAACTGAAAAACGGTCAGAAATAATAAATGATTACTGAATCGATGAGTTTAGTTATAAAATTGAATTGCAGAAGAGACATGCAGGGAAATGTCAATTTAAATGTTTGAATTGAGTATTTTTGTTGTCTTTCTTCTTTTTTTTTTTTGCCTAAGCTTATGAAAATATGTATGTATATATTGTTGTTGATTACAATGAATATACTGTTGATTGTAAATATGAAGACTTTGAGATTTTGACTTTTTTTTTGCCCTAAACAGAATGGAAATTAAGGAATCATTTAATTTGGAAAGGTATAAATCATGAATATTTCTTAAAGTATTAACATGTTTGCAGGGTCAGTATGGTGGTTTGAATATCCTTGGCTTAGGGAGTGGCACTATTTGGAGGTGTCACCTTGTTGGAGTAGATGTTGCCTTGTTGGAGGAAGTATGTCACTGTGCTCATAGGCTTCAGGATCCTCATCTTATCTGCCTGCAAGTCAGTCTTCTCTAGGGGCCTTCAGATGAAGATGTAGAACTCTCAGCACCATGACTGCCTGGACACTGCCAAGTTCCCTTTTTTATGATAGTGGACTGAACCTCTGAATCTGTAAGCCAGCCCCAATTAAATGTTGTCCTTATAAGAGTTGCCTTTTGCCGGGCGGTGGTGGCGCACGCCTTTAATCCCAGCACTTGGGAGGCAGAGGCAGGTGGATTTCTGAGTTCGAGGCCAGCCTGGTCTACAGAGTGAGTTCCAGGACAGCCAGGGCTACACAGAGAAACCCTGTCTTGAAAAACCAAAAAAAAAAAAAAAAAAAAGAAAACAAAGATAAGAGTTGCCTTTTGGTCATGGTGCCTGTTCACACCAGAAAAACCCTAACTAAGTCAATTTGGAATTATTTTGCACTGAGAATTTACAGAAAAGCTTAGATGATCTGAGTTTTAGTAGGAATGTCATATCTAGGAATAAGCATAGAAAATCTAATGACTCTAAGTCCTATCCACATAGGCCTAGGACAAACTGCTGAGCCTCAATTCTGATAAGTACAGTGAATAATTGATTCAAAATATGTTTCTGTTTTAAAAATTGGGATTAAAATATAGACTAAAATATGTTACCTAATTCTAAATATGTAATACATAAAATTTCATACTACTATGTTGGCTGTGATTGGCTGTCAATCTGTTTAGAGAAATTTCATTGTTGGTAAACAAGACTGGTTTATAGACATGGGTACTATGTATTCCATACATTTTAGATTCTACTAGATAGCCTCAGATAATTTTGCTTTGAGTTTTACTTTTACTAAGAATCTTAAAGTAGATCTTATTAATGGGTAAAAATCCTCAGAATGAATAAATGTTTTTGCTTGCTTATTTTGCCTCTTTTGGTGTCATAACTATAGTAGTCAACACACCTTCCAATATCTACTCACTATGATTGCATCATTATGATTCATTTCAAACCCCATCAAAAGGCTTCAAAGTTAGTACTTACATAATTGACCATAATATAAACTTCTTGGCTGTCCTGGGTAATTGGTATTCTGCTATTATGTCCTTCTTTGAAATTCAAGCTTTAAATCAGTCCCAAGTGTAAAATATTCAGCTAGCTATAGCCTATAATCTTTACACAAGAAAAATTGCTATCTTTTCTTGGATATTTTTTGTCAATGTGATATGAAAGTAACTGATCCTGTCCATTTCTTAAAAAAGATTCTAGTACTGCCTGTATGTCCTGCAAAGGATCAGGTAGAAGAGAAAACTTATAGAAACCACTTTCAAAAATTATCAGATATCATGCTAATGTGAATAAAGTTTTCATAAATAATTACATTTGTTTAGATTTCCAATTTCTCTGTAGCTTGTGCTGGATCAAGTATTGAAACTGAAAGATAAGACAACAAAAAGGAACTTAGATGCCTAAGGATACTCTTGTGGAGTTACCGCCAGAGACTACTCATCCACTGATTTAGCCAATAAAACAACTTCCCTAGCTTGCCAGCAAATACACTGATTCTTTGGGATCCAATGAAGTATAGATCCATTCTTAGAGTGAAAATTTAAGCATAAAATTGCATTGTGGACTAAAGCACCTCAGTTAACAAGAGCAGTTAGGCAGATGCAGAACAATGGAAGACAAAAGGCAAGGTTAATAGGTGGAAAGACTTCCTCAGAACTATGGACTTTGATGGATTAGGTCTTTGTTTTTATGTTCATAGGTGGTGCTGTCTACTTGGTAGTTTCCATGGCCACAGTAGTACTTCCATCATGGTATCAGCTGTGTTATGTCAAAGGACCTGTGGCACTTTCAGGTTTTCCTGGTAGTTAAGGAAAGAAGCTCAGAAAATTAAATTTCTAAATTACCATGCAGTCTCTGCAATGTGTTTGCTCTCCCTGTAGCTTGGATGATTTATAAAAGCAGAGAGAATGACAATGAAGTGCTACTATTATGAATCTCACTTGTAGAACACACTAGAAGAAGAGGAGGAAAAGGACAAGATATTGAAACATCTTTTTCTGCTTCCTTCTAAAAGACAAGTTCTTCTCAAACCATCTGCCATGTAATCAGCTTCTCTGGTCATCACAGAAAACCTCAGTCAAATCAAGTACAGATGGTCGTTTATTACAAAACAACACAGGGGGCTTAGAATAGATGATACATTTGGTCATTTTTTGCACATAAAGTCTCTGATTAAGTATGAAAAATGTGAGCATTTGTTTATCTTGGAAAAATGTGCTATCACTTGTCAGGCATGACCAATTAGTTGTTTCTAAACTGCTATCCATATAATTAAGAAAAACAACCATCTGTAAAGTAGGAACTTTGTTTCTTTTTTTTTCCTGATCCACACGTAAATATCATATCTGAAATCTGATTTACTTAAAAGAGAATTATGAGGCACAAGACAGATGACAGAAAGTGATATGGGCTTTATAATTTGCATTTTTATTTATCCCTCCACATACATGAGACCATTCAGCAAATGTCGATGAAATCAAAAACAAAACAAAAAAATCAAAGTAACATTTAAAAAGAAAATTTTCTTGAGTTTTATTATTCAAATATATAAAATGACTGGTATAACAATATTTAAATATTATAAAATAAATTTTGTGGGTGAAAATAACTGATACATTATATGCATATACAAAATCATAAAAAATTACTCTGCCTTTAAATTTAAATAAATAAACAAGAAAGTTGGCAGATGTGATGCGAAAACTCAAAAGACTTATGATGACAGGTGAGGGGTCACATAATCAAGACATATTGTTTATATGTATGAAATTTTCTATGAATAAATAAAAATGAAGATTTAAAAATTAAATATATAATAAATGTTAAATTACTTATCACAGTTGGCAAAAATTTGTCAAATAAATTTTTTAAAATTTATTGATAATGTGGTCTCCTGATATAATCTTAATTGGCCTTGGATTTCTATTTCTCCTGCTTTAGCTTCTAGGTTGTTATATGACTATTCTAACCTAGCACTTGTCATCAAATGTTAATCAAGATACTTTAGGAAAAAATAAGAGAGACTTAGATAGACACATGAAAAGTATTCATAAAACTCATCCAAATTAAAATATAGAGATATATAATTTGATGTAAATTAATACAGACAATAGCCACAATACTGATGTAGATGTGGATTTATATATGTATGCATGCATACAAGTATCTATCTATCTACCTATCAGTCAATCTGTCTGCCTATTATCTATCTACCTACTATCTACCTATCTACTTATCTACATATCTTTCATCTATCTATATACCATCTATCTTTCTACCTACCTAATATCTAGCATTTATGAATCTATCTATCTACCTATCTATTTATCTATCATTTGTCTACCTATCATTTATCTACCTATTTATCTACTTCATATATATATAGATAGATATCTATTATATATAAAATCTATTTATCTGGTTATCTACTTATCAACTTTTTATTAGGAACTGCTTAATAGGTTCTGAGAGGATTTATACCATTTATAGTCTAAGAGTTGAAATCATATGAAACCGTTTTGTAGTCCCAATTTTTGTTCAGATGTCTAAGAACCAGAATATCTAACTGTGAAATTTTGACTCTGAAAACATGCTAGCTTAAATCACTGAGATCTCTGTATTTTATTCTGAGCTCAGGTCCGATAGAGAACTGTACTGTTTTAAGATATTAGTCATAAGAGTGTGACTTTACATAATCTATATGTTCTTCTGGGATCTTCAGTGAGTTTACAGTGTTCCAACATTGTGAAGAGCAAACTGCTTTGCTGGACTCAACAACTACAATGCCACTGATTTATTCCCTCCCAATTAAACACAGACGAAAGTTTAAAAGGCATTTGGCTAACCAACTTTTTTGACCTGCCAACTTAACTTACGTCTTTTTATAATCACACACATTTAATGCATAATTAAAACCGATAAATGATCAAGTCTTTAAAGTAATTTAATTGAAGTATAATTAGAATGTATGCTTATGCATTATGTAATTGTATATGCTTGATCTTAATATGAGTTATATAATGATATGTAACCATATATTTAATATTGATCTGATAAGGAAATATATATATAATATTAACTATATGTATAATATAAATATAATAAATATTACTTTGTAAATTATATTTAATTTATTATATTAAATATCATATATTTTATATGTTATGTAATATTTTATATTTATTATATATATTTATATAAAATAATATGTAATTATATAATATAAAACAGATATATAAATTATATTTTATATTATATAGTACTTATTCATACTTAATTTTTTTTTTTTTTTTTTTTGGTTTTTCGAGACAGGGTTTCTCTGTGTATCTCAGGTTGTCCTGGAAGTCACTCTGTAGACCAGGCTGGCCTCGAACTCAGAAATCCGCCTGCCTCTGCCTCCCAAGTGCTGGGATTAAAGGCGTGCGCCACCACCGCCAGGATTACTTCAGTATATCAATGGCTTTGGCTTATGAAATCCAAAATAAATCATAAGTACACAAGTACACCAATGTATTTATATAATTACATAATTTTAGGATTCATAGAATAGTCTTTCAAGGTCTCAACACAAATAATCCAACCTTGACATAAATTGCCAGACCCAGCAACTTTTGGCTGGAATCTTGGTGTAATCCTCTATAACCTAATAACATTTTTATTCAAAATGCCTAGAACTGCAGGAATACGTTGGTAGTTCTGTGGTTAGATCTACTGCTTAGTCAAGATATATCCATGGTCATTAAAAGGTACAAAACAGCCTCTGTCAGTCTTGGAGTTTAACCTAGAGAAATATCTCCTTATGTGTTGTGAGG
Source organism: Mastomys natalensis (assembly GCA_021653895.1). Classification (NCBI taxonomy): domain Eukaryota; kingdom Metazoa; phylum Chordata; class Mammalia; order Rodentia; family Muridae; genus Mastomys; species Mastomys natalensis. Next base: position 121,173 of record JAJTUV010000800.1, read on the forward strand.
TATCTACCAGTGAAGAGTATATATATATATATATATATGAGGTTCTTGTTAATTGTTTTGCATACTGACTGAAAACTACTCTTCCTCAAATAAACCATTTTCCTGGATACTTCCTAATTCAAATTCTTAAAAAAAGATTCATTTATCTCCATTTGAAACAGTTTAGTATAAAGCAGTTCCTTTTAATTTTATTTTAGAGCTATATTCTTTTGCAGCTTTATTGAGATTTTCAGAAAAATATTAATTTGTTCGTGGAATACAATGGTATGCTTTGATGTAGGTACTTATTTAAATGATCACTAAAATCATCCTACATATTACCACACAAACGTGATTTCATGAGTGCAATCATGTAATACAACAGTTACACTTTTAGCAATGTTAAGTATGCAATACTTAAAGCTATTGTTGCTATACTTTATAATATAATATAAAATTGCAATAACAATGTTCAGTAACACCCATATTGATTCCATTATGGTGGTGGTAATGTACAGTGTTGACAACAGTTTACAATGTGTTGTATTTTCCATATTGTCATAAATATTTTTATCTATTATTAGTTTTCAGGTTTGAAGTATTTGTGCCTTACTTATTTTGTCAAGTTGCTTCACCCTAATAACCAATCACGTATAATAATTTTTCCTGTACATGTTAATCGTACAACTGTGTCAACAGTTATTTTTCCTTGTTATTAAGTTGTTTCCATTTATTTATATTATATCCAACATGTATCTTGGCAATGTTTTCTCCTTCTGAGAGTTTTTCTATCCTTAGTGCTACCGTCTTCCATGATTTTATTGTCTTTGTTTGATATAGTCTTATTTGAATCTTTATTTCTAATTTTATGTCTATACTTAAAAATCATTGTCAACCATTCTCATAGAGAAAACATTATCCCTTTGATTTCTTCTGCTAATTTTACATCTTATGATGTTATCTCTCAATCTGATAACTGACTTGAGATAGAGTCCTTCATGCTCAGATAACAGAGTCTAGATTCATTCTTATGTTATTATCTAGTGTTTCAAACATCAGATGTATTATTATTATTATTATTATTATTATTATTGTATTTAATATTTTTTACAGTCTAGTTCTTATCCTTTTCCAGGTCCACCCTCTGACTGTTCCTCATCCCATTATTCCTCTCTCCACACCTGTCTGCAAGAGGATGTCCTCAACCCCCAACCCAACAGACCACTCCACTCCATGCTGCCTCAAGTCTCTTGATGGGTTAGATGCCTCTTCTTGCACTGAGGCCATACAAGGGAGTCCTCTGCTGTATATGTGTCATACGTATACATAAGCTAGTGTATGCTGCCTGGTTGGTGGCTCATTGTCTGAGAGATCTTGGAGATTCAGGTGAGTTGAGACTCCTGGTCTTTCTATGGGTCACCCTCCTCCTCAGCCTCCTCAAACTTTTCCTAAATCAACCCCAGGGGTCTCCAGCTTCTGTCCATTGGTTGGGTTTAAGTATCTGCATCTGACACTTTCAGTTGCTTGTCCGGCCTCTTGGAGCATCATAGTATCAGTAATAGTATCAGGCCTTGGAACCTCCCTGTGAGCTGGGTCCAAATTTAGGCCTCTCAACTGGAGCTCCTTTCCCTCAGTCTTTTCTCCATTTTTGTACTTGCAATTCTTTTAGACAGAAACAATTCTGGGTCAGAGTTTTTGATTGTTAGGATGGCAACCCCATCCCTCCACTTGATGCTCCATCTACCTACTGCAGACGCATTTCATCTAACATCCTTCCCTTTGAGTCCTAAACATCTCTCACCTCTCAAGTCTCTGGTACATTCTAGAGGGTTCCCCCAACTCCTACATACCAAAGTGACCTGTTTCTTCCTGCTGGTCCTCAGGGTTTCACTCCTCTTCCCCCAGTACCTGATCATGTTCCTCTTGTCCCCTGCCTCTATCCTCTCCCACCCAGGTTCCTCCCTCCCTCTGCCCCTGTGATTGTTTTCTTCTCCCTCCCAAGTGGGATTGAGGTATCCTCACTTGGGCCTTTGGCCTTGTTAACCTTCTCAAGTTCTGTGGATTATAACCTGGGTATTCTGTAATTTTTGGGTTAATATCTGCTTATTAGTGAGTACATACCATGCATGTCCTTTTGGATCTGAGTTACCTCACTCAGGATGACATTTTCTAGCTCCATCCATTTACCTGCAAAACTCAAGATATCCTTGTTCTTAATAGGTGAGTAGTATTCCATTGTGTAAATTAACAACAGTTTCTGTATCCATTCTTCTGTTGCGGGACATCATCTGGGTTGTTGCCAGCTTCTGGTTATCCCAAATAAGGCTGCTATGAACATAGTGGAACATGATCCTGTGGCATGATGGGACATCTTTTGTGTATATGCCCAAGAGTGGTATGGTTGGGTCTTCAGGTAGATCTATATAAAATTTTCTGAGGAACCTCCAGATTCTTCAAAGACATGGAAAGAGCAATTCTTAACTTCATATGGAAAAACAAAAGTCCAGGAAAAAGAATACAATTCTTAACAATAAAAGAACTTCTGAGGGAATCACCATCCCTTACCTACTCTATACTACAGAGCAATAGTGATAAAAACTCCATGATATTGGTACAGAGACAGACGCATTGATCAATGGAATAGAATTGAAGACCCAGAAATAAAACCACACACTTAGCCACACTTGATCTTTGACAAAGAGCCAAAAATATACAATGGAGAAAAGAAAGCATCTTCAATAAATACTGCTCGTATAACTTGCAGTCTGTATGTAGAAAAATGAAAATAGATCCACATTTGTCACCTTGCACAAAGATCAAGTCGACATGGATCTAGGGCCTCAACATAGAACCAGATACTAATAGAAGAGAAAGTGGGAAAGAGCCTTGAACTCATTGGCACTGGGTAGGAGAGGATTTCCTAAAAACAACTCCAATGGCTCAGGCTCTAAAATCAAAAACTTGATAAATGCAACTTCATGAAAGTGAAAAGCTTTTGTATGAGGAAGGACATAGTCAATAGGACAAATTGGCAACCTATAGATTAAGAAAAACATCTTCACTAACTCCATATCCAACAGAGGGCTAATATACAAAATATGTAAAGAACTCAAGAAGCTAATCTCCAAAAACCCAAACAACCCAGTCAAAAAATGAGGTTTAAAACTAAACAGAGAATTTACAACAGAGGAATCTCGAATAGCTTAGAAGCACTTAAATAAATATTCAAATCCTTAGTCATAGGAGAAATGTAAATCAGAGGACACTGAGTTTCCACCTTACACCAATCAGAATGGCTAAGATCAAAAATTCAAGTGACATCACATGTTGACAATGATGTGGAGAAAAAGGAACACTCCTCCATTGTTGATGGGATTGCAAACTGGTGCAATTAGAGATAATTTTAAATGGCTTTTTGGTGTAGTGATTTTGTAGAAATGTTGTTGGAAAACAATTGAGTGCATGTTATTGCATATGTCTAAATTATAAGATTTTCTTCCATTGTTTTAGGTTTATGTTTGTTATTTTATACTATTATTGTGATGCCTTGAGTAAAAAATTAAAACAAAATTAAACATAGTATGAAGTCTTTAGATTTTCTTCTTACACTAGTTGGTTTGTATCTTGTGGGCTATTTTAGAATTTCATAAAGTTAAAGTATTTATTTTTCTTTTTCTCAAAAACAGTAACATGAATTTTGATAGGTACAGCATCTTGCGGTCTTGGTTACTATGAAAATCTCACCAATAATTGTTCTTTCAATATATTAACACAAATATATCTTCATTTACTTATATATAAAAATTCTATATTTCTTGTCAAGAATGTTTGAATGGAGTACTATCTGAGAGCTAACATCTGATCCACAAGTTTCAGATAGAGGGGGAGCTAAAACTTGCATGGGCTTCTGAAATCTCAAAGCCGCACCCTAGTGCACAACTTCTCCAGCAAGGTCACATCACATAATCCTTCCTAAATATTCTACCTACTGACAAACCTAGTATTCAAATATATGATCATATAGAGCATTTTCATTCAAACCACCACAGTATCATTTCTATCTCTTCCATCTTCTGATTTTCATTACTGTAGAAAGATGTAAATATTTGGTTTCTGTCTGAAAAAGCAATACTTTCCTACACCTGTCTTTTGTATTGTTTCCTAAGCTTTCACTCATTTACTCTTATACTGATCTTAATTGTCACTATATTACTCCCTTATTTACATTGTTTTTTTTTTAATCTCTTGGGCTAATCATTTAGATTATTTGACTTACTCCATTTTGCTTCACAGAGGCATGTTTTTGCAACAAGTGTCTGAGAAAATTTCCCTTGTAGCAAAGAATTTTGCTCTATGAGACTCATATTCACTACACTAGACATTTAAACTGAAAAAGCTTTTAATTACATGCTTATTATTTTAAACTGTGTTATTATTATGTGTTTACTTATTTATTATAATAAAGTCAAGAGCTAATAAAAAATAAATGCAATCTTCTAGGCAAGGAAAGAAAAACAGTAAAATGTAAAATTGCTTCACATTTTTTCTCAAATCTCTCCTAACGGCTCTATTAAAGCAAGTTATCTAGATTCTCACCTTCTTCTCTCTTTAAAAGTATTGGGATACTTCATATACTATATCGTCTGACAACAGTATGGGAGGATGACATGATGCAGAAAGGTAAAGCTATTGTACATTACTATGAAAATGATAGTGTGGTCCTCACTGAAAAACACAAAAATTGTTTATAGATCTGTGAGGTTGCTGGAATATTTTATGAGACCTACAGCTACCATGTGTACATAATGCTTATTCCTGTATCTTAGATTTGAGATGACTAGACATGGATTAATATGAATGTTCACTAATTTTATTATTTGTGCAATAATTTATATTTGATTGAAATCAATATCCAGAATGCTGTTGAATTTTACATGAAATGTGGTAAAGCTACAAACATTATTAAAAGTATACAACATTCATCAAAACAGCAAAATTATATTTAATAAGATATTATAAATTAATATAAATTAGAAAACAACACTTTCAAATCTGTTATTACAAAATGACGTAAATGTTTAAACAACAGTCTAAAATTAAAAAAATGCTCTTTATTCTACTGGTTAGTTATATTTCCCAGAATTCATGTGTTCAAAATGGAATCTCTTTTCTAATTATGTTGAAAAGCAGCGCATTAAGAGCTGAATAGAATGGCTGAGTTCCATCCTCATAAATGGGCTAACTTTATTATCATGGAGTGGGTTCATTATTACTGAGGTGAATTTTTCTTTATTAAGTTCTTGCACACATATGTGTGTCTCTGTATATATATGGGGGATGAATATATGTTCATATACTTTAACATGTGTGGACACAGAGATCAGAAACACATTGTCATGTGTCTTTCTATGTTCCTCTCCACCTTATTTTCTGAGAACGAGCTGACCATCTGCTCAAAGAGGCAGACATCCAACAAAGTACTTTTATCTTAAGTATCAAGGCCTCAATCATGGGAGATTGGGATATGTGCATTCCCATTACCCTTTTAATCACTGAGCCATCTCATTACCTTTGAAGTCCATGTAAAAGGATGGAGTTCCCTGTTCCTATGGTCTCCATATTCTCTCATCCTTTGACTTCTATAAGGTGGTGACAAAATGAGAGAGGGCTTCCATGCCAGGTACAGGTTCAGCCTCGCAGAATAGAGTTCTTCTTGTTGTTTCCTATTCTTTGCAAGTTCTCAGTTGTATGCACAAAATACACTATAGAAAATAACTTAGCTTAAGTTAAAACATTAACTACTCTGCAGGATATCTACTAACATTGTGAAAGATTAATATACTTTAGACTGGCTCCCTGGTATAACATTAAAAACTAGTTTATAAAACTCTCAGATCAAGTAATATACAAGAAAACTATACCATGGAGTACTTACTACTCAAAATGCTCAAACATAATGAACCAAAGGCATTGCACATATTAATTCACATAATTTTTACTGTCTGTTAGCTTGCCAAAAAGCAAGGGAAATTTGCCATTACTTATTAAAAAGGATAAATTAAATCTCAACTTATGACTGAATAGAATACATTTCTAAATGACTTTTATAATGATCCTATAGGATAATCCTTATTTTACATCCAGTTTTGTTATGATTGTTATATAAGAGCCCGAATAAATTCACAAAATAAATTATTATTGAATTCAATAGTGATCGAGAGGAAAACAAATCTGAGAAAGGTGAGGAATCAGGTTAAGAAAGATTAGAGCCAGTTCCAAACAGAGATACAGAAGTAACCAGTTCACAAAAGCAGGACTTAAGGAGCTGAAAAGACAGAGAAAGAGAAAGAACTCTCTGGAGAAGGGAGGAAGCAACACCATGGAAATGCTATGCAACCTGCTGATGGAGGAGGGTAAGAGAATCCCCATCACAAGCATAAACCAGAAGGCAGTGGAGAAAAAAAGACAGCAATCCTAAACACAGGCCAGGCCCTCAGTTCTATAAAAGCCAAAAATCAGTTGCAGATTTGGCTGAGATTGTGACTCCTCTGAGGAAATGGGAGAGCCGTAAAATACAATTCCATTTCACTACCTTTCTTGGCTCAGGAGTCTGTGGCCAGGTGCCATCTTGATAGGGAATCTACTATTTAAAACTGTTACCCTGGAAACCTAGAAAATAAAACAATCACAGGTCAGGATACTGAACTTCATCTGCCACGGTCCAAGGGTTAAAGAGGAACATAAGGTAGTCATAGAACAGGTGGACTGTGGTCTGCCTGTTCCATCAATGCCTGTCTCTCTGTTCAAAGAGCTAGAATCCAGTATTTATTCAGTCCATGAGACTGGACGTTTACTGTGATTTTCAGGATACACTGGTATTCTGAAGATGTAGGCTGAAAGAGCCAGTGAAGGAATGGACTTGCCAATAAGAGTGAAAGTGAACAGGCAAAGCACAAAGACTTCCTTCTCCCAAAAGGTATGGCCCAGATTTAAGGTATATCTTCCCACTTTAAAATATCTATATTTAGAATGAGTCTTGATGTCTGTGGTCCATACTGCCATAGGGGGCATATTGATATGAGTGGTCTGTAAGACTACTTGAGGCTGTAGTGAATTTCTAGGTCCATATTGTCACTGACTGCCATGTCTGGACAAATGGTCCTACTGTAACCAGGATTTGTGTTGATATTCATGGCCCATGTTAACTTCAAAGGCCACAGTGGATATCCATGGTCTTTACAGCCTGCGACCTGAAGTCATGTTGACGTTCACTGGCTGTGCTGCCTCCAGTTGATATATTTGTGTGAGTAGCCTGTGCTGATACCTGAGTCCTTGGTGACGTCCAATATCTTGGCTTCCTGGCAGGGCCTTGTCTGAATCAGTGGTCCTACTGCGGCAGGAGACCTCAGTAGAGGTCTGTGCAGTTCCCTGAAACTGTGTGGAAACCCTTGATCTATGTTCCCTTTGACTGTAAGAGCAAGGATACAATGACATCAATAACTGCAGGTGCAAAATGATGAATATGGAGAAAGATGAATATGGAGCACTTCAGTGACAACCCTTACCATTGCCGCAAACCTCACCCACCAACAAGTAGCAGCATTAATAGCCTAGACACTGCTAAAAGTTTGCTAAGGATGCTGAAGTTAGTTCTATAAAATTGATGACTTCCACAATACTGGCAAGGGTGCAGGAGGGGAATAATAAAGGTCTATTTAAGGAACAGGCCACTGAAAGTTTGACCATGCTCCAGTGAGTATGATAACACAAATTTGACTTGGATGTTGTTGTTGTTGTTGTTGGGAGATAGTCTCAAGGGACAGGAGGGAGACATGGACATCCTGGGAAATGAATGTGACCAGGGTGCCTGATGTAAAATCTCCAAAGAATCAATACAAATTTTTATGTTCAAAAAGAGAGAAATAAATATCCCTTTCAGGTGTATCCAGCCCCCTGAGTTTTATTTAATCCATATGTAGTCAAATTGACACCAACAGTGGCCATTAGCTATCTTTTATCCAAAGTGTCTATGTCCTGATTTTATCACCAGAGAATAATTTTGAAACAGGACAGTCCTGAATTTGATGTCAATGTTGGGAGCAAACTCTAATATATCTATCTACCCTGAATTTTTCTCTTGAGAACTGTGAATCATTGAACGATTTACAGCTTCATCTTTGTTTCAGGTACTAAATGCTTACCAGGATTTGAGAGACTGGGAAATTGTTCTTCCTGCACATATTCTCATGAGGTGATTGCTTCCACAAGCCCCCAAAACAGATGGGATATATATTCAACTGTATTATAATCCACCTACTGCTGTTCATATTGTGGACTGTCAATATAGTAGATTATACCTGGCTCTCAAACTGCAGTGCTCAGTGTGGCCAGTAGAGGCTTCTGGAAAAACAGCAACCAACAAACAGAAGTAATAAATTAATTAAAAAATACAGGGTAAACTGTAAGTAGTGATTAAATCCATACAAAAGATGTAAAATAGCTGCTGACAGTATTAAAAACAAGTTTCAGCTACCTCTTACCTCTAAGAGACATGTCACTTCTAGAGACAGTCACAAATTGTCTTAATGACTAAAGTCAGTTCACCAAACAAATGCAATCCATAAAGCATGAAAGCATATCAATTCTTATAACTGATAAGATGAACTTTTGGGAAAATTATCCAGAAAAGAAATTATTCACTGTATATTAACAGTCTGTGTGACCCAACAAGAAGACACAACATGGCAAATATTTTCACTTAACCCTGGCTTCCAATTTTATAAGACAAATATAAACAGGTATAAATGGACAGATAAAACGTAATACTATAACAGTGGGTGGTGTCAACACCCAATTCCCATTATTAGATGTTCAATTCATACTAAAAGACAATAAACAAAACAAAGGTGTATCTATATCAATTGATTACATGGTTTTAACAGAACTTCACCTAATTCCTGCAGTGTTTACTTACTTCTCAGCAGTTAATGGGACTTTCTTTTAACTAAATCACATTTTAGGACCCAAATAAGTTTTAAACACACAAAATAATAGAAACTATCCTATATGCTCTCATGTGATAGCAGAATAAATCAAAAAACCAATGGCAAGAAAAGCAATTAACAAACAGTTGAAATTTAGTAAGACATACATGAATAAACACAGGATCCTAGACAAAGACGTAAAACAATCAGTACAAAACTGAAGGGGCTGGAGAGAAGGATCAGCAACAAAGAGCACTGCTTGCTCTTCCAAAGGACTCAAGTTCAATTCTCAGCACCCATAGAGCAGCTCACAATGGTCTGTAACTCCAGTCCCAGGCAATTTAACTGTCTCTTCTAGCATCCATGAACACTTGCATGCTCATTGTGCATAAAGAAACATACAAGCAAAACACTCATGCATATAAAAATAAGTACATTTGAAAATGAAAGTACAAACTTTCATATACTTGAAAATAGAATAAAAGAAATCCTACAAGAAAAGTTTGTGATTCTGGGTGCTACTAGAACATCACATCAGCCACATATCAAATTTAGCAATAGAGAAATTGCCAAAAATGAATTAAGGTAATTTAATCTCATTCATTTTAAAAGTACCCAAGACGAAATCTAATATAAGAAGTAAAAGACCTCTATACTGCAAACTTAGAAGCAATGAAGAGAAAAACTGAAATTACTAGGCAGTTCGAGGACCCTGCATACTAATGAACGCACAGAATTAACATCATGAAAATGCCATATAACAGACAGCAATTTACAGATTCAGCACAACTCCTATCATAAGTGACTTTCTCTGCAGATCTATAAAAATACAATATTTTGGAGAAAGTGTATAATAACCAGAACAGTCAAACTAAACAGAAAGAACAAGGTTTGCTAGGATTTTCACAAAGCCAGTTCTAAAGTTGTACTACAAAGAAGGTCTTTTTGGAGTAAGTAAGCAGAATCAGAAGGAGGGAAGATGATGGGGTGATTGGGGTGGCAGAGATTTGTGCTAGCTACAATAATACATATTTACCAAAATGTTATAAATAAACAAGGGTCTTGCATGACAAAAATAATCATAAATCACGAGGACATATGATAATTTGATGTCTAAATCTAGCACAAATTGTTGAACAAGTCACAAATTAAACAGCATCTAGGATAAAAATGATTTGGAAATATATATGTGTGGAGGAGAATGGCCTGTGCTCAACTCATTGAGCAGGAGTAAATCTGAGCTATGATAACCAGCCAAGGATCAGCAGACACCAGCCAAATGTTGTATTTACTTGGTACAAACTATTATGTCTTTGAAAGTCCAAGCTTAGCGTTAGCTCAGATATTCTAAAGATTAAAATTTATCAAGTTTTTCTCAACATTGACAAAAGGATATCTTCTAGAAATCCAAAGAGAAAGTACCAAAATGCTCAGCAGATATGTAAGTCGTTGCCTTGTGAACAACTTCTGATTAGCCAATGCAATCATCCATTTTATAACTCTCCAAAGTGGAATTTTGGTACATTAAATCAAAGAAACTAAATATATATTAAATTTAAAAGATAGGAATCAAAAGTGTTAGATTTATGTAAAACAGTATATTATTAATTTAGAATGCATGAGGATCCTATTGCAACAGTTGAAGGGAAACATACAATTAGATTGAATTTATGCAACAATGTTATGATATATATAACCTATAACCATCATTTTCAAGTTACATACATAGAAAAACACATGAGATTGCATCAAAGATATTGTTAATGGCTCCTAATTTAAATCTTGTCAAAATGTATTTCATTGAAAATTATAATAAAAGATTAGGTCACTATTAATCTTGCTATGGTGATATCTGGATTGTTTAAATAAGTTACCAGTAAGAGATGGACTTAGATATTGCACTAAACTTTTGATTACAAAGACATCAAGTTACAGATAATCTTGTCAGGCTTATCATATTTTTTTTTAATTGAAATTTCATTTGATAGCTTTTCTCTCTTTTATATTCATTGAGGAGTCATGCATTGAGAAATACATTGAGCTGTATATCTGGAATAAGACATCAGGTGGCTTTCTTAGAAAGTGACAAGCACAGATAGAAAAAATAAAGATGCAATGAGGAGAAGAAAGCACAGGTGACATGGAGCTGCCATAAAACCCACATACATTTCTTTTCCTTGATGTGAACTCTTCAGCTTTATTCTATCTGAGATTTAAAGAAATTTATATCACTGATAGAGTTTCACATCTTTCAACAATTCAATGGATTCAGCACCTATTGTCTCAAAGCTTTTGGTTTCCTTTATGTCTAAATACTATACTTCTTTTCAATATCAAAAGATGGCGTGATCATCTTGGAATGACTACTAAACCTCTCAACAACATGCAGAGAACATTCTAGTTACCTCACATGCAAGAGGCAGAAGTGTTGCCTGTGTTAAATCAATAAAGAATCCTACAGGGCTGTGTTTAGTGTTAGAACATCAGGTCAAGTGTTACAACTGAGAAATGAAACATAACACTTAAAATTCAAATGTCGCTGAGATAAAAGGCATGCCAAATTACTCCAAAATTAATATTATTCTTTTTTAGTCTTGTGGCCCATGGGTAAAATCTTGTCTAGATACTCTAATCACTGCAGAAGATAAAAATTCATATAGTTTCCCAAAACTACTAGAGGAACAGCAGAACAGATGGGATGAAATATCGCTAAATTTATGCTACATAAAGCGTATAAATTAAAAGTAAAATTCTATAAAATAGATATTTAGGATAATAAGCTCTCCTGCTAGCTAAATACTTAACTAAAAGAGCACAGAAAAATGGAGCAAATGGGAGTATTTACAATTTTCCTAAATTATCCTACTTCTCACTATGGTCAAATGAATTTCAAGGTATTCTGTGCTTTACTGATATAGTGTTTTAGAGTGTTCTACATAGTCAGAACAATAAACGCTACCCACACACACACACACACGTGTGCGTGTGTGTGTATGTGTGAATGTGTGTGTATGTATGTATATGTGTATGTGTGTGTATGTATGTATATGTGTATATGTATATACATATATATATATCATTCCATGCAAGCCAAAATTATTACCTCTAAAATAAGTTCTCCCTTTTGTACTGACAATTTAATAGCTTTATCATAAAGACTCACTTTTCAGAACAAAGCTAGAAAAATGCCAACTAGTTTCTTAGAAAGCCTCAAATGTTAATATAAAATACAAATATTAATATTGTGATTCTGTATGCCAATTCTATCAGGAAAGATGTTGGTCCATATTAAGATGAAAATAGTGTATATTTACATCAGGATTTCAAGAGAACTTCCCACCAAAATTAAACCCACTTCAAACACAAAATCATTAAAAATGAGCAAACAACAACAACAAAAGCCCCATTTATTCTATGCACCATGTTTTGGGATAGAATTATCAATGCATTAAAATTTTGTCTGGGGCTAGAAAAATTGTTTAGTTTTCAACACTTTTGGGTAAGCAAAATTCTAGGATTTTCCCTAAGTGAAGATTTGCATTTAGATTGAATAACAGTGGACTTACAGTCTGGGATCACACCACTCTGGAGTGCTGAGAAGGTAGATGAGAATTCAAGGCCAGATTCAGGTACATAGTGACTGTCTGTCTCTAAGATGTAAATAATTACAAAATAAGAATTTTTATTTTTTCCAGGATTCCTAGATTCCCCTACAGTACACTGGCTGTTATTGGGAAATGGATACAATTTTTAGCTGCCAATACTTTCCAGGCCTGGATCCTGGTAAAACCGACTAAACTGAACTCTCAAAGATTTACTTAACTTACAGTGAGAACCTACTGCTATAGTTGTAAGGATTATTTGGATTTATAGTTGGGCACATTTGCAAAAGCTAGTGTGAATTCAAGGAGAGAAATTCACTGGAGGTGTATTTATTATGAGTTATATATTGGTCTTCCTATTTTTGGAAAATCATACAATAATAAGTGTAATGACTTTAGGAAAAGGCAAATGGACCTTTATTCACTTTAGAAATAGTCTTAGTGAACAAACTTATTTGATGGAGTCAATAATCTTCTGGGAAACCCGTGAAAGATTAGCAAGTACCATTGTTCTTCTGTGTCTCATGTTCTTACATAAACCCTAATCAAATGAGATCTCATGAACACAGGACCTTTCTTTGAGGCAGAGTGTGGGTCTTAATTTCTAAGGTTTCATCTTTCCTTTTTCCTCTCTTATTTCTTTCCTTCCTTCCTTTAAGTTTTCTTTCTTTCACTTAATATTCTCCTGTTCCAACATTCATGTATTTTCCCACACACTTGAGAGGCACCGCTGTTACCAATGCTTGCCATTACACTTGACTTCTTCTTTTTTTTTTAATTTTATTTATCTAGTTATTTAAATCACATCATAATTTACTTATTTACACAGAGGTTATAAACACAAAAAGGCAGGATGTGGGGAAGGGAATGGCACCGGAGCATAGGTTTTCAGGGGGTGTACAGATACTTTTCAGAACAGGGTATCAGCTGGGTGTAGGTTCAGGGGACAGGTCACTATGGCTCTGCCTATGATTCACTTGTCTTTATCTAAGTTGGTACTGTCCACCAAGGCTGCCTATTTATAAGACCTATGACTACTAGGTCTGGTAAATTTCCACAGAAGCTGCCTGTTTACAATAACTTATAGCCTTCTGTTTTCAGTGTTTTTCCACAGAGACCCAAGACTTTGTGTTAGCATGCATGTATGTCAGGACTATTGCTGACTTTAGGCCTATGGCTGATTTTAGGCCTTTAGTGTAGACCAAGCAGAGAGAGGCTACCCAGAACCCTCTCTGACTGGTGATCTGAATTCTTGCTTAGGCTGTGAGGCTAAGCACTGCAAGGGAATATAAATAAAACTTAAAAATATCTATCTGGGTTCTGTGACGGACAAGCCTGACTGCATAGGGGTTGATGTCAAAAGTATCCCCTCTCCAGGAAAAAGACATTGGGATGGGTATGGCCCTCATGCCTCACTGGACAATGACAGGAGGACCAGAGCCATTACAAGGTCCCCTTCAATTATTGGAGGTCAGGCCTCTATCCTTGCCTTTGCAAGAATAGAATCGCCAAGGCCCTTCTATACTTAGAGAAGGGAGGAGATGTCAGGAGCAGCCCTGCATACACTGACTTCTATGTGGGTTCTAGATAATTCACGTCCTCACATCTTTACAGCGAGTACTTCACTCACCAGGCTACTACCCCAGCCTTAGATTCTATTTCTCATCTGTAAGTGCCTTGTAGATTCCTTAACAGGATAGTAAGCCAATGTCTGCTGAGAGAAGCAGGGACAGAATTGAGGAAATGGGTTCCCTGGCATCAGCTCTTTATAAAAACACCTAGCATGCAAGTCAAGCTTTGATGACCATTATGAACAAATTAGCCTGAACTGTGGGCTCTGGAAACAGGCAAAATAGAACAGATGGGTTTTGTCAAGAGTTCTGACTTAGACCATCAGAAAAATGCAATGATCATGGTTTCAAATCACTAAATTTGAAATGCTTAGTTTAGCAACAGTGACCTAGAATGTAAGCCATGCTTTTGAACTGATAAACTGCTCATCTTTTAACTGACTATACTAGCTCCACAGCATCATAACAATGATATCTGAACTTGCTGCTTTGACATAATGTACATTAACTATAGGTTTTGTGGGTCAAGAGTCTTAGAATAGAATAGCTGAGTCCATTTTCTGTATTCCATAAAGCCATAAGCAAGGTGTCATCAGAATATTGAACTCATTTGAAAGTCAATTACAGAAGTTCTCATCTCTCTTTCTCACTCACCCATTCTCACTCCCAACCTGCCACCTACATGAACTCTGTGTGTGTGTGTGTGTGTGTGTGTGTGTATGTGTGTGTGTGTGTGTGTGTGTGTGTGTATGTGTGTGTGTATGTGTGTGTGTATGTGTGAGTATGTGTGTGTGTGTGTGTGTATGTGTGTGAGTGTGTTTGTGTACACATGACTTCATGTGCCATGGGATATATGTCGAAAATGTTGGAGATGTCACAATGTAAATCAAAATCTTTCATCTTATTTAAGACTGATTCTCTAACATTTGCTGCTGCTTACAACAGGTTAGACTGCCGATGAAGATCTTGGAATTATCCTGCCTCTACTTTAGGTCTTTCCACAGGAACAGAGTTACCATAGGCATGATTTATCATCTCCTTTTTTCTTTTTATGTGGGTTCTTCTATGCATGAAAAGTGTGTTACTCACTGAGGCAGTCTACAACCTATTGGGAGGACCTTTTCTAAAGCTCACATTGTTGTGGAACAAGAAAGATACTTGTGAGAATTCAGGATTTCAGAAGGTTTTGGATCTTTGTTGGCTATCAGCAGAAACTTCCCCTCAGCTTTTCTCATTTAGACCTTGTCTATACAACCATCTTCTTTCTAAAGACACGCAGGTAATAATAATGCATCAAGATACACTTTGTTTGGGAAGTCATGTACACATAGTTTTGTGCAGCCATAATTCTCATTTTGCATGTTCTGTTGGTTAAAAGCAAGTAACAGTCTCTGTTGGTACACAGGAATAAGAATCATGCAAATCATCAACACAAGTGCTGGGAAAATGAGAGAATTTTTGAGTCTCACTTTAGAGTGCCTTACCCATCTCCTTTTATATCTTTATTAATGCGATAACAGACATTATCAAAGCTTTTAGACAATGCTTATTCGATGAGAGTGCTGCTAGTGTCTGATGTACCATAAGCAACACAGGCACTGAGACTGCTGTTCAGTGACACAAGGCAAGTAAGGGTGCTTAGATATTTCCAGTTCAGTAGTTAATTCTGATATTATACTATGGAACTGAATGATTTTCAACATACATATTATGGATTTACTTTATGACTTAAGATGTTCAAGTATTTAAAGAACTAGATTGTATCCTTATGGAGGAGTCTGTGACGAACTTAAGAACATACCATAATTTAAGTCTTCTAAAGAATCTAAAATTTTAGTTTGAAAGTAAAAGAGAACATTCAAGAAAGTTACTAATTTCTCAAGAGAGTGAAATAAATATGTAGAAGTTTCATAAAGGTGGTTGAGAAAGTGCTATCACTTGCAAGATGTTGAAATGGGAAAGATTCCTAGCTTTTGCAGAATCAGGGCATGCTAAGTTTCCTGTGTTCTATGTGTAAATGTATTGTTTTCTCAGTTGGTTATTCCTGGAATATCTTGAAGGTATTCCCATCACTAGTGCTGATAATTTGTTTGATTGTCTTTGCAGTGTGACAGCATAAGCAGTGGAACATGGAAGATGGGAAATGATGGCAGCATATGACCATGTGTATATGACATTCCAAGAAAGTGTGACAAACTCACTTAGGTGTGGGTGCCTTGAACTGGCAGTGAGTAGGACAATCTACACATTCTATATACATCTTTTAAAATTGTACTTATATTCATTTTATGTGCATAAAATTTTCCTGAATTTATATATTTGCACCTTGCATGTGCGGTATCTGTAGAGGCAAGAAGAGAATGTCAGATCCCTTGGGTCTGGAATCACAGACAGATGTTAACTGACATCTGGGTAATGGGAATTGGACCCAGGTTCCTGCATGGTTCTTCTGCAGACTTCTGCAGAGGCTTGTAATGGTGAGCTACCTCTTCAGTCACACAATGTATCTATTGAGACTACGAAAGGGGGTTTAACACAAAATAATGCCCCATGGTATAGTTTTTAAGAATATTAAACAAATGTGCAGAAAACAACTAAATGCTTATCTTTGTGGATATACTTTCTATAGGCTAATTTTGTATGGACATGTCACAATTCAAGTCCCCTTAATATTTTCCTAATGCCCATGGCTAAGTGCAAATTTCAGTACAACATTGATTTTAATAATTGCTTTGTCACGACTAGGAAAAAAAGATAAGCATCTCTGACAGTTTTATATAACAAAATAAACTGACTTTTAACTAAAGAAATCAACTATGATTGTTTGATGACATTTTCTAAGCACCACAGTTTAAGTGACTTCCTTTGTCTAGAAATGGAAAATGAAATATAACTTTCAATTCATTTACCGGAGAACTTTTAATTGACAAAATGATATATGTGGTTACAGTTTCACACTGAAACAATGTTCACAATTAATACATATATATATATATATATATATATATATATATATATATGTTGTTTATTGGCTTTATGACTATACTCAATTTGCCATACATAATCTCAAATGAGTTTACAATATAATTTAAATATGCATAAATGTATTATTTTATTCTAGAGGCCCCCAAACCAGATACATTTTTCCCAAAGGCCATTCCAGTGAAGGATATGCCATTGCTTGTGTACCTATAATTTCTGCACATAGTACAGAAATAGAATCTTTAACTTGAGGGAGTTTAAAAGCAACCTAGGAAAATTAACAATTCTAATGGCTAAACTCAACAGGCCATTTTATTCATTTTATAGTCTTCTAAAGAAATGAATACTTCTTGGCCCTGGGGATGAGCTGACATCAAACCTTTCAATATTTTATTAATTGTAAAAATTTAAAGATGTCTAAATACCTTCCAAAATATGCAGCACTGAGTAACTTACCTAAGAAAACTAGAGATTCCATTTACAGTTTTCTGTCTTTGTCTGTCATTTTCATTAACTGTGAAAGCAATTTAGATAACAATAGATAGGAGAGAATGAGTGGGCTAGTACTGTCTTTTAAAACTTAAACACATAGCTTAAAATATCCTAAACACAGTAGCAGAAAGTGGTTGAATGCACAAAAGACTATGAATATGGATGCCAATCACAGATTCTAAGCAGCAGGCAAGTGTCTAACTATACAGCTATGCAAATCTCTGTTCAGTGCACTGTGCAAGCCCTGTTCTCCACTACCATAATAAGTGCAGAGAAGCCACTGAGAGGTCAATTAAAGTTGAATAACTAAGCCCCAGCCCAGCACTTTTAAGGAATCAGGGTTATACTTTACAACATATTAAAAGCAGTTCATTAAACAATTTAGAAAAATGGCTTGGAGTTTTGTTGGTAGCTATTAGTAACACTGACTGTGAAAGCAGCTGCTTGATTTAATTGGTAAACACTTGTTCTTTTCATTTCTAAGCAAAATTAGCACCTACACTCTTGCCAATAAATTAGACATTGTCCCTGTTCTGAAAAAAGCACCACTAACCACTAACTGTAAGTTTAGGAGATAACCTCCTTACTTGCTTCCTCTTATTCATGTGCCTCTATGAAAACACACACAAAAAAAACACTGATATGGACTTGATTTAGGGAACTTCTTTATAAATATCTCAGTGTCTTGATAAACCCAAGATATAATGCTCACCAAGCTATTAGGTTGAATGACCATCAAGAATAACTGTGTAGATTTTCTGGATAACATATTCATAGACTTGAGTTTGCAAATACAAAAGACATAATTTCTTTATATGGATTTCCTAAACTTGGAATGGTATAATTTTTATCTCTTAAGAACTTTAATAGGTTGAGAAAACATTGTCATGTGTGTTTTGCAGTTTTGCACACAGACAAAATAATAGCATACTACAAAACATACTACAATGTTTTGTTTACATTCCATCAGACAAATAAAAGAGAAAAGGGTGGGAATTTATTCAATCTTCTTAGACATGGGTATGGCTTTGGGTATTGTTGTTCTTTGGGTAAACAGTAAGTTCCTAATACTATCCTGTAGGATCGTGGGCATGTGATGATACCCAACAGGAACCTAGAGTCCCACGGTTAATGGTTTCATTTTTCTACATACAAAATGTCTCTCACCAGGAGTTAGTCCAGGTGTCTTTCCCATAACTGCTAATGTGTTATAAGGTAGATATATGCATGTTGGTTCTTTGAAGTAAAGATTACAGCATGCATCCTAGATCCACATTTTTTTCTTCTTAGTTGCTACTGAGGAATAAAGCCAGGGCCCTGCTTTTCTTATCAGTTCTCATTGATCAGTATCCCCAGGACTTGATTTTTAAACTTTTTTTTTCTAACATTGGAATCTCACTAAGTTTTTCAGGGAGTCTATGATTTTGCAATCCTTTGCTCAGTCTAATGAGTGGCTGGGTTAACAGTCCATTTCCAGCCCCATCTCTAAATTCATGCATGATGTTTTATTAAACATCATGCTTTTCTCAAGTTCTTTAGGTTTTGAGTAGATTAAATCACTTCTTCTAGTTGTCAAATATTTCCTCATCATTCTTTCACTTTTAGATTTTTAATATACTTTTACATCCTGACCACAATTTCCCCTCCCTCCTCTCCTACTAGTCTCTCTGTTCACCTTCCCTCATCTCTCCATTCATATTTAGTCTTGCTCCATTTTTATTCAGAGAAGTCCAGCCTCCCATGTATATCAACAAAACATGGTGTAGCAAGATGCAGTAATATCTGGAACCTTTGCTCTTATTGAGGCTGGACAAGACAATTCAAAATGAAATAGTATCCCAAAGGCAGACAAGATGTCAGTAACAGCCTTTCCCTCCCCCATTAATTCCATAAGAAGACCAAATTACACAATTGTAGCATATATGCACAGGGCCTAGCTTTGTCCATGCAGACTGGGTGGTTGTCAGTTCAGTCTCTGTGAGTCTCTATGTGCTTGGCTAGTTGATTTGTGGGTTGTCTTGTAGTGTCCTCCAACTGTCCAATCTTTCTTGCTGTTTTTGACAGAATTTTCCAAACTCTACCTAATGTTTGTCTGTAGGCCTCTGGATCTGTTTCCAACAGTTGCTAGATGAAAATTGGGATAGGCATCAATCTATGAGTATAATGGAATATCATTAGGCATCTAGGCATTATTTCTTCCTTTCGTATTTTCTTTCTTCTTTTGTTCTATCTCTCTCTCTCTCTCTCTCTCTCTCTCTCTCTCTCTCTCTCTCCTCTCTTTCTATCTTTCTCTGTGTGTCTTTCTTTCTATCTTCCTTTAGTTCATGGCCTTTTAGGCAGTGTAAGGAGTAGGCTTTGTCTAATGACATTGATCTCATGCTGGGCCTATCCTTGGTTGGCAGTTCCCACAGTCTCCACAGTACACTTTACCCCAGAACATCTTATAGGCAGGATATAATGTCGGTCAAAGGTTTGGTGGCTGGATTGGTGTCTCAAGAACTCCACTGGAAATTTTGCATGATTACAGGAGATGGCCAGTTTAGGCTCTATATTCCCCATTGCTAAAAGTCTTAGTTATGGTCCTCCTTTTAGATTCCTGGAAGTTTCCATAACCTTAAGTTTCTAGATCATCCCTGAGATGACCTAAAATTCAAGTTATCTCTTTCAGTACCCTCTCCCTATATACTCCCTCATTATGATTCCACATGTTCCCATGTTCCCACCTCCACCTATGATGTCTTTTATATTTCCCCTTCCCATGAAGATTCATATATCCCCCCATGAGTCCTCCTTGTTACTTAGCTTCTTTTTTGTAGATTATAACCTAGTTATTCTTTACTTTATAGATAATACCCACGTATTAGTAAGTATATACCATGTCTCTCTTACTAGGTCTAGGTTACTTCCCTCAGAATGATTTTTTTTCTAGTCCTGTAATTTTCATGATGTTATTGTTTTTAATAGTTTAGTAATACTCCATTGATTAAATATACCACATTTTCGTTATCCATTTTTTTGGTTGAGGAATATCTAGGTTGTTGTAAGTTTCTAGCTATTACAAATAACTATTGTATGAACATATGGGACATTCTTTGAGTATATGTCTAGGAGTGGTATAGCTAGATCTTGAGATAGATGGATTGCCAATTTTCTAACAAATCAGCACTTAGGAGACAGAGGCAGGTTCAAGTCCAAGTTCAAGTCCATTCTGGTCTAAAGAGCATAGCCAAACATATCTTTCTCAATAACTCCCTGTAAATTCAAATTTTGAACTGAAATGTATTCTCAGTGGTCCAAATATACCCTATGCTCCCTGCTTTCTAATTTTATGGCTAGTTACACATTCACCTTATGGCCACCAATTATCTTTTGTTCCTCCATTTCCTATGGTTTATCTAATGAATTTCTATTTTCTAGTTATACAAATACATTTCATATTTTCCTCATTTATGCATAAAACAGCATTTAATTGTTCTGTAGTTCATAATTTCTAATTAGTGATATATTTTGGCACATTGTTTTCCAATTATTTATGTTAGTGCTCATCATGCAAACATGAGGTTCTATGAGAAGGAACTTATATATTCATTAAAAACATAATTCCATAAATTAACTGGTACACAACTCAGAACCATTTAATGGACAACTAATTGGCCATCATTTGTTAATTGTGAACTGAAATGACATAAATATTTTAACTAATTATGATACAAAATAGAGTTTGTGCCCATAAACATAGTAAATCCAGTTATCCAGGATCAAAGTGATTCCTACATTAAGGAAGTCTAATTTGACATATGTACTTAGAACTCTCTTGACATTCTAAATCTTCTTCTAGATACTCAGTTTCTTATTTAGTTACCTGTATATAACAAACATTGCAAATAAAAAATAAACATCATATTCACATTCTCTATAGAGCCTTCTCTGAAGGCTCATTGAATTTTGGTTATTGAAGTTCTAAATTAAATATTATGGAGGTCATGGAAGGTCGTAACAAGGCATCAAAGAAATCTAAGCAAAGAAAGGTTTTCCTGAGAGGAAATACATGGCTCCCTAATTAGCATCAGAAATCACCTATCAGACAGACCTACTTCAATCAGAATTCAATTTCTGTCAAATATTCTTTTTATTTCATTGAATACATTTGTGGCTAAAGTCTCACTATTATTGATTATGATTGAGAATTTATTTCTATTCTTGTTTTAATCTTTTATTGAAACAGTTTTTGAACACAAGTGAGACAGCTCAGTAAATGTCTTCCTGTCAGCAATCCTTATGGCCTGAACACAAATGGTGGAAGGAGGAAATTGACTCATAAAATACAGTTCTGTTCCAATGAGTTTAACAATGAAAATATTTTGCTGACCAGGAGGTACATGAAAGGAACCAGGCTGAGTAAAAAGGAAAATAGAGGTGAAACATTCCTGTCTTTGAAATTGGGAATTGTCATGAAATTAGAAGTGCAAAGATCCCGAGACTGGAGATTGCAATGAAATAGATTCCTGTCTGTAGGCTCTAGAAACACAGCTATTTGTTTGCAAGTTTAGTCTAATGATTTTCATGACATATTCTTACCTAAAAACTATAAGAAAATAGGTATGTGTTAAATTCCTAAAATTTGTAGTAATTTCTGATTGTCACAGTAAAAAAACTAACAAATCAATTTTCTAAATTTGAAGTACAAAAAGTCAAATAAAATCCCAAATAGTGCTATCTGATTGCTATTGTTACCATGGCTAAGGTATATTTCCATAGAAGCTATATTGTAAAAACTTAAATTGATTTGTTTTGTAAGACTTTCCTTTGACATCCATAGGTTCCTCCATCTTTTTCTTCTTTACTTCTGGCAAATTTGAGCCTAATCTAAGTTAATTTAAGCCACTCCATGACATTGAAGAATTTAACTCACTTAAAAAAACACCCAAAATCTCTTGCCTATAAGGCACCATGTAATTCATAATTACCCCATAGTTTGTTCAAAATTCCCGCATCTGACCTCCTATTCGAGCCTCCTATATCCTTGCTAAATTAATTTAAATTTTAAGCAAAGCGTCATATATTATTGGCATGAGGTCTCAAACTGAAATATAAACATAGAGGAATGAATGGATTTATACAAATCACTGACCAGTAGAGATAGTGAATTTATGCACTACTCATCAATGTAAATTGTGTAGGTAACAGAAACATTTCATTGTATAATGATCAGAAGACAGGAGATGCCATCATCAGCATCTATTATATTAAGATATAATAGATGTTATTATCACACTTCATATTATATTTTAGTTTTGCTTTATTGCTAAGATTGCCTTCCTTGACTATAAAAGTATATTTTCAGAGGAAAAAAAAGCATAGGTGTATGAAAATCTTGAACGCTGAAAATTTTTTTTTCTGTTTCTAGGAAACTAAACTTTTCTATAGAAACTAAGTTTATGTCCATTAACCTATTTTTATTGTTAACAACAAATTTTCTATATCAGTGAATATAAATGGATTTTTACATTTTAAACTGAGAGTGATCTACAGTGAACTATAGTACAATGGATCATTTTTAAGATCAACAATGAAGAATAAAATATAAAAGGAGAGTAAAGGTGGTAAAAATAAGCTCAACATTAACTGAAATAAAAGATATTTTATAAAAGAATTATATATTGATTAAAATAATTTACTCACCCAAATGAAAACATTTCTAAGTCACACTGGAAAAATATTATAATTTCTTTTTTTAAGATACTATAAATGCTGAAGATCAACTGTGGTGATTTAATAAAAATGGCTCCCAGTATTCATTTAATTGAATCATTAGGTAATGGCACTATTTGAAAGGAGTAGGAGGTATGGCTTAGTTAGGGGAAGTATGTCACTAGGCATGGGCTTTCAGGTTTCAAGGACCCAAGCCAGGCCCAGTAGTTTTCTTTATTCTTACTTCTTGAAGATATAGAGGTAGAACTTTCAGCTCCTTTTCCAGCAACATTTCTTCCTACACACCACCATGCTTCTTTGCAATGCTGATAATGGACTAAATAGCAGAAACAATAAGCAAACTCCAATTCAATGCTGTCCTGGTCATGGTGTCTTTTTACAGCAATAGAACACTGACTAAGTCAGAAGTTGATACCAGGGAGTGGGATATTGCTATAAAAGACCTGACCACTGTTTGTTGGAAGAATGTGGAAGACTTTTGGACTTGGACAAGAAGAATTAGTTGGAAGATGTAAATGGTACTTAGCAGACCTTCCTGGTAGGATCATGGAGGATGGTGTTGAAACTAATGTGAAATTTGGGGGCCTTGATGAAAAGGTTTCAGAAGAGAAGTATATTAGCACGTGGCCTAGAAACTGTTCCTGTGGCAAAGAGCTAGATATAAAGAAAGCTTAGTATTGACTTATCATATGGTTATTAGTGTTCCCTTTTATGTAGATCTATAATGGAAAAATAAAAACCATGGTGACCAAAGGAAAATACAAAATGTATACTCTGAGAGAAAAAGGAGCACCAGGAATATAATGTGGAAACCAAGTCTACTGCTCAAAGAGAACAATACATATTAAGAAAATTCTAATGCTAAAAGAGGTAAAGGGAGTAGTGATCTTAGGGCAAGATCTCACGCATCTAAGGTTCCAACTTGTGACTAGGGATTTTTTAAAAAGCTTAAGAAGTGTAGGAAATGATAAAAACAGGAAATTGATAAAAATGTGTTTGAACAAGGAGACCAAGTTTCACTCACATGGTTCTGGTTTTAGATCCAAGGATTTAATAACGACAATGTGGAATCTAACTCTTCATCTAAGGGAGGATGCTGAGGCCAGGCACATGTCAGAGGTGTCCTCATATGGAGGTCAAGAGAGGACACTGCATGAAGTTCTGAAGGTGAAGCATAGATTGTGTTGGATACCCCAAGCCTTTGGAGATGGCAGAGTTGGTTGATACCTGACAAGCCAGTCTGCTTACAGGGTATGGAACCAGCTGAAAAGAGATCTGTGTTGTAGTCAACAATGCTGGAAGAAGTTGGAAACCTGAAGAGAGCTTTGATAACAGACATGGAGATGCAGAGTCTGGAGTTTTCCCAGCTGATTTGTTATCTTGCTTCGGTTCACTATTTCTTTAATATACCCCATTCCTCCCTTTTGAAATGGTGGTATCTATTTACTATCACTATCTGTTGCAAGTATGTGATCTGTTTTATTATTTTTATTTTGCAAGGTATTACAGTTAAGAGATTGGCATGAGTCTCAGAACAGACTTGGAAGTTTGGACTGTTAACGAGTGTTGATTGTTACAGACAATGGGAACTTTTGAAGTTTGACTGAATGTATTTTTGTACTTTGATATGACTCTAGCTTATGGAGGGCTAGGAAGTTGAATGTGGTGGTTTGAATAAGAACTGCCCTCATAGGTTCATTCATTTTAATGATTCTGGAGTTGTACAGTTTGGAAGGGTTAAAGGATGTGGCCTTGTTGGAAAAAAATGTGTCACTTGTGATGGGCTTTGAGATTTAGAAGGTCCAATGTAGTTCAGGTAGTTTCTTTCTTCCTGTTCCAAGTGTAGAACTCTCAGCTGCTTCTCACACACCATGTCGATCTATGTGCTGTCATGCTTCCCACCATGCTAATGCCTCTGACACTGTAAGCAAGCCTAAATTAAATACATTCTTCTAAAAGAGTTTCTGTGGTTATGGTTTTTCTTTATAGCAATAGAATATTGACTAAGACACCTGGATATGTTATTCAGGCATTTTGCATACTCAAAATATTGTCATTGCTATTTTATAATGTGTAGTCTATCAGCTAAGTAATAGTAAGTTGTAGTAGGAATTATTTAACCCCAAATTTGTTCGCTGTAAGTCTCCTACCCGAAGGAGACCAGTAAATGGAAAACACAACTCAATAATTATGGTATAAATTGCACGCCTGGATTGGGCAGATTTGCCGCTACACTACTCTAATCCCTGGCTATGAGATCCCTTATAACTTGTGGTTATCCAAGCTGCTTGGTTGTCCAGCTCCTTCATCGGCTTCCTTCTACCGCTGGCCGGCTTCCTTCTGCTTCAGCTTCCTCCTGCTTCTCCCTCTGCTTCTCTTTCTGCCTCTGCTCCCTGGTGACTTCTTCTCTTCTGCTTCTGATCTGCCTTTTATATCGAATTCCTCTCACTCTCTCCTCCCCTAAGCCTTTTTCTCTGCCTCCCCTTCTACTGCCCAATCTCTGGCTCCAGTCTTTATTTTACAGGTTTTAATTGGACAGAAGGTTTACAAGATGTCCTTTGTGTACAGATTCAATCATCCTCTGCAGCCCCTCCCAGAAGGGTGGAACTAGGATCAAAACACAAGCCTGGGGCTATCCACTGGGAACTAGGATCAAAATACAAGGCTGAGACTATCCACAACATTGATTCAATCCTCCTCTGGAGCCCCTCTCAGGAGGGTGGAACTAGGATCAAAATACAAGGTTGGAGTTATCCACAACATTTCCCCCTTTTTGTCCAATGAAAAAGACTCTTTTCTCTCAGATATATTGAGCACAAACTATATTACCAGGTTGTAATTGTTAAAGTGCAAGACAGACCTAATATCTAGTCTATCATTTTTGTTAACTAAATAGAACCTCTGCTATCTCTCTTAACTAAAAGGCTTAGTTCTGAACCTGTCTTTAAAATGAATGCCATCTGATAACTATCCTCTCAAAGTAAATAGCCTGCATTGGCTGTGAGACTATAAGTCTTCAACCCTATCAGAAATCCAGAATGACTGAATTAACTGAAAATATGGGAAGCACAAAGCATGGCTTCCAAAACTTAGCCAATTTATATAGACCCCTGAACACCTGGACATTTCCTTACCTCAAAACGTTGGAGCATCTAGTCTTCAGCCTTCTGGCCCAGGATCATCTGACAGACCTAGTAATGCAGAATTTTTAAGGGCTGATTACTCTATCTTGGCAGATATAATCAGTCGACTTTTCTGCAAGTGTGTCCTTTTCTGGACAGTATTTTGTCTGTAGATGAAAAGAGGTTGTGGATAGCCCCAGGCTTGTATTTTGATCCTAGTTCCACCCCCTGAGAGGGGCTCCAGAGGAGGATTGAATCAATGTTGTGGATAGTCCCAGGCTTGTATTTTGATCCTAGTTCCACCCTTCTGGGAGGGGCTGTAGAGGATGATTGTATCTTTACACAGACGACATCTTGTAAATCTTCTGTCCAAATTAAAACCTGTAAAATAAAGACTAGAGCCAGAGATTGGGCAGTAGAAGGGGAGGCAGAGAAAAAGGCTTAGGGGAGGAGAGAGTGAGAGGAATTCGATATAAAAGGAGGTAGAAGTAGAAGCCAGAGGGAGAAGAGAGGAAGTCGTCAGGGGAGCAGAAGCAGAAAGAGAAGCAGAGGGAGAAGCAGGAGGAAGCAGGCAGAAGGAAGCCAGAGATAGAAGGAAGCCGACAACGGAGGAGTTGGAGCTTGGAGGAGAAGGACGAGGCTTGGATAGACCGCAAGTTATAAGGGATCTCATAGCCGGGGATTAGAATAGTGTAGTGGTAAATCTGCCCAACCCAGGCATGCGATTTATATCATAATTATCAAGTTGTGCTTTCCTTGACTGGTCTCCTTCGGTAGGAGATTTACCCCTGGCAAATTTGGGATTTAAATAATTTAGTCTACTACAGATTCATAGAAAATATATATTCTCCAAATTATCTTTTATCAATTTTACTATAGTTCCAAGACATATATTAGTTTAGAAGAATGCAATTTTATAAATTTCAATACTAGTCATTTTCTCTTGGATACTGATCAGTATAGACTTTTTCTAATGTTCACTACACTGCCATTTATACTGACAGGCAAAGAGAACTGTGTGATTTCATAATGAGATGAAGTTCCATTATATTAAAATAATGCTTGTAAAAGCAATTTAAATGTTATCTATATTATATATTTATTATTTAGGTTCTTGAATTTATGTATATATGTGTATCTCATCTGTGTGTGTGTGTGGATGATAGTGTTTTAAATCCTGGTATGCAGTTGATTCTTCTATCCCTTTATTTAAAAATAAAGTATCTATAAATGACTCTTCCTCATTAATTCTTTGTCAGTTTGAACTGATGACTAATTGAATATAATCATGTCAAAAGTTTGGATATCTTTTATATTTAGTACTGGGAGTAAGCATCATCAACATAGTTTAATAATTGTATTACTTTTTTAAACTAAGTAAAAAGTATATATAGTTTGGGGAGAACAAGGTATCATACTGACTATCTTGAAGACTCAACTACTGATGAATATATGTTCTCTTGCCTTGTACTCTCTAGTCTGCGATCTTTCTAGGGAATCTGATGCAATTTACTAGATCATATTCTCCCAAGCACTTCATTGAGCTACTTCTCCAGTATCACTTCCCTAACCACCTACTTGCATATTCCTTTTTTCTTCTTTTCCTTCTTTTCTCCAGTACATTCAGTTATGATGTTCAACTAGTCTTAGGAGTGTAGCCTGCCTTAGAAAGAGTCCAACCAACTAGGAATGATAATTGACAAAACTCTTTGAGTGAATCCTTATATTCTATAATAGTCAGTAAATTCTAGTCTTACTAAGTAAATAAACCAAATATTGCTAAAATTGATTCATTTATTTACATTTTTTTCAAATCAGCAAAGATCAGAGTAAAAAGGAGTACCTACATACACAGGTCACTACTAAACTTACCATTTTAACCTAATACTTTCAGTTCAATATAGTGTGTATCTAATATATAACTCCATGATTATGTTTGAAAATTGCCAATTAAAGTCTTTTTGAAGATTCTACTGTGTGAACTAATGAATCCAAAAACATTATATAAATTACATTGACATAAAGTTTCAAGTTTTTCAGAAAATTGTTGCAGTAGTAATAAAATAAACAAGGAGCAAAATAATACCCAATGTCATGTACTGGTGTTAAGTATAGAGTACCTGGAAGTTATTTTTCCAAGGTGATTTTCACATATTTCAAAATCAATAAGATCTACTACTTATTTTTAAAATGTACAAATGTCATTTCATTTCAGGAAAGTGAAAACATGACTTTATGTTGTAGGCCAAAAGTACAAAAAAATAAAAGTCAAAACAAAAACAAAAACTAAAAACAAAAATAACCAAAAAACCAAACAAAACTCCAGCATAACAAGGCATTGCAAGGACTTGAGTAATATTTCTTTATTATTATAACTTTTTTATTTAGGGTTTTTCATGAGTCTTTACTTTTTTCTGAGACAGGATTACACACTGTGGCCAAGAGAGCCCTTGTCAACTATGCCATCCAAGCTTCATTTGTATATTAAGAAATTTTATTACCTCTGTGTCTCCAATTTTGGAATTACAGACATGGGATACCTCATAGCTTCACCATATCACAGCTAAAAATGAAAACAGAATGTGCATCATAATTAGCATGACAGGAAGAAAAATTGTCATACACCTACTTCCAGAGAGGGCACAAGGTAAATGAGAAATCTCTTTCTGTCTTCTTTCTTCCCTCTCATTCTATGTTTCTGATGCACTACATAGGCATTGCAGGATTGTTTTTAGGTAATCAACACACTTTAATTCCTCCTTAAACTCGCATAATTTATGTGTGCAATAATTGACGGAGAAAACACAAGCATTCCTTGAATGACCACATTATCACATATCTTTCATCTCTAAATATCTATGGACAAGTATACATACAATGACAATAGAGTGCAAGCCTTCCTTGTGTCAACAAGAAAAGGGTGGAGTACCTGTGGCTTTTTCTACAGCTGCAGATAACATCCCAACATCACCTGCAGGGATGTTTCTACTGAAGGTATCCCTCTGGGTTGTCACCTTCTTGCTGGTTAATTTTGCTTACTTAAATTGCTAATCATTAGAATTCAAGACCACATCAGAAAGTTCATTCATCATGACACAGCTGACTTCTTCAGAGATGCCATGGATGATTCAATACACACAAGGCAATGAATGTCATCTATCATACAAGATGACTCAAAGATGGATATCAAATCATCATTAGATGCAGCAAAGGAGTTTTACAAAATTCAATGTCACTTTATAATAAAAACCATGGACATGTTAGAAATGTAAAGGAGATTCTTTCAATAAAAGTGCTATTTACAGTGTGCCTATGCCCAACATCATGCTACGTAAAAAAACCTGAAAGCATCTCCACTATGATCAGGAACCAAAAAAGGAGGTTCACTGTTTATACTCTTAATATAGTACCTGAATTTTTACAAGGGATAAAGCTATAATGTGCAAAGACTTTGAGTATTATTGAGTTTTTTCATGCTAATGATTACTGATAGTACAGTTGTTTATGGTGAAAAGCTTTGTTTAAAAACTGACATATTCCAGATTTATCACAAATCTTGATATAATAGCAACATTACACTGTTTTATGGAAGAAGACAGAAAAAACAGATAGTAAATTTATGTCTCAAATTAAAAAACAATTACACAGAACTGAGTCCCGATTACAACCCAAGTATATGGGCTCCTTGTTAATATGTTCAAAGCGGTAGGAAGCATTTGATAATATTTACAGTAGACACATAATGAGAGTTTGAAGCTCATTTTGGTATTCATAAAGAGGCCATCGACTGTTTTTGAATATTTATGTGACTATTTCTGTGAGGATGGAGAGAACAGACACAATGCAGAGGCTGATGAAGAAGAAATTGCAGTATTTGAGGGATGATTTTATATGGAGCAAAATGTAATCAAGTGCAATATTCAAGTATTCAGAAACCTACACAGTCTAAGTACCAATCAATCAGATTGAATGTCAGATCAATCAACTTAGACAACAGCTGCTTTACCAGAACCAGGCTGGCTGGGCTCATTATCAGCCCACTTAAAAAGAATGGACAAAGTTTAGAGCTCCTGTTTCTACCTTAAATGAATGGGCATGCAGAAATGAAGAATTTATGGCTCAGGTATAATGCTGTGCTGAATTACAGTGTGCTCCTTTTCCCTTAACAAAATAGTGTTTTGCATTTTCCTCATAAAAAGTTGAAGCCTTTTGTGCTAAGTTCATGCTAGTGGAATTGTGATACCAAGCCAAATTAATAAACTGGCATCGACACCAGTAAAAACTAATATTTATTATTCCAATTATATATTATTCTGTTCATAAAACGTGTATTTGAAATAAAATTAACAGGTTTTTACCAATTGCATTCTAAATTATATATACTTCAGCAAACTATATACAGAAGAATAATTTATTTAGATTAAAATTGTTTCTTCTCATTGTACAGTATAGTAGTTTCAACTTTATTATGCTATTTAACTATTTTAACAAATTATTGTAAGCTACCATGCAGTTGTATGTAATAGTTACTTCTTAAACAGTAAAATGGTACATCTATAATAATATGAATATATAAGTTGTATAGTTATCAGCATTTGCATGGCTTATATCCTACCATGTCTTGACTTTGCTATGTCTCCTCAAAGACTATCTAAGGTAGCTTTTGATGGGAGATTCTGAAAAGCAATGAAAATACTGAGAATCATGTCTTTATTTACCTTCCTGGGTTTCTTACTTTCAGGAATATTTTCTAATAATAGCCTAAAACTGTATATGAGAATGGGAGAGAATCCTATTTATGAGAGGAATTTTAATTGCTACAATTTATTTCAGATTAATTTATCAACAAAATAATATCTTTTAAAAATTAAAATTCATTCATTCATTTTGTGTATTTTTGTGTGTGTGCAGGCACACACATTCACGCATCTAAATGAAGGCATTCCTCTGCTGCCATTGTGTACATATTG
This sequence comes from Mastomys natalensis, assembly GCA_021653895.1. Classification (NCBI taxonomy): domain Eukaryota; kingdom Metazoa; phylum Chordata; class Mammalia; order Rodentia; family Muridae; genus Mastomys; species Mastomys natalensis. Next base: position 152,587 of record JAJTUV010000800.1, read on the forward strand.
GCCTCAAAAGTAAAAAGTCTAATTTATCCTTCCACTCTGGAACCCAGGGATTGAAGTACTATTTGTGTCCTACAAATGTATATACTGAGGTATTTGCTGAAATTAGTGTATTAATGACTGATCATTATCCTTTAGCTATGCATAAAACCATAAAACATATCTATACAAAGACAACAAATATCATTTTTAAATGTCCTTATAGAAGTAAAAAGAGAAATGAGAGCAATGGTAAGTAGAATGAGTTTAATATAATCAGTCACCAATGGAAATAGTGACAGCATATTGTTAAGTTATAGAGGGATTTTTTTTTTTTTAGCACCATATAATGCAATTGATTCCTTTGGTGAAACTGAGAAATGAATTCTATTCTTAGGACTTCAGAGCTTTTCTGTGTCTCTCTATACCCTGCAGTCTTCCAGCCATATTAACACAAATCAGCATAAATATAACCCTTGTGCCTTAGATTCCCCTGATATGAGGAGCATTTGGTTAATTATTTCCAATTGGGGCATGGGTGCCTAGTGGTATAGATCACAGTTAATTTGACTTGTGGCATGTTTAAACTCCTGAAAATTAAAATAATAGATATATTTGTTTAGCCAAACAGATATGTTCATAAACATTTATAAAGGCATGTTTCCCATGCAGTTTATGAAACAACCCTAAATACAGGAAAACAAGAGGTAGTATTATGGTGATGTTTTAAATCAACTAATACGTAGGATATTTTCATAAAAGGAAGATAAGAACAATAAGTTGAGGAAAGAATGTGAGGACCTATTGAATTGGAAACTTAAGGGTTCTTTGAACAGAACTTAAAGTCTGTTAAATTGCTGGGGCAAATGTGTGAAGCAACATTTCGTTAAAGCAGACTAAAGTGTGAGAAACAGACACAGGAGAAAGCAGACACAGAAGAGAGGATGTTCTGCTAAAGCAAGCATGTGAAAGGACACATGATGAAAGATTCTTTGCTAACAACAAACATGTATTGGTCCACCTTACACTGTGTAATTGAGCTGCTGTTTAGGGACTCCATAGAGAGAAACACACCAAAAAACTTCTGGTTGTGTGCTGCAGGGTTTTTTTTCCACATCCAAGGACACAGGTTGATTGGATGCATGTGCTGAAGCAAGACCTGTGCTGAGACAAGACACGTGCTGAAGCAAGAGCCACGCTGAGGAAAGGCACATGGTAGACATGTGATGTTTGGAAGGTATAAATAGGACTTGATGGAGTGACGGAGACAGAGATTGGCTTGCTGGGACAGCTAGCTGGTAAGGCTTGAGGGCCTCACGTCTTTGGTGATCTTCATTTTCTTGAGAGAGGCACAGTCAAGAATGTCTCCTGATGTTCCTGTTGGTCCTCCTGATGACTCAAGGGGAGGCTGAGGCCTGGCTGTCTCTGCTAGGCTGTGTCACCATTGTTCCTAACCTGATTCTACTGAACCGAACTGCTGGTGTGTCCCTGAGGTGTTTGCGAGTGGATCGAGCTGTCGCTGCCTGCTAACCTGTGAACTGAACTGCTGATTTCCAGACAACACAGATGTGTGTTGCTCCAAAGAAACTTTCTAAACAGGTCCACTTTCCCCCTACCCCTGTATCCTTTCTTTTCTACTACTTCTGATGTGTAGTGAACTAAAAAGGAGGTTAAAACATTTAAGAACCATCATTAAAAATAGGATTTGAAAAAATTAAAGTTACAACCTATCTTTGATGCATTTCTAGAATGTGAACTTTCTCTGTGTTTTATGGTTTGTTTGTTTGACTAAGCTATCCTCTTACTGGGTATATTTCTCAGATATTCTGAGACTTCTCATATTTGAGATAATTACTTTCTTCTAAAATATTTATTTATTTGTTTGTTTTTAGTTTACATATTTATCTAGTATGTGGGTAACTGTGTGTGTGTGTGTGTGTGTGTGTGTGTTGCACAAGTGTGCTATAACACCAGTGTAATTGTCAGAGGATTCCTTGCTAGAGTCCATTCTCTCTTTCTACCACATAGGTTCTTGGGATCAAACCCAAATCGTCAGGCTTAACAGGTAGCATCCAAAGATTTCACAGCCCCGTTAAGCTCATTTTGGCGTATCCCACTTTTGTAAACAGGTTATGTTGTCTTCATTGTATGTGCTAGCTATTTACCTATTTTTGGTTATGTCTTTCTACCTCATTTCAATGTTAAGACTGTTTAAAGTAGAGCATTGTCCAGTTTAATATTATTTTCAGAGGCTACACTAGAGTGCAATCCATAGACATAGTACCAGAAACACACTAGTGCCTTTGTCATTTGCACTCAGGAAGGCTGCTTTGGTTTTAGCATCATTGAAAGAGTGAAGAGGAGTCAGGTTGTAGATTGTAGAACTGTTCTCCAAGTGTCAAATGTAGAATCAGCCCAGTTACTTTTTCAATGAATAACTCATTAAATCAAATGTGCTAGATATAAAAGTATTTTAAAATGTGAAATAATAATCAATTCTGTTTCTGTTATAAATGTTTGAATTGTCCTGTTCTACAAATGGCAGTGCTAGTCTTAGTTGCTGGACAAGAAAAACCATTATCACTCCAGTGTTGCCTACATTTCACACAATGGCTGCCTATTGAGCACCCACTACTATAGATTGCCTTGCCTTTTCTAGATGATGGTGTGAAGGGCACTTTAAGATCATCTCATGAACAAAGAGTATGCAGTTATAGCTTCGTACTGATGGAGCAGCTGCCACAGGAGACTAATTGTTGCTACTTATTGTAGCTTTTTTTTTCTAACTTGAATAGGAATTATGAAAGGAGAAGAAAGAGGGAGGGAAACAATGAGGAAACAAATTACTTTGTAGAAATTCTGGTCAGGAACACAGTATTTCAGCTAAGAATGTGAAATGTATACAAGATTGCAGCCATAATGCAAGAATGGACAGGTACTTATTTATTTACTTATTTACTTATTTTTTCACCTTTCTATATCAGAGGTATGAAGGTACAATAGAGAAATTTGCCTCTAAAATGATGCCTCTCTCTCACCATAATACAAAGCACACAAGATGGAAACAGACGCTGCAATGAAAATTCAGTGCTGCGGTGCAGACAGCTGCCTTGCATGGCTTGCCCAGATTTTGAGTGATTTAGAAGAGAAGTGATGAGCCATGGCATTTCACCTGCTGATTCACATGGGACTTCGATTTTGGAACTCAGTTCCTGCTTTGATGTACACTACACTCACAAGTTTAGCTCATTAATATTTTCTAGCAAATAGAGCTTCTACAGATTTCCTATTTTAGTTTATTACATATTCATGTACTTCTAAATGGAAAAACATTAGTGGCATACTGAGTAAACAATATACATCTACAGAATTGACATAATAAATATACCACTGAGACAGTGGTATATTTACAATAAATAACAAAATATAATAAATAATTCACTTATTATATAATTATATATATTCATATTATAAAATAAATATATAAAATAAAAACAATTAAAAAAGAGAAGTATATTTTATTCACAATGAAATGTTCTATGACAAAGCCACTCATGACTATAGATATATCGAATTGTGAACAACAATATATAAGACTGCATACGGACACATATTGCCACATTAGAAAATTGAGATTTTACATAGGCTCTGGAACTGAATCCAAAGGCTTTGTCAGTTATCCGTTTATCCACTGGATCCTCTCCCCAAGACCATCAGGTGACGTTTTCTCTTATTAATACATGTGACCCTGCCTCAAACTGTGATTTCAGAATATTTATCTTTTTGCTGTTCAAAATCAACCCATCAGCACACAAGCACACACTTCTGAAAGCACAAACTAATCTCACCGACTGGTTTTCTAAGTATCTACTTAGAATTAACTACTGCTATTAAATGTTAACTTGGACCAGTTAAATGATCAAAATATATAATTTCAGCACCAATAAAACAAATACTCATTGTTTTTCATCTTTGAGTTACGGCTACATTTTTCAGTTTTTTGACTAAAATTGTACTGGAAAGAAACAGATGAAAATAAAAGGCAATGTTTTATAATATGTTAAACCAGACATAGCATTTGTTTTAAAAAGAAATTCTTCTTTTTATAATTTACATTCCAGTCGTTGCCCTCCCGCCTTAGTCCTCTCTCCCACAGTTTCTCATCCCAATATTCCTCCTACCCCTGGCCTCAGAGAGGGTGCTCCCCGCTCCAGCAGACCTCCCCTTCCCAGGGTCGACAAGTCTCTCGAGAATTAAGCACAATTTTTTCCATGAAGGCCTGACCAGGCAGAGCTCTTCTATATTTGTGCCGGGGACCTTGAAATGGCCTGTGTATGTTCTTGATTGGTGCCTCAGTTTGTGAGATCTTGCTGGGTTCTGCATAAGGTGAGACTTCTGGTCTTCCTATGTGGTTGCTTTCCGCTTGCAGATTTTTCAATCCTTCCACCAATTCAACCATAGGTCCATGACTTCAGTTCAATGGTTCGGTGTAAAGTTCTACTTCAGTCTCAGTCAGCTGCTGATAGGGTCTCTCAGAGGACAGCCATGCCAGGCTCCAATCTGTAAGCATATCATAGCATCAGTAATAATGTCGGGGCTTGGTTCCGTCCCATAAGATGGATCCCAAGTTGGGCCTGTCATTGGACTTCCTTTCCTTCAGTCTCTTCTCCATGTTTGTCCTTGGAGTTCGTTTAGACAGGCACAGTTCTGGGTCAGAAATTTTGACTGTAGGTTAGTAACCCTGTCCCTCTGCCTAAGGCCCTGTTTTCTTCTGGAGGTGGACTCTGCGAGTACCATCTCCCCATTGTTGGACATTTTTACCAAGGTCATCCGCATTGAGGCCTTAGAATCTCTCACCTCCCAGGTCTCTGCTACTTTCTAGAAGGTGATCCCGTTCCTACCTACCCGAGGCTGTTTGTCTCCATTCATTCTCTTAGCCCTCTAGGCTTCTTTTCTGTTTCTCCCCAATACCTGATCCTGTTCCTCTTTCCCCTTATCCTTTGAAGAGGGTAGAGTTTTAGAGTAGGTTCTGATGATTTTTTGGATTTCCTCAGTTTCTGTTACATCTCCCTTTTCGTTTCTGATTTTGTTAAGTTGGTTACTGTCTCTGTGTCCTTTATTTAGTTTAGCTACCTTGTTGATTTTCTCGAAGAATGAGCTCTTGGTTTTGATGAATCTTTGTATCATTCTCTTTCATTCTATTTGGTAGATATCTGCCCTGAGTTTGACTGTTTTTTGTTGTTGTTGTTGTTATCTACTCCTCTTGGGTTTGTTTGCTTTTTTCTGTTCTCTAGCTTTCAGTTGTGCTGTTATATTGCTTGTATGGGATCTCTCTAATTTCTTTATGAAGGCACTTGGTGCTATAGATTTTCCTCTTAATACTGCTTTCACTTTGTTCCATAAGTGTGAATATGTTCTGTTTTCGTTTTCATTAAATTCTATAAAGTCCTTGGGTTCTTCCTTTATTTCTTTCCTGACCAAGTTATTGTTGATCAGATAGTTGTTTTGTTTCCATGAGTACTGTGCTTTCTGTTGTTTTTGTTGTTATTGAAGTCCTTGGTGGTCATGTAGAATGCATGGGATTATTTCAATCTTCTTGTATCTGCTAAGGCATGTTTTATGTCCAATTATATGGTAAATTTTGGAGAAGATTCCATGAGGTGCTCAGAAGAAGGTATATTCTATTGTTTTGGGATGAAAAGTTCTATAAGTATTTGTTAAATCTCTTTTGTTCATAACTTCTGTGTGTCTCTGTTGAATTTCTGTTTCAATGACTTGCCCATTGGAGAGAATAAGATGTTGAGGTCTCTAACTAATATTGTGTGAGGTTCAATGTGCATTTTGAGTTTATTAACATTTCCTTTACAGATGTGGGTACCCTTGCATTTAGAGCACAGATGAGTTCCTCTTAGTACAATTTTCCATTGATAAATATGAAGTGGTTTTCTCCATCTGTTTAATAACTTTTGGTTGAAAGTCTATTTTATTCAATATTAGAATGGCAACACCAGTTTCTTTCTTGGGACAATTTGCTTGGAAAACATTTTGCGAGGCTTCAGGCCTCCTGGGAGGTAAGCAGGCTGGAGATGTGGAATCTGGCCTTTAATCTGGCCCTGGAAGGAAGCAGGCTTCCTTAAATGGTAGAAATGTGGAGCTCCTAGATTGGTATGAATGTGAGTCCCAGGTCAGCTGGGCCCTGTGACTGTCCCAGCTGTCGTGGGTTTTGGGCAAGATTCTCACCTGTGTCTTTGGTTACTGTGGACCTCCTGGGATGCATGTATGCTGTAGGTGTCGGCAGGTATCTCTATAAAGAAATTCATATTGAGATACATTCAACTTAAATGAGACAGTGTTAACAGAATTAATATTTCAAAGCAGCTCATAATTAAGAAATAAGAAAGAACACTTTTTAATGTTAAAAATCTTGACTTAAGAAGGTGTTTACCCCACCTTTTCAGTAGAGACTGAAGGAAAGGCCTTCCAGAGACTGACCCACCTAGGAATTCATCCTATCTACAGACACCAAATTCAGAAACTATTGCTGATGCCAAGAAGCACTTGCTGTCAGGAGCCTGGTAGAGCTGTCTCTTGAGATGCTCTGCCAGAACCTGAACAATACAGATGTGGATGCACACAGCCAAACATTGAACTGAGTACAGGAACCCCAATGGAGAAGTTAGAGCAAGGACTGAAGGAGCTGAAGGAGTTTGCAGCCCCATAGGAAGAACAACAATATCAACCAACCAGACTCCCCAGAACTCCCAGGAACTAAACCACCAGCGAAAGAGTACACATGGGGAGACCCATAGCTCCAGCTGCATATGTAGCAGAAAATTGCCTTACTGAGTATCACTGGGAGGGGAGCCCCTTGGCCTTGAGATGGCTTGATGACCCAGGGTAGGGGAATGCTAGGGCACTGAGGCTGGAGTGGTTGGACAGGTGGGGAAACACCTTCATAGAGGCAGGGGGATGGGGCGGGGGATAGGGAGTTTAAGGAGAGGAAACTGGGAAGGGTGATAACATTTGAAATGCCAATAATTAAAATAACCAATAAAAATGAAAAAAAAAAAAAAGAAGGTGTTTGCCAGTATTTGTCCAAAGAACATACACATTAAAATAGTAAGAGATAGCCTTGACCTGCATTTTTTTATCTGCTTCATACAATCAGTCAGCCAATCCATTAATGTATTTTGCCTGAAATATATCAGCTATATTAACATCTCTATTTTTCTTTTGTAATGGATCTGACTGACTAATTCTTCAACATATCTTCCAAACATGCGTTTTCTTCCTCTCATGAAATGAATTTTCCAAAGGTTTTTAGAAATTATGTATAAATTATGTATAAATATATATATGTATATATATATATATATATATATAATTTTATTTAAAAATTGAAATTTTGTAAGTATTAAATTTGCATGTATTCAATTTTTTATTTATGTTATATCCATATTCAAAATACCAATTATTAAATCATTTTACATTAAAGTGATCTGTGATTTTTGACACAGTCACAATGCTTCTGCATTAATAGCCCAACCCAGGAGCACAGTATAATAGTCAACTTGTTAGGATATAGACTCTCCTGGGTTACAATCCCCTGGGTACACCTGGAAAAATGTTATCTTAAACAGGTTAGTTAATGTGGGAAGCCCTTCCATAAATGTGGGTAGCATCATTCCATGGGATGGAGTTCTAGGCTTTATAAAACAGAAAAAGCAAGTCAAACCGTGACATTCATCTCTCTCTGCTTCCTAACTATAGACACAATAAGAGGCTTCGTCAAGGTTCTGCTACTATTCTTCCTTAAGAATGGTCTATACAGTCAAACTATGAGCCAAATAAGCTTGCCCTTCTCTAAACTGCTTTTGTCAGATGTGTTTTTGCAACAACATGTAACAGATGTGCTCCAGTGGTGGACTGCTTCAAGCACTGCAAATATCACTCCAGGCATTGCAACGCCTATTTCAGTGCCCAGCAACATCCAGAGCAACCATAGGTCTGCATAACACTTGTATTAGTATATGTGTCTGTGTATCTCTTCTAAAAAGGTCATGGAAAGTTTATGAACTCTGTCATTGTTCTGTCTGTTTTTCCTTCACTATAGTGAGCTCTATAATATTCACTCTATTGCAAACCGATATCAGTATTCCACATCTTTCTATATTTATACCGATAAATATTCCAGTCTATATGTGTGAGGATTTGTTGACCCATTTATTCATTGACAGTCTTCTGATATGTTAACTACCCCTTATCTTTTAGGAATAAATTTACTATCTTTTTTTTTTCCTTTTCTTTCACAGTTTAATGTTGTAGTTCAATATTTTTGGAAGGTCACAGCATCAGGATCCAGGGACATGGGGCAGCAGTTCACATTGCACCCATATTCAAGAAACAGAACAAAAAGGTTCTATTCAACACATTTTCTCCTCCATAGAGTTTAAGATCTTAATCCAGAGATCATGACAACCCACAGTGAGTAGATCTTCCCACATTAACCAAATAAAGATGACTAAAAATAATCACATAATGGAATGCTCAGAGGCCCATCTCCCAAGTAATTTGAGATTTCATCAAATTGACATTTAAGATTAACCAGCATGGATGAATTATTGCTGGTCTTAGCTCCCTGCTCATGTGAGAGACTAGCACATATACTGTTTGTTTGACCTGAAATTTTTCCTCTTAATCTTTCTTTGTTCATCTGTTCCTTCATGAAATTTATTCTCTCTTAAACTCTAATGATTGAAACACTCTTTCTCTTGTGTCTTTCTCTTACTATTTCTCCAAGTATCTTCTGTAGTGCTTGGTTATTGTTCTTAAAATTCCTTATCTTGACATGTCCTTAGTAACCGGGACCCACTGGGACCCAAGTACAAATTCCTGGCCCGGAGCACTGGTTCCTTCCGGTTTGGGCCTGGGCGCTCAGCAGATCTCGGGCGGCAACTCTGCACCCAATCTCACAGAAAACCCCGAGGAAATTTACTATCTTTTAATGATTCTGCTTGAGAGAGAGAGAGAGAAAGGGAGGGGGAGGGAGGTTGAGATTGATTCCTGAATCACTTGATAATTCCATGTTTAGTTGCTTGTTTGTTCTTTAGGTACTTTGATGTGTTTTCCAGGGCATCTGTTCCATTTAACTTCTCATCAGTGATGCACATGGATTCCAGTTTTCTCTGTTATCATCAACACATATTCCTGGTTTCCATTTCTGTGTTTTCTTTCTTTTTTAATTTAATTATCACGATGAGTCAGAAGCTATGCTTGTAATTTCACCACATTTTTCTAAGGATTACTAATCGTAGGCAGCTTTCCAAATATTTGTTAGTCATTTGTACATCCTATTAGGTAAAAATGTATTGAAAACATTTTATTTTGGTTATCAGATTTTTTCAACTTGTTATCTATATATTTTGTTAATTAGTTCCTAGAAAATTTAATAATTTAATTTTAAATGAAATGACATTCAAAGCTGCAATACAGAATTGTTAAAGAAAAATGAGGCACCAGAATAGGTCACAGTTAAGACTGCATACAATTTTTTACTTCTTCAGACTAGCATCAGGTAGCTCAAAAACATCTGTAACTCTAGCTGCAGGGTTCAAATGCCTTCTTCTATACTTCATAGGCACCTAGCTTATGTGCACATCTGCCTGCACAGATATACACATATAAACATAAATATAAACAATATTTTAAAAGAAAGAACAAATTTAAATGCTGAGATCTTAGGATTAAAGGCAATATAACAAACAGTATACCTGCATAGCTTTTGAACATTTATCTTAGAAATACTTTAATGTTTATGCTACATTTAGTTCTAATTTGTGGTATTTTTAAAGTAGGATTATGCCAGATAAAATTCATGCTATTTTGTCATTGATCACATGGTACTTTTTGACTTTTTAAAATACTTTATTTTTCCATTACTGATTTCATATCCTCTCTTTCAAGTTTGTCATCACCAGACTAGATTAATTATGCATTTGTATTACTCATCCAATTTTGAGCTAATTAGATTGTAAATAGCTTGATCTCTATCATATTTTAATCTCTATTTAAAATCTTGTGCATTTTAATTAATGTAGATGCACTCACTGGTAAATTAAAATGACAACCTTAAACAGATTTTCAGATGCATAAGATACTGTTTTATGTATTTTTAAATGAACAAAAGTTGAAGGTTGATAATGTAGTAAGTGCATTTGTTACAATTATCTCACCTTTTAACCCAGTGTTACTGCTCTCGTTATGAGCACTATATATACCAACATCAAACATTTCAGCCCATATGCTGCAGAAGAGAGAAGAGAGAGAGGGATGTCTCCCTGAAACACAACAAAAGCACATATAAATGACTCATCTGTGTATTATTTTACTCCAGAATTGTGGTATCTTAGTGTAGTTATGATAAATTCATAAAATAGTTATTATTTAACTGTACATATATTTTATAATTTTATAAGAGTAAGGAAACATATGTAAACACACAGTAAAATGATATGAACATATGTATCATTTCTCTTCTGAGAAAAGATATTTAGGTGGTGGTAAAGGATTACTACTATCTTAATCAATTCTCTTTTACTCTTGTAGTTTAAAAATGAAATAATACAAGAAAGCATGAAAAAAGGTAAAGTCCAATCATCACAATGAAAACTTTACAACATCAAGGGATAATGTAGGAGGTGCCAAATTCTTCTCTGGGATAATAGAGCCATGGACATTAGGGAGGTTAAAAAACAGATAACATGTTCTTCAGTTTTATATAACCTGTAAAAGCTTTGCAGATGAAATTCTATGGCTTCCATTTCCTTATTCCAAAAACATACTGTTACCTTGATCTTAAAACTACTACCAGTCATATAAACCTCTTCATATTATTTTATGTCTTAACTGAATCACGATTTTTTCGTATTACTCAACTCATTGTAGCTCCAAGTTCTTGCTGTTAATACAACACAATACTTGTGTTCTTTGTGTAGCAATATGAGTCTTTGAGGTTTAAGTCTTCTTGCTGTATATCCCAATACTGATATTCCTGCTATAATGAACAACACATCAGTAAGTAAATTCAGTGTTTTCTCCATTCTTTAATAAATACTAATGTTCTGTGTTACCCTAGTTTCCATATATGTAATCATTCCTACATCATTTTTCCATTCTAAAATTTGTATTCAGAATTTTCCTTCATGTCTTTCCCAGCCACAACCCCATGCAACATAAAATAGACTTGGTCTTCCCAGGATTGTCTCCTCCATCTAACTTAACTTCTAATCATTACCCTCTGCTCAGCAGTCTCATATAAATCAATTTGTCAAGAACTTACTTATATCAGGTGAAACTATTCAACTAGAAATGTATCACATTGTACTGATAACATTTCTAATATACTCTACTGACAGTATATTAGTTCTGCAGTTTATGCAGCACTCCCTTCATCATAAACAACAGCACTAAAATGGTGAATAACATAAGGTTTCTCCAATTCTTTTTCAATTTTTTACATATCAGCACAATTCAAGCAGTTTTGTCCATTCTTTTTATCAAAGCACTGGTTTTTTTCAATGACATAGCCAGATTCTTCTGCAAGTAGATTATAAACATGTTTTCATATCTTTCTCATTATTATCTCTGTGTTAGAAACATTTACATTGTATTTTGCCTCCAACTTTTTGTCTTATCTAACTGTCCATTCCAAATCCCTGATAATTTTTCATAGCATATCTTCAATATTTTAAAATATTAGCCTTTAGTATTAACTAGTATATCTTTTTCTTTTTTTTTTTTATTGGAAATTTTTATTGGAAAATTTTTTTTACATTTCAGATGTTCTCTCCTTACCCCATTTCCCTCCCTCCCTCCCAGGAACTCACTATCCCTTCCCCCCTCCTCCTGCCTCCACGTTGGTGTGCCCCCTTCCACCCTCCCCTGTACCTCACCTCCCCACCCTCGATTATCCCCCCCCACGACGTCCAGACTTCATGGGACCAAGGATCTCTTCTCCCACTTTTATATAGCTCCCTTGCATTTATAGCTGGAGCCATGGGTCCCTCCCTAAGTGCTCCCAGGCTGGTGGTTTAGACCCTGGGGGCTCTGGTTGGTTGTGATTGTTGCTTTCCTCATGGTGTCTCGAATCCTCTCAACTTCTTCAGCTTTCACTTTATCTTCTCCATTGGGAACCCCATGCTCAGTTTAATGGTTAGCTGTGAGCATCTGCCTCTGAGTATGTCAGACTCTTGCAGACCTCTAAGGAGACAGCTATATCAGGCTCCTGCCAGCATGTACATCCTGACATCCGCATCAACCTCTACCTTTGGTGACTGCACATAGGATGGATGTCCAGGTGGAATGGTCTGTAGACGGTCCCTCCTTCAGTTTCTGTCCTGCACTGTGTCTCCATATTTGCACCCTTGAGTATTTTGTTACTCCTTCTAAGAAGGACTGAAGGCTTCCCTATTTGGTCATCATTCTTCATGAGCTTTATGTGGTCTGTGAGTTGAATCTTGGGTATTTCAGGCTTTTGGGCTAAAATCCAATAATCAGTGAGTGAATACCATGTGTGTTCTTTTGTGATTGGGTTACTTCACTCAGGATGATATTTTCTAGTTCCATCCATTTATATAAGAACTTATCAAATTCATTGTTTTTAATAGCTGAGTAATATTCCATTGTATAAATGTACCACATTTTTTGTATCCATTCCTCTGTTGAAGGGCATCTGGGTTCTTTCCAGTTTCTGGCTATTATAAATAATGCTGCTATGAACATAGTGGAGCATATGTCCTTGTTATGTGTTAGAGCATCTTCTGGATATATACCCAGGAGTGGTATAGCTGGGTCCTCAGGTAGTGATATGTCCAATTTTCTGAGGAACCGCCAGACTGATTTCCATAGTGGTTGCACCATCTTGCAATCCCACCAACAATGGAGGAATGTTCCTCTTTCTCCACAACCTTGCCAGCATCTGCTATCACCTGAGTTTTTGATTTTAGCCATTCTGACTGGTGTGAAGTGGAATCTCAGGGTTGTTTTCAATGCCATACGATAAATATAGAGGTTTCTATTGACATTCATGCAGGTGGCTTTTAAATTTTTGTTTACATTTCTTCTCAGAGTTATAGACAATGATCTTTAACTTTCTACCATGATGTAACCATCTAAGTTTTCTCAAATGAATAGACTCTTAAATGTACCTAAAGGACTATTTTACCACAGTTGTAACATACTCCCAATTTCAGGATCACTGACATAAGCCAAAACTGTGCTTTCTCTGGTGTTTCTTATGTCAGTGATTGCATTAGAAATCTCCTTCAAAGTGTATGATAATGAGAGGTTCACGTCTACATGCCACACATATCAATGGCTATGCATCTCAGGCTCCTGCTATCTCCCAAAATCCAATGTAGTCATGTATGTTATCTTCCTAATATCTCACATGTTACAAGAATTCATCATCAGCTTTCTTCAGGTTTTATTGGCCTATTGTCTACTTGTACTCTATTTGCAGACTAAAACACAACATCAACAAGGACAATAACAGTTAATACATTCTTGGAAACCTTTCTTACTCTTTCTTTCATACATTCGTATCCAGCTCAGGAGACTTCTGTTTCTCCAATAGATTTATAATCTTTCACCCATATAACTTCATCTTTATGTTTATGTATCTACTGCTCAATACTATTCATAAAAGGAAAATCCTATCTTTTGTAAGCATGATGATTAACAAGTTCCTGGTATAGAGTAGAGGATTCACTTATGTTAACAAAATGAATGAGTGAATAGGAAACATAAATCATTTATATTGGAAAAATGTAAATATTCTACTACATATAACTTAAGTTATCAGCAAAAATTATCTTAAAAAACAGTTTGGATAGATCAAATTCTATATGTACATATAACCAACGTGCACTATCATATTCTTTCCTGATGCTGTCCTTGAAAATTTGTTGATAAAAGTTATTATGGACAGAGATGCTAAAGAGCTCTATTATATTTTTTAATAAATAAGTATGTTTAGTCACAAAAGCTTGTGGGGAGGGTAAAACTAATTAAAGTCACTGAAAACACCTCCACAGAAAACTAACATTTAAAAAATTATTGTGTATACAAAAAAAACATAGAAAAAGTAGAGAAGAAGTCATAATGTGTCAGTCATCTGAAGTAGAAGCAATTAAATCTTCTGGGATTAGGAAAGGGATTTGTTTAAGGATCTGGGACATAGTGAAATTTCTAAGGATTCTGAATGTGTTCTAGATAGCTGGGTTGGAAAATATCAAAGGCACAAATTCAGATAACCAATTAGAGATTTTTTTCTGTGTCTTATGTGAGGGTTATGAAGGTCTTGATTGTAAATAAATTGTGGTTAAATCCTTTGATGCATGTCTAAAATGTAAATGATTTGATTGTTTATTTGAAATAAGCCATATGATTTAGATACCAAATGTTCCTGTCTTACATCTATAGCCTCACATGGTAGGTCTAACATTAATTATAATATTCATAAGGGCCTATAAATATACCTGACATATACTGGAATATTTATAATGTCAAAAGAACAATGTTGAAACTATTGATATATGTTAGTTCAAAATTAATAATTTTACCATCACTTTATAAAATGGATATTTTGTCCGTTGTATCATTAAATATGGTATTTAGTTTTAATTATATGTTTCCAGACACATTTGTGTGTCTTGTAAACAGTTTCATTTTGACATTTACAGAAAGAAAGTTTACTTGCATAATAATTATGTAGCATTATAGAAATTATTTTGTTGATCATTTGTGTCATAGGGAATGTGAATGAAAACTGATGAAAAGAAATTGTCTGCAGAGCCTGATTGACTGATGAGAGCTTCCGTATGGTAGAGAGATTATAACATTGCAGGTCCAGATGATAGGTACCTAATCTTGGGCCAGTTCTAGCCTTCCAGAGCCATGACCCACTCTGTGGTGGTACCAATATGATGTATTTAATAGAAACCTTTGGAATCCATTAGTTTAGCCAGAAGTCCACTAACCTCCACCTACCCCAGAGCTAAGAATGTCTTCTGATAGCATCTAATGTCTATTGAAAATCTTTTGCCACATAGCTATAACTGCCTCTTAGGAGTACCCATGATTTATTTTCAAATTTCCTGTGATTTATGACTTTCTTTGTTTTGTGAAACTATAAAACCTCCTGAAATTTCTTCTACATTGGAATGTAGAAACTATAGTATATTAAATGTGTGTTCCTGGACCACGGTCACTTAAAATGGCAAAAAAAAAAAAAAAAAAAAAAAATCTCTTATTTTCTTAAATATGAGAACTGTAGTTTTTGAATCAAACAAAGTTAATCATAGTTGCAGAGAATGTAAATCATGAATCTCTGATTAGTTACAACGTTTGACAGTTATTTATATAAACTATGTTGCTTTGAATATCATTTCTTTAACCTTGGGTATATATTATCTTAATGAATTTAATTAAAAGGAATTTCTTTGGGAGTTTCATACAATGTGTTTCAGTCATATTCACCCCATTTTCCTACTCATCCAGAGATCACATCCTTTTCTACCCACCCGACACTGTGTATATTAAAAAAATCCTTCAAGCTCATTATGTGCTCCCAATATATTCTTGTATCTATGGTCTACCACTGGAGAGATGTCATCTTATATGGTACTATATTCCTAGAGAAAACTCTCACTCTATATTCAAGCAGCTAAGAATTGCAGGTGTTTTGGCTTAGTGGTGAGATTTTTCACCCAAATCCTCTCTTCATGTTGGATTTTTCACCTGGCATGGTTTAGCACAGGTCTTGTACATGCTGTCACATCTACTGTCAGTTCATACATGTAGTTTCTCTGTTTTATCCAGAAGATAATGTTTCTTTGAAATCATTACTACCCAAGCCTCTTAAACTCATTCTGGATTCTTATCAGCAATAATCCTCAAGCCCTGGTATCAAGTTTGCAATATATACATCTTGTTGAAGGCAACCTTTCTATGTTCATTGTATACTAAGAATAGTTGAGAGGTGCAGGAGAAACTTGAAGCAATACAATTTATTTTATAAATGATTTACTAATATATTAGCTTAGGAAATACTAAGTTGTATATAGCAGTATTTAGCTAAAGGACTTGCAGCTAGTATGATTGGAAAATAAGAATTATGGTTTTTTTTTAAATTTTTGTATGATAATTAGAAATTAGAGCTTGCAGGCAGAATTATGATTAAATGTTTGTTCATTAAAATTGACCTCAAATTAGGCTCTGTTCCCATAATGAATACAGACAATTCTCACTGAGAGACATTTAGATCATCACCATAACTAGCAGCTCAAGAAGGCAGTGTAGGGTGATAGCAATTATTAAGTATTGGTCTGCTATTTTGTCTTTATCAGTAGAGGCATAATTCTTCCAGGTGGGCAAGATGACCTTGGGTAACAACTATGGCAAATGAACATTGTTGTACTTAAGAAACAATTCTGGCAAACAAACAAACAAAAGCAATGGATTAGAAGACTCACAATGCTGAAACTACTAGTCAGTATCTTAAAACATTTTCTGGCTGTGTTGGGCTTCCCAACATGTAGTTTTACTGATCTTTCTATAAAATAATGGCATACACATATGTATGTGAAGGACTTGATAACTAAAATTCAATTATCTTTCATACCTATAGAAACCAACATGTTTAAGTTTGACAGTTCCCAATTTCTTTTATAAGTTCACTGTGGGAGAAGGTGCATACATAAAATTCAAACTAAAAGCTGAAATAAATTCATGCAAGATCAACGGAGTCACACTTATTTATTGATCCATCATCAGTGAATTTCTTTAAGCAAATAATTGTTTTATTGTAACATTAATATTAATATATTGGGAAACTGAAAATTCTTAATTATGCTTTTATTAAAACAAAATAAAGAGTAATATATATTTATGACTGTAGGCTCTTTTATGTTATTTAATCAATATGAAACATATATATTAATATATGCATATAATAAATCAAGAAAGCATTGATAAAATTTAATGACATATTTAAAATATAATTGGAAAAATACTTACAATATCTAGGTATATCCTTTGGATATATCTAGATAAGGTACTATAACTTCCTAGGGAATATTTAAATATTCTGCTCTTTAAATAATTTCATTAAAGTATCATAGGATTTTTTGAGAACTTTTTTTTTTTTTTACTGCCCAAGAAGATTCTGAGTTGGTAGCTCTAAAGCTGGGTATATTTAGGAGACATTGCCTACAAAAAACCTTGGAAAATTCAGAAAGTATCATTAGGCAAATTTCTTCTGTGAGTTCTTAGTCTACAACTTATTTGACTAGTTTCAAGAAAGAAAAAAATACATACATTTTTTATACATATATATATATATATACACACACACATATGTGTGTGTATATATGTTATATATATCTTCTATTAACATAAATGATAAACATGGAAATAAAATAAGTTTTCAATAGACTAAAAAGAAATCTTAAACAGTGTCTCTTGTTTTTTTTTTTTTTTTAATTTTGCCTCTATGCTGTAGTGGTATAGCCCTTAGTTGCAGAGTTCAAATAAGTAGAGAGATGGAGGCATTATTTGCACCTCTTCTGAATAGAAAAGCAATCTTGGAGACTGGAGAAATGATACAGCAAGTAAAGATTTTGCCATGAAGGCATGAGGACCCTGAATCTGAATTCTACATGGAGCCAGGTATAGTACTACATATCTGTAATCCCAGATGTGCTTATAGTGAGATGAGAGGTAGAGATTGGATAACTCCCAGATGCCCATGAGACAAGTAGCCTGACATACAAAATGGAACCAGAAGAAATATCCTGTCTCATGTATGGTGGAAGGTGATACATCTTCCACTCTCCATGTATGTGTCATTCCATGAATTCATCTTCACTCACACACACATACATGCACACATGCATACTTATATACACACTCAAATGTATAGAGAAACAAACACAGTAATCAGACCACTTTAGTCTTTAAATGTGTGCAGCTGGGACAGATGTTCTGTACATCAAAGTTCCCAAGGAAACAGATTTTGGTTATTACTTTCCCACCTATTCTTATTCTCAAAGATGAAAATAACTCATATTTCAGAGTATCCTGACGATGGTTTAGATAGGTTTCTCCTAAAAACCATCTGATTCAGACTGGTCAGCAGCCAGTTGTTGTACTCATAAATGGAAAACCTATTAAAATAAGAACTATTGAGACTTTCAGGAGCAGGATAAGCGTATGCCCTTGAAGGCGCTGCAATCACTCCAGATCCTTCCTCCTTCTCACTGAGTCTCAAACCCTCCTGGAATGAACATCTTCCTCCAACATGTACTTGCAAAAGAATTTACTGACCAGAGGTTCCCCAAACAACACAGTCAATTGACATAAATTCAACTTTCAGCATCATAAACCCAAATGAACACTGTTTTATACTTTCAAGACATACCTGTAGTATTTCATAAAGTAATGACAGCCTCCTAGCACCTACATTTTAATAAAGATTTGTTAGATGAATATTTTTCTTTTGTTTTTCACATCATCATTCAGTCAAAGACCACTGCCACGTGTTCAAAAGTTAATAACTATTTCTCTTTTACCTTTCACCACTGAGATAAATATGTAGTTTATAACTGAAGTTTATGGAGACAAACCTTGTCGTATGCATTTTTGCTGGTAATAACTGACACTAACTATGAGATTGATGGCATGAGCATAACCATCTGGCTCACTGTCCAGTAAGTAATATTTCTATAGTACTGTAGTGTTGTTGTTTGGGAAGAACTTAAAAACTTTTGGAATGAAGTTTAAGTTCTAGTTTGTATGTTACTCGCATCTCTATTCAAAGAGAATAAGGCAAGGGTGAGAAATCATAATATTATATCAAGTCATTAATAATTGACATAGATAAAATTAAAATAGGGACTTTACCCCTGACAATTAAGATTCATAGTGCACCTGGGGTTCTATGTTCCCAAATGTTGAATATGAGAAATTATTCCAATGATAAAAATAACATTTTAATTTGATTTTTGAGATATTGACCCAATTCTTAAAATATTTATTCATATTTAGTCATGTTCTTTGCCATATAAAACCTGCTGGTTATGTGCATGTAATACTAAAGTCTGTGAAAATTTTGATAACATACTTTTATTCTTAAAATAATAGATAAAATAGCTTGTAGTGGTAGAAAAATAAGAAAACTTCAGATTATTATTTTACCAGTGTTTCATTTTTTTCTCTCTCACCTTTATGATATTTCTTGTCTTAATGCTGCTGCATAGGTTTGTACATGGTAGGAGTGTGTTTCACAGGGTATATCATTAGGGATCTTATGTCAGTGAGCAATGGATAATGATAGGTCTTACATATGATTTGCGTTTGCATGAAATAATTTTTTTAAAAAAACAAAGGAAGCTAAATGATATACCCTAAATTAAATGGCCTTTTGTTTACAAAATGAAAAAAAAGAAGGATCCTGTATAAATGTATGCAATGGTGATTGGCAGGTCAAAATTAATTTTGTAAAGATGGAGACAGGTAGGGGTCACCTCCTGCCTGTTAATGTGGATCTATTTTAGACCATCTTTTCTTGCTCCTTGACTCCTGGCACTCCATTATCCCCTTGACTCTTCAACTGCTTCTTTAAATTTATTTTATTGTTCAATTTTGTAACTATAAAGATGACATGCTGTGAATATTCAGCACAATAAACTTCATATATTTATTTGAAAATATATACACAAACTTAAATGATGAAATTATATATCTAGCTCAAATTTGAATATGATATTTTTCTCTCTCTTTGCATAAAAATGTGTGGATCACCAAATATCAAAAAAGAATTTAAATTTCCTTTAAATCAAACCTAAATTAGGTAATCTCAATTCCATTTCTTTATTTCAACTCCTTTAAAATTATTCCTTTTATTCTTTTAGGAAAATAATTTTAAAAATTTCTCCTTCCCCTTCCATCCTTCAAAGCTTCCCTAATATAGCTATGTGGAAGTTTTGTTTGTTTGTTTGCTTTGTTTTGCTTTGTTTTGAAACTCATGGTCCTTTTTTCATTAGTTGTTGTTACATACATATATGTATATGTAAACATGTGTTTTTCTAAACATATAAATACTACCTGATCAGTTGATGTGATATAAATTGTATGTATGGTATATATATATATATATATATATATATATATATATATATATATTATATATATATATATATATATATATATATATATATTGTTTTTAAGGTTGACCATTTGATACTAGACAACTAATTGACATGATTTTCCTTGGGGAAGACGAGTTATTCTGCTCTGAAAATTCTTTGTGTATGGTTTGAGGCAGTGTATTGTTTGCTCAGTCCACTATGGCATAAGCAATGTTGTCCTTCTTTTATTTTTATATGCATATATATGTGCATAGGCCAATGACAATGTTGTCCTTCTTAAGCTCATGTTTAAACAGTCTTGGTATTCTTTTGAATACTTATTTATCTGTTTATTCATTTATTTTATTACCAGTATATAACTGGTTTGCCTAAATGTATGTATAAGCAATACGTAAAAGCATGGTAACCCTGGAGGGGAGAAGCATGATTCAGATCTCCTGGAGCAGGGAGGTATAGACAGCTTTGAGCTGACACGTGGGTACTGGAAACTGAACCCATGTCCTCTTCAAGATTTGTAAGTATCATAATCACTGAGCAATCTCTCCAAGTCCTTGAACATTTTTTTGATAGAAACAGTTCAGAAAACCACATCTACCCTCAATCTTTAACAATGCAGCATATAATTTCTCTTGTTCTAATTATAAGTTAAATCAATATGTAATTATTCTAACTTCAGTTTCAATAATGGAATAATGTTTGGATTTTGTTATTTGTGTCTCTTATCTGTAATATCTAGTAAAACTCTTCATTTGTATTTGTGAAAATTTCAGACATTGTATATGCTAATTGCTCATGCATAAATTATTGCAATAGCCTTAAACTGAAATGTTACATTGAAATGCACTCATTTGGGGCAAAAGACAGCAAAAGACAGCATAGAATTAACCAATACATTTTACAATAAGATATCATATGATTTCTTTGTATGATGAAAATGAAACAGACTTTTACATGTTAATTGTATATAATCATTATGACAATAATGAAATAACATTAAGAATTACTTTCTATCATATATTTAATATAAATTTACTAATTGGCCAAGGAAAGGATATATTTTTAGGATAACAATTGTTATCCAACATGATACCATTTAAATATTATTGGTTAAATTTGAGTTAAAATTCAAAAAATTATCTCAATTCTTCACCATTCCTTGTCATTGAATTTGAAAAGAATTAGCCAGTGGTGAGATTGTTCATAATAAGACAAAAATCTCTGCCTGAAATCTAAATTGTGGCTTAAGAAGAGGTTCTGCAGTGCCAAAGTTCCATAGAAAGCTCCCCGTTCCTGCTTCCATGTTGCTCAAAGTCCATAAAAATGACTTTTACTTGATTTCTGAATTGTTTCCAAATTCCTATGAGATGTGTTTTCTAAAGCATGTTTATTATTTTAAATTAAAAAGAGAAAACAATAGTACATGGGTTTTGATATTCAATGCAGCTTTCAATAAACTTATGTGTGGAATAACATAGAACTACTCAGAAGAAGCTGGGTGGAGTTGTTTAGAAAAGAAGCCAACAGACTCAGAACTCCACACCAAATCTCAATTGCTGGTGAGATTGCAATCTGATACAACCACTCTGGAAATCAACTGGCAATTCGTCAGAAAATTGGAAATAGTTCAACCTGAATACCCAGCTATACCACTCTTAGGCATGTACCCGAAACATGTCCCACCATAGCACAAGGACATGTACCCACTATGTACATGCCAGCCTTATTAGTAATAATCAGAGACTCAAAACAGTCCAGATATCCCACAACTGAAGAATGGATAGAGAAAATGAGTTTTATTTAAAAAATGGAATATTATTCAGCTACTATAAACAAGGACATCATGAACTTTGCAGGCAAATGGAACTAGAAAATATCATCCTGAGTGAGGTAATCCATATCCAAATAGACAAGAATGGTATATATTCACTGGTTAGTGGATTTTAGAGGAAAAGTATACCATACTAAGGATACAAAGGATACAACCCAAAGACCTTAAGAAGTATAACAACCACAAAGGCCCAGTGATTCTTCAATCCCAATTAGAAGGAAGAATAAAAGCTCATGGGAGGCAGAGGGAAGAAGGGACCTAGGGGAGAGGTAAGGGGGAAGGGAAAAAGGGAACAACCTAAGGTATGAGGTAGGGGTCAGGAGAGAAACCCAGAGGACCAGGGGAATGAATGGAAATATGCAGCCTCAGGGGGATGGGAGGTAGGGGGACCCGCTAGAAAGTACCAGAGACCCAGGAAGTAAGAGACTCTAAAGACTCAATGGGGGTAACCTTAGATGAAATGCCCAACAGTTGGGGGAGGGAACTGGAAGAGTCCACCTCCAGTAGATAGACAGGGCCTCAGGTGAAGGAACAGGGTTACTAACCCACAGTCAATATTTCTGACCCAGAATTGTTCCTGTCTAAAAGAATGACAGGAACAAACAACATCAATGACCATCTCATTGGGGGGACACCAAGTCCTAGCAATATTACTGATGCTATGATTTGCTTACAAACAGGAACATATCATGCTTGTCCTTGGAAAAGCCCTACCAGCAGCTGACTGAGACAGAAGCAGATATACCAAACTATTAAACTGAAGTTTGTGACCCCTATGGTCGAATTAGGAGAAGGATTGAAGAAGCTGAAAAGGGAGAGCAACCACATAGGAAGACCAACATTCTCAACTAATCTGGACCCCAGGGATATGACAGAGACTAAGCCACCAACCAGGCAGCATATACTGGCTGGTCCAAGGGCCCGAGCCTATACATAGCAGAGGACTGCCTGGTCTGGCCTCAGTGGGAGAAGCTGTACCTAATCCTCAAAAGACTTGAGGCCTGAGGGAAGGGGAATGTCTGATGTGGGGAAAGTACTTCTTGGAGGCAAGAGGGAGAGGTAGTGGGGTGAGGAACTGAGACAGGAGGTACTGTGGGAGTCCAATGGCTGGAATATAAATTTAAAAATTAATTTTAAAATAAGAATGGCAAAAATATTCAATAAATAAGAACTCAGGGCATAGATCTACATTGTGTTCCTTTAGCAGAACAATTGTGTTAGGTTTTGCTCTAGAGCAGTGCTTCTCATCATATGGATCAAATTCATATAGGTTGCCTACAAACATTAGAAAACACAAATGTTTACATTATGATGATTAACAGTGGCAAAACTACAATTATGAAATAGCAATGAAAATAATTTTATGTCTGGGGGTCACCACAACTCGATGAGCTGTATTAAAAGGATCACAGCACATAGGAAAGTTCAGAACTACTACTCTAGGTAGGACCTCGGACCTAGACAGACAAAAGTTTGGCCAGATTAACAATACCAGGCAGGATTAACATCTTGTGACATATTTTTTAAATATGACCAGAAAGTATTTGTTTACTTCAACACAGCCATGCACTAGTAGTCCTATCAGGCCAGGCAGTTCCTTATTTAGCCCACAGTGTTCACAGCTGGAGAAGAGCACAAGATTTGGCTACAACATGATAATTCCTGTGGCTCATTTTCTTCTGATACCTGTACATTTTAAATTTCTATTTGTTCTACTTGCTCCTTTTCATTCTCGATATGTGTAAGAATGAAGACTAATAACCAGTCAGCAATGTCATTTCTAGGCTCTCATGAAATTTCCATTGCCAAAGACATTAATCCAAATTTTCTTCAATTTAGCCCCAGTCAGATTCTTAGAACAAATTTAAAACACAGCCACATTTTTTATTTTTGCCAAAATATTACAAGAATGGTTTCCAGGCCATCTGCTAGCATTCTTCCTCTCAGAAACCTCTTTTGTTGGTCTCCCATAATTCACATTGCTCATGGCACTACAGTTTTCTGTTCTGTGGACAATTAAACCCTGCTAAAGCTTTCAACTTCTTTGCTATTCCAAAGTTCCAAAGTCTTCCATGTTCCTCTAACCAATAGCGTGGTGGTCAGGCCATTCATAGCAAAACCCCATTCCTGGTACCAATTTCTGTCTTAATTACTCTTTTATTGCTAGGAAGAGACAGTGTGCCAAGGTAACCTTATACAATGAAGCATTTACCTTACCTGGGACCTTGTTTAGGATTTTAGAAAGCCAGTCCGGGATCATTATGGTGAGAAAAGGATAGGCATGCTTCTTAAGTAGTACTTAAGAGTTTTGCTTTCTCATCCTGAGGTAAGGAGAGGGAGCTAGAGAGAGAGAAGGCAGGGAGAGAGAGAGAGAAACTGAACTTGGGGTGAGTCTTAATACCTTGAAGGCTACCCTCAGTAATACACATTATATAGCAAGGCACCCTTCCTTATCCTTCTACTTCTCAACAGTACCGCCTCTGGACATTAAACATTTAAACATATGCTCCCATGGAGACCATTTTCAATCAAACATCTGTGTCAATGTAAGCAAAGGTGTAATAATGGAAAGATCTTTAAAATATTCTCCACTATGAAGAAGGTGTTAAACACACTACACAAAAGGAGTGCCTATGCAACTGCCTCACCAGGACTCATTTTTTTTTTAAAGAAACATAGACTCCAAGGGTTTATAGAGTCATGAAGACTTCAATTGCTTATGTAAAAGAAATAGTAGGGTATTTGCATGGTCAAAGTTCCTGGAAATAATCCCAAAAATATTTTAAAGCTGTGAATGAAAAATTTAAGCAGCAGTGAAGATTTTTGAAAAGAAGAGAAGCCAGTAACCTGGAAAATATGCATTGTGAATGTTATCCAGTGGATTGTGTTGAAAGCTCTGTATTCACCATACAGTACATCCAGTGAGAAAAACTTTAGGGAACTAGGACTAGTCAAATAAATTCACATAATGGTGTGCACTTGAATGATGAATTGATGGAATAGTCCCTTTATATTTACTTTAAAAGTTTGCACTGCCTGATGACCATAAAGTCTTAAATGATTCTATTACCTCTTGCATGTTTCATACTCCTCAAAATTAAATACTATTCCACCCATGATTTTCCTCTTTCCTGACCTCCCTGTTTAGCTCTGCAATTCTCCTAAGATGCTTCACAATCCCAAGTCTCTTATATCTATACTGAAAAGTGAAAGGATATGATAGTTAAGATGTATGATTGATGAAATCAAATCTGTGTCTTCCTGTATCCTTTCTGTTTTCTTATTTAAGACTATTCTCCTGGCTTATGTTTTCACTGTCGTTCTCAGTATTCAAATGCCAAGTTCAAATCTTATTTGATAAGCTCTGTGAATCCCATTCCTATTGCTCTTTACCTTGGAATTAAATTCCACCTCTGTACTTTTGTATCCTCCATTTAATAGCTATGCTACCTTAAACAACGTACATCCTTTTACTAATCGTCTACCTATTCCTCTATTAACAATGCAACCGTTGGTAAAAATAAGACTTTTCTCTGTGACACTGTATTAAAATTGGATAATAGTTAAAAAATCAATAAAATGGTGCACCTTATGTGTACAGCATAAAATAGCTACATTAGAAAAGCATGGAATCTATACCCTAAATTGGTTACTATAATAATTGACTTTTGTATATAATTTATCTGTAATTTCTATTGCATATAATGGATGAAGCAGTCATGAATTTTATTACACTTTGCATTGTGGCATGAAGAACAGTCTTTATTGTTAGGATGAAGCTTATTTATTGAAGTAACTATCAAGCAGGGAGATATCTCACTTGGCTTTGCTATTGACACTCTCAAATTAGACAACTGCTTAGCTTCATAGCTGTTAATTAATATAGTGTCTTTGAAGATATTAAACACAATTCAAGTTTTGTCCATTAATAGGTTGTCACAATGCAGATGCTTCTTGTCTTACGGTGGGGTCGTAGCTCCACAAACCAACAATAAGCTGCAAAAGTCATTAGTCAAATATTCATATAATTTACCTGACTTCCTGAACACCAAAGCCTATCAAATGATACAATAACAAATGCCAATTGCTTACCCAATGTACAGACTTATATCTACCTGGCTGAATTCTGGAATCTGTGATGTGATTTCATAGCCAAGTTCTACAAAAACTGTCCTACTACCTAGTCATAATTTACAAAAAGCAAATCAGGTTTATGATTCAATGTATGCTTCTTATTGGATATATACCATTTTTACACTACATAAAATGAAAACTACTAAATTGGACTATCATAATCCAAGGTCATCTGTATTTATATTATAAGGTAATCATGACATACACATGAGCTAATACATATATTTGTGTAGTAGATTTTGATTCATTCACTGTAGATGCTCAGTATATATTCCTTTATATGCATGTCCACATCCTAATTAGTATATTAGGCTTACATTCATAGTTTTCTGACCCAAGTTTGCCTTAATCAGTATGTTTTTCAATCTAATATTTTGAAAAGGATTCTCTCTGTATTGTGGTTTCTTTATTGCCGTCTTCACCTTTGTTCCCATGCCATCACAGGTAAGCTTGCACTCGTGTATGTTTCTTTTCTACTATCCTGATATCCCCTCTCCAAATCTATTGATGATCAGAGGGGTGGCATTCCTAGAACATTTGTATATCTACTTAATAACAAATCTTGAGGGAGATCTCATAATTATAACAAAATCAAGCATAAATGCTTTGAAATTTTAAAGGTACAAATGAGTATGAGGTATACAGTTCATGAAAGAATGGTGCTAACTTGAGTCAAAGGGCATTTAGCCAGCAATATTACCTCTCACACTGGGTGTTCTTTTTATATTCTCTTGTAAAATATTTACGAAAGTTTGTGATGGTTTTAAAAATTAATTTAATACTCCACACACTACCATTTTTACTGGGATATAAAATAATTACATCACTGCACCATTGTGCAGCCTAATGTAGAATCTCCTTCAGGATATACCGGTTACAGACTTGACAATGCTTATTATCTTATTATTTTAAGATTTAAAGGAAACAACAGAAATTACGATGACAAGTTCAAGTCCAATGTGACAGACTGTGCTGCAGAGTAGAATAGAATTTTAAATACCATTTTTAAACCGTTTTTTACACAGGGTGATTTAATCTTCCTCCTAATTTCTCTTTTAATTCTGGAGAAATATAAAACTGAATTCCTTCTTATCAAGAAAAAGACACATGAAAACACACAATTCCATTGCTGTCTTTAAGAAGAGAACTGCTATACAATAATGATGGGTAGGTTTTGAAGAGAGTTCCTGAACTGTGTGAGCAGCAAGCTTGTCTGTTTGATTTGCAAATACGTTTTGAATGGAAAAGCTTTGAACAAGGTAATTCTGAGCTACAAGAGTACTCTAGATGGCTTTGTCTAATTTCAGCTCGACGAAAGCTCAGCCATCAGTCATTTTAGAGCAGAATTCTCCATTTTTATTAATTTATTTTGTCAACAACATATTTTGCTCTAACTCCATGAATTTTAAAAATAATACAATTAAGTAAATGATTTTTTATTCCCGATTATACAGAATATACCATGTTTGAATAAATATCAGAAAATTATAAAAGATTGTCTTGTGAGATAGGGTAAACTATTTTGATTTTAATAAAAAAATGTTTAAATTCAAGTTGCAAGAGTTTTTAACCTCCATTTCTTTTACTTCTTAAGTCATCTGGTTATTAAAATCAAAAGACCTTTACTCAAGGCTACAGACCATTGAAAGCACAGTTACACACTTCTCTGAAATAAGAAAAATTTTAAAAGACAAAAGCAGAGGAAAAAGGAGTACCAGGTCTGCTCAGTCTCCATAAAGGAGAGGAGAGGGACACCCAAGCTATAGTTGAAAATGCATATGCACAAAGGCAACAATAGTTGGACTTAATGGATTATTAAAAGTAAGTTATTAAGGTGAGAGTAAGCTCTGTCAGAAAGATGGGGAGCTGGAGGGAAAGAAAAGGAATAATGGTGATTAACATACTTTGTATAGGTGTATAAAATTTTCACATAAAAATACAGACAAATTTAATAGTCTTATGAAAATGGTGAAATGAGTAACACATTTGTTAAATATACAATGGATGCATAAAATAAATAATACATATCTTGGTAAAGCATTTAATGAATGTATGCAGCACAGCATGGCCTTGTCGACCATCAACGTGAGGACAGGCCCTTGGTCCTGTGAAGGTTCGATACCCCAGTGTAAGGGAAATGCCAAGGCAGGGAGGCAGGAGTGGGTGGGTAGGAGGGTGGGAGCACCCTCATAGAACCAGGGGAAGTAGGATGGGATAGGAGATTTCTGGAGGGGAAACCGGGAGAGGGGGTAACATTTGAAATGTAAATAAATAAAATATCCAAAAAAAGAAAAAGAAAGGAAATAAAGTTGTCTCAGGCCAGAATTTAAATACTGACACACAGTAACAGACAGACAGACAGGCACCCACGCACGCACGCACATAATGTCATTCTCTGCAGAAAGCAACACTGTCATTTGCTTTCTGATGCGGTTGCATTTGACTCACAGTTCACTCCAACTCACCAACTAGGGATTGCAGACATCACTGCTCCAGCAGGGAAAAAAGTAAGCTTGCCTAGAAGAAGATTTTCTTTAGGTTTGATTGATCATCTGATTTTTGTTTGTTAGTTTTTTGTTTGTCCACAGAGACCAAAAGAAAGAATTAAGGGATGGCAGGCATGCAAATCCATTATGGTCAAAGTTATTCCAACCGAGAGATTCAACCTGAGGTGGGTCACCACAATTGATGGACAAGAGTGGAGAGTTGGAGTCACTAGTGCCTGGATGCATTATCTAAGATGACGGCCATGAGTTAAGATGGGTCAAGTCTTTATAAAATATTCAGTAAATAAGTGAGAAATGAAGTCATTTGGCATCATCAATCAAAAGAACTTGATGATCTCTATTATACTTCCATGTGTCTTCTAGCTTTCTACTGTGTACAAGAGAGAGGAAGCTTGCAACATGAGGAAAGTGATTGAGGATTGCAGGTAAGAGTATCCTATGTATATTGAACCACATAGGCAACACAGAAACACTTGACCTTCTATATGACAGCATGCTCACCCACTCTTCATATTGTAGAAGTTAGGCAGAAGTTCTAATGTATACCAATAATAAAAATCTACTTAGATTGATCCTTAGTTTGTTTTCAAACTTTGAAAAGTAAACAATAAATAAATTAAAATAATTTAAATTATTATTTGGTACCCAGTCAGGAGGAGTGAAAAAACATCACATAAAATGTTGCTTCTTTTTAGTGTCTCACAGGTATAGTGGTTTCATTAACATAGGTAGTGAAAGTGTTTTATTTCTACATTCTGAGGCCAATAAATATGTCCCCTTCTCATGTAGTTTAGTAAATTATTCCCCAAAACATCGGCTCTCATCATCTGATAGAATGTCATATTGAAAAAAAAAATCTTTAATGGGGACTCATTCTTTGGTTAACTCTGAATAAAACTACAATTGTGGCTGGCTATCTACTTCAATTATCATACTCATGTGTGCTATGACTGTCTGTCTGTGTGTGTGTGTGTGTAGGAGAGAGGAGAAGAGAGAAGAGAGAGAGAGAGACAGAGAGAGAGACAGAGAGACAGAGAGACAGGGGGATATAGAGAAAAACTGAATTCTTTTTGAAGTTAATGACAAACTACATCACACATAGAGATTCAGAAAGCAGATAACATTGAATTTTATCCCTGTAAGTACCCTAGCCCTATATATTAAAAAAAAAAAAATCCATGTACATGGATATGGAAAAACACATGAATCTACATTAGTATACAAATAAAATATGCATGTGCACTGGTATGCACATGTATATCCTTGTATTTATTTATATTTTCATATGGTATATTCACTTTCTAATTAATTTAACTCATTTTTGTTCTTTATTCAAATACAGATTTTGTTATTGAAACATTTAATCTTGGTATCTATACGTTCTTGTTTCAGAAAATTGGGTATCTGTCGTCCTTTAGTCTTCACAGGTGTGTTAAAAAGCACTGGGGCCAGGACAGCAGTAATCAGATACTCAGTTTCTCAAGCTGACTGACTTCTAATTTTGTTGGAAAAGGAATAAAACTCAGGCAGTGCCATGCTTCTTAATATCAGGGTACCATTGCACATTAGGTCCCATACACTTAGGGAACATACTTTCTATATTCCCTAAGTTTGTAAATGAATACACATATACTTTTGGATTCAAAGAGCAAATGGATGGCCCAACCTTTCGTCTTTGAGTATAAGTGCTTTCCTCATTCCTTTCCAACAGTGAGAAATCTGTTTACTATTTAATATGTATTTACTAATTTGTACAGCGTAGTATTCCAACCAAACAATGGTTTTTTATCTTAAATCTTAAAAAATAAATATAATTACATAGACTTCATAATTGGATACATTATTTATTTTAGCATATTTTCCTTGTATGGTCAGTGTTATTATAACCTGTCTTTCTTGGTGTAAACCAGCTTATTCCAAATAGTTTCTTGCAAAGAACTGTTTGTCAATACACGCAAAAAATAGAAATCAAATGAAGATAAACCTATACAGTAACATTACTTTTAAAAAAATTAGCCATTTACATGAAAGATTTCAGGCTTAGAAAGCAAAATGCCTGAGTGATGACCAATCTGACTATTTGGCATGGAGGAGACATCCCTGGTAAAACATGAGAAGTCACACAATTTCTGTGGGATTTTTCCCTAAAACTGGTAGACAACATGTAAGAGCAATGATATTTGAAAATCTGTACTATATTAACAAATAAATTATCATAAATGTTTCATAGGTGATTGATATTAAGACCATCGTCTATGTGGCATGGGAAAACAAAGAATCATTTTATAGTGATTATGCTTAACAGTACAATGCCTCTTAAATAATTGATGATTACATATCTTGTGTTGAAAATTTGAAGCTCTAATTCTCAAGAAAAAATATCTAATATTACAAAAGATAGTGGTTGCTTTTGCTTGATTTGTTCATGAATTTCTCCTGTTGAAATTAAATGCTTTTTTCTCCATTTTATATAAAAGTGATCTAGGTTTGATATTGATATGTCAGGGTTTTTTTTTTTTTTTTACTTTAAATAAATAAAGGAAAGGAAGACAAAGGAAGGATAGAAGGAACTCCCCTCTCCTTTTATAAGAAAAGAAATAACAATTTAGAAAAAATTTCCTTAATTACTTCACCCAGTATTCATGATGCTAACACATCAAGGCTATTTAATGAATGGAGAAAATACCTTTTCTAAAATAAAAGTGTCTTAGATTGGATAGTCTCATCCTTCTATAAGTTATTCCTTCCTGTTTTCACCACTAGCATTCCAGCTACAAAAAAAAAAAAAAAAAAAAAAAAATCACGTTATGCATGCAATGTTGTTTAATCCTAAATTGGATGTTCTTTATCACTGAAGTAACATGAATACATTTAGTTTTCACCTGAAATAAAAAGGTGTCAGTCAGTTCCTTCACTCTGATTTCTGTCTTTGAATATGGCATTATTACAAATTACCCTAAGGAATACCTTTTCTCCTAATATCATGTCTCAAATACAAACTTTCTGTGGTAGTTATTGTTCAATACTATGTAACCAAAGAGAAATGTCACCTAGTTATTAAACTGTCAGAACATTAAAGGCAAATAAATCATAACTAAACACAGGCTATATAAAGCCATAATCACAACCAATATTCCCCAGTAAAAAATGTATAAAGGACATAGGGATAAGTGAAAGGCCAAAATTCAGAAGAGAAATTTATTGTCTGTAGCTACTTGAAGGAATGTCATAAAATTAAGCATTTACTTTGTTCTTAGAAATCATTAGTTGTTAAGCATTCAGAAGATGGCTGTACCATGCAGGCATTGAGAATAGAGTTTGTAAGCTTTGAAACCACTTAAAATCTGGACAAATAAAAACAGCATTCGGAGTTGAAGAGATCAGATACCCTTGGAAAGATGACTAGTTACCCTAGATCTTAACTCTGTCTGTGCTCATGATTAATAATATCTCTAAGAGAATAATGCTTTTCTAGATAGAATAAACACATAAATTTTTATCATCTGTTTTCTAGGACAAAGATCTAATAGGTCACATGGATTTCTATTCAGTCATATCAAAACACACAATGCACTATTAAAATTTATCTCCATTTTATCTATCATCTGCTATCTGTGTGTCTGTCTTTCTGTTTATGTACCTATCATCTGTTTATCTGTCTATGTATCTATCATCTGTCTTCTATCTATACATATATCTACTTATCTGTCATCTATCATATTGTGTGTGTGATGTTATGAACATGTGCTACATAAGGAATGTTTGAGTTGTTTATATTTTTAAATCTTTATCCTGATCTCACATAAAATATACCCATCTTTATTTTTTCAACCAGATCAAAAGGCAAAACCAAAATATAAACATGAGCATGATCTGGCTTTATATCATCACATTTATTTTTCCAAATAAATACTGTTCAGGAAACATGCACGATGGCTTTCTTAAGTTTGTTTTTGTCATTGGCAAGAACCTTCACAGCAAGTGAGTACTTCTGTTGACTGATTAAAGGAAGCTTTGATCAGCTACTTTGTGCAGCAATTATATTTTGCAGCAATTAAAATTCCTCAAGAAAGAAAATTCTGCATGACTTAGAAAATACTAAGAAAGACTCGGGAAGTAAATAACTCACAAGTCTTAGGAAGTCACTCAAACTTATCAAATTCATTAACCTCCTATCTCCTCAAAGTTAATAGGCAATAAAGACTGCTGAGATGAAGAGATGCACAGACCTGCCCAGATGCCTGATACTGTAACAGTTAACCTTGATTGCCAGGACTTCATTTCTTCCCAATACAAATGGTAAGATTTTATAATTAAAATAAAGTTTTAGTCAAAATTACCATTTGTTAGGGATGCAAGCACAATTATTAGGACTACA
The DNA here is from genome assembly GCA_021653895.1 of Mastomys natalensis. Classification (NCBI taxonomy): domain Eukaryota; kingdom Metazoa; phylum Chordata; class Mammalia; order Rodentia; family Muridae; genus Mastomys; species Mastomys natalensis. The sequence goes on from JAJTUV010000800.1 coordinate 185,617, forward strand.
AAGACTGCTGGTGATACACTTGATGATAGACCTTAGAAGTCATGGAACTCTCTGTTCATTTGTCATAACTGCAAAATAAGTAATATAGTGAAAATATAATTACATGAGAAAGCAGGATGGTAGTAATATTTGTTAGGGAGGAATGCAGTTATTAATGGGAAGGAACATTTAAGGAGCTTCTGAGGTACAACTAATGCTCTTCTTTGCATTTGACTTAGCTGTCTTTGATTTCTTCCTTCCCCATTAACTCCTCACACCCATCACTGAAATGACCCTAATAAAATCATTTCTTTGTAAAGTTGATCTTTGATGAGGGTAGCTTGGACTCTTGTTGGTTTCTTACCTTTGATAAGTAATCATTATTTCATGTCTACTTATAATAGGCCACACAGAAGCCTCATTTGTGGATAGAGATTTTGTATGCCGATATCTTCTGGACTTTAAATATGCCAGTTTGAAAACAGACGGGAATATCGTTGGGAAAGGCCAAAGACACCATAGGAAAAGCTCTACAAAGGGATTTCTAGATTCACCCTTGAGCCTTGAAATTCTACCTCAGCCATGCATCTTTGTTATATTGATGAAGCTAATTATAATCATGTAATCATGAGTATTAACAGATATATCCATTATTCAAGGATGTATTTATGTTTCAGTTGATTACCACCTGTAATAACAATGGCTATGTTAACTATGATATTAAAGTTAACAGTAATAAAACAATTATATTGTTCTTTTTTCTCATTTAACTAACGTGCCCAATGCTGGAAAGCATGCACAGGAGTTTAACTGTGGCCATTTTTAATGAGAAGAATAAACATAGAATTTGTACAGCATTTCATACTTTATTTGGTGTTGTTCCCTTTTTTCCACTATTCAGTAATTGCTTATAAATATTTACAATTCATAGGATACTTTGGTATAATCTAAATTTTTATTAGCTTGCTGTATTAGAAGGAAAAGAAATTTTTTAACATCAAAGGTCTTTTTTAGTACATTTCTTCACGGGGTTTCCATCTGTTTAGTCGAAGAGTAAAAGAAGGTTAAAAGGATGTGGTCTATTAAGATTGATATGTCTGAAGAACAGGCGGTTTATGGAACAGTGTATTGGCAATTCTGTTCAATCATCACCTCAGAACACCTCTCTCATGGATGACAGTAAGGGACTGTTCGCTCTGAAATATTTACTACTTGCCTCTCAGGCACCAGGTTTAGTTTTCATATTTTTTTTAATACAAGTGATATAAAGGTGGAAGGAAATAATGGAGATTTAGGTTTTAGTAGGGAGAGGAATAGGAAGTTAAAGTTTAATTTGAGTTACAAGCATACAAGCATAACACTCTTCTACAAGACATAAACTGCTAAACAAAAAGCCCATTGTAGGATTAGGGTATCTCTTCTCTAGTTTTTGCTCAGGGGAGTCCCAGATACTCCAAAAACAACATAGTCCATTGTTATTGGTCTTGGTCGCCCTCAAGATTTGATGGTAAGACTTTGTTTCTGAAAATACCGGTACTTTCACTCCCGAACTTAAATTATTACTAACCAGAAAGCGTCTTCCTTCTTGGCTAACTCTCACATTGCTGGAGTGTGTTATGCATGGGGTCTCAGTCAGCCATGAACTCTTAAACTACAACAATGATTGGTGTGTTAAGATATAGCTGATAGTGGTAGTTAGCCGGCTATATGGTCTGGATTGGTCTCATGCAAGAACTGGATTCATGAATGAAAGACCACACACACACACACACACACACACACAAACACTCACACTCACACTCACTAGTTAATTTTGATATGCTGTGGCTACTCAAGGCTGGGCACTTCTAATCCTTCTCCTGGCTAGCAAACACTCCCCTCCAGTATTCTGGATTTAATATCATTTAAAATCTATATCTCATCTCTGCTATCCAAGACTCAGTCTGGGAAGTGGCCCCAGGGCCACTTACCCGAATTCTTACATGACCAGTCAATCCTATGCCTCTCTCATGGCAATTCTGCTTCTTCTCTTTCTCCCAAGCCTGGATTCCTAAAAGTCCCACCTTCCCAGCCATTGATTTCTGGCATCTTTATTTACCAATCAGAACCAACTAGGGGCATGGTCCCTCAGTGTCTTAAGTGCAGACACTCGTGTAAGCAGTTTTGGGGACCAAGTTTAACATTATAATACAAGTATTGTTAGGCTAAACCCATTACATACAACCATGATAGGTGCAATAGAAAAGGGGAAGGGTAGTGGGTGACAAACTCTTAGAGGGGGACCTGGAAGGTGGCGAATATTTGGACTATAAATAAATAAAATAAATAAAAAGTTTGAGGAATGGATTGTTGGTCACAGCCTTGAGTGTAGGTGGGAAAATATTTTTCAACATATTATATTGTATCTTACAACTAAACTATGAAAATAGAAGATAAATGTAACAGATAAAATTGGTGTGCTTTTAAATATAGTCTTCCACTTATTTGGTTGTTGCTACCTCCTATACTATATTTAGAAGAAATAATTCCAAGATGAGTAAATTTGAATGAAAATGGTATACACTATTATGTATGCACTTGTTTTTCTTGGTGAAGCAAGGATTAAAGGCTACCTAGTGCTAATGAAATATGAATTGTTAAAATCTATACCAAACAAGTATTAGTTATTCAAAAAAATGTTTATGTACTCTTAGGAACATCTATTTAATGAACCATTTGAAAAATAAACGTGAGTTGAGCCAGACATATTGTTAAATCACATTGCAGAACTGCACTCAAAAGGAGATGAATCAAACCCCACATCAAGGGAAAAAGAAGATTCTGGAATGGCAGACTGCCACAGCTCATCCCCATTGTTTCTCAGCTATTATTGCCATTTTGAAGCCAAGACTAATAATATTTGAAATAGCTGAGTTTTTCTCAGAAAATTTTCTGTAGTCAGAAAAATTTCACAACTTCAACAAGCTGAGGGAAAAAACCAATCAAGATAAATTTAGGTGTCAGACATTTAAAAATATGAATAAAGTAAAATATGCTTACAGGAAAGAGCAACTAGTCAGCTCCAAGGTCCTACAAGGTCACCTTCACAATCTTTTTCTTGTAGCTAAAATGTCAGGAATAGACAACTTTTCCTTGATCCCCTAAAGCAGAATCTATCAGAGTAGATTCACTGTTAATTATTTGCACAACGACAATTCATAAACGTACCCTGGAAATATATACATCATCTAGAAGTTTTTGGTATGGATTTAAGGCAACTAGAATCAGATAAGTAAAGATTCCAGGAAAGACAGGGATGAAAGTTAATTGAATGCTGATGACAAATAGCAATGATGTCATAGAGTTATCAGTGCATTTAGTGATGGAGTGTTGCAGGATCCCAGGAAGGAGAGAAATTACTTCCCCAATCATGCTGAGTGTAGAGTTGCTTCGAGAAAGTCTTAGACAGGAGTGATTCAGAATATATATGAAAATAAAGATTCTATTCACAACTGGCAGGTTTCTTATCAAAAACTTCTGCATGTGTCTCAATCTTACAGTGATCCTGACAACATGCATTCACTCCTGTAATCAAGGTAATCTGGTTCAGATCACTACACAGAAGTGTATACCAATAGTACATGTTTTTCAAAATATTTTTATCAATCTGTGCTAATAGATTGAACATATAAATGCTTAACTTATATGTTGGTAATTTCTTAATTAGCTAAAAAAATGTAAATTGCATCCCCATAGATCTATGTGCCAAATTCACTCACACCCTTATTACTATTCACTAAAAAAGACTATGTTTCTAAAATATTTCACCTTTGTACACACCTCCCATATGTCTCTGCTTCTTCATGGCTATTTACCCTTTGAAATTTTTCTTGTATATGATCATGCTCTTGAATCCCCACCAAGAATGCAGTGTACTTGAATACTCACAAAAACCTATACTTTGTGACACTTAACAATTAGGCATGAATTATCACTTTTTAATTTTTTTTTAATAAATGAAACTTCTTACATCCCAATTGCTGCCCACTCCTCAGGTCTCCCCCTCACAGGGTTCTTCACTCCACTGCCCTCCCTTTCTTCTCTGAAGGGGTGGGCTTCCCCTTAGTATTCCCACAACATGGTACATCAAGTCTGCATGGTTAGGTGCATCCTCTCCTATTGAGACCAGACAAGGCAGACATGTTGGGGAAGGGATTCCACAGACAAGCAACAGCTTTAGGGACAGCTCACCATTCCAGTTATTGGAATGAACCGCCTGTAACTTCTGTTCCAGGGGACCTTTGCCCTATTCTGATCTCCACAGGGTAAGGTATACATGTCAAACAGACATGCATGCAGGTAAAACATTTATACACTAAAATAAATAAAAAAATATAAAGATAACTATCATTTTTGACTCCAAGAACCCAATACAAAGGACAGTTTGCATTTCACTTTGCTCTCTTTCTTAATCCTGCTCTGTCCCTTACAATAGCAATAAATTTGTTCCCATAGTAAACACTTGTCTTTCTGATTTGGGACCACAAATTATTTCTGAGATTTGACAGAAAACTGTCTTAGTTTTCTTTTCTAGTATGTGATCATAACACAGACTCAAATCATATATTTCTAATGCATTAATTTCTGTAATAATGTACTAGAAAACAAAATGTATGGATTAAAATAACAAAAACTATTTCCTCATTATTCTGGTTTTGACTAATGAGTTCTAAAAACTGGGTACCATCTTGTGAAATACAATGCTATGAAAATATTTCTGAGGCCATTAGAAACTTCTCTCAAGAAAGATTAAATAAAGATACACACTTGAGAACTTTTAGCCATTTTCTTAAAAGGAGAATGTCCTAAAATCATTTTGCCATGTGCAGGAAGATAACTCTCAATAGGTGCTTGGTCAGTGGCCCAGTGTCCATAGCCATCATTAAATAAGCAGAAGTGTCCATATAGATCTGCCAATCAAACATATCAGACAAATACTTTTTTAAGAAATGAAAATGGCTTGAATAAAGAATTTCAGTAATAACCCAAATTAAATGTCTTAAAGTTTGGCTCAATTCCATTATGAATCATCATTTTCTAAATTTGATCATGAGAACTATATTTTTAGAAAATGGCATTCCACCGGTAAATTTTAGCGATAGTCTACTGGTATAGCTAGGCAAATAATGAATGACTCTTGGGATTAATCTTGTGTCTCAAGTAAATTAGCTCAGATACATTAAATGAATAATTTAAAATATCTCTATTTAGGCTGACCATTCTTCATAGTCACATTCACACATATATGTGCACTATAGTGTTCATGTTGATACAGAAGATTCATCCAGCTACATAAAATATATTAATAATGCCATGGTAGAAAACCATCATCGCAGTGATGCCACATGAATGTTGTATCTGTATTAATCTGTTATAAACAAATTTTCATTCCAAAATAATAAGTTCAATTAATACCAAGTTGAAAGTGAGTTATTTTTACATAAAAACAATGTCAGACACTTATAAGATCTATACAAATTATGGTAGACTTACTTTTCAAGTAAAAAACACACAATTTTAGTATTAAAGTGCCCTCTTTATAGTCTTCCAACATTGACTTACATCAGTTTAAATTATTGATAAATTTTGATAAATCATCATGATAAATATTTCACATAAATACAATTCAACTTATTTTTGGACAAGTTAGGGTTCTATAAAGCTTCCTAATATCAAACACATAGTGTACATATATATGTCTAGTAAACAAGAAATCTCAATTTTAGGATTAAAATGCTATGTTTCCTGAGGTTTGTTATGTATCTTTAATGATATTAGTATTATTATATGCAATTTCATTTTTAACAGTGTCCATGCATAATAATAAATATTATGAAAGAATTGTAACCACATAACTAGTAAACCATACCTAGGCTCTTAATATGGGGCTCTTTCCATTACAAACTTTTAAAACACTCTTCTCTCTTGATATATCATTTAACTTTGGCTGATCATCAAGCTTTAACACCATCTATCCCATAGAGTGAGTATATTAATTTTTTCACATTACTGCAGCCTAAATGCAACATTTTTTTAATTGGAAATTTTTTATTGGAAATTTTTTTTTACTTTCAGTTCTCTACTTACCCCATTTCCCCCCCTCCCTCCCAGGAACTCACTATCCTTCCCCCCTCCTCCTGCCTTCACGTGGTGTACTCCCACCCACCCTCCCTGTACCTCACCTCCCCACCTCGAGTATCCCCCCCCACGACGTCCAGCCTTCATGGGACCAAGATCTCTTCTCCACTTATATATAGCTCCCTTGCTTATAGCTGGAGCCATGGGTCCCTCCTAAGCGCTCCAGGCGGTGGTTTAGACCTGGGGCTCTGGTTGGTTGGGATTGTTTGCTCTCCTCATGGGGTCCGTATCCTTTCTACTCCTTCAGTCTTCACTCTATCTTCTCCATTGGGAACCCCATGATCAGTTTAATGGTTAGCTGTGAGCATCTGCCTCTGAGTATGTCAGACTCTTGCAGACCTCTAAGGAGACAGCTATATCAGGCTCCTGTCAGCATGTACATCCTGACATCCACATCAACCTCTACCTTTGGTGACTGCACATAGGATGGATATCCAGGTGGAATGGTCTGTAGACGGTCCCTCCTCCTAAATGCAACTTATTCACCATTGTCAAAAATTATATCTTTCAAATTCACATGCTTTTCTTTGATACAATTAGTTTGTGAAAAATATTATTCTACATGAGTGAATCATGACTTTTAAATTATTTATATTTTATTTTTGCATGAAAGATGGAAAATTGTAATTTTTTTACTATACAAATAAATTTGTGGGCACAATTTTTCAAGAAAACTCAGCATCATCTTTAGGGTCTCTTCTTCCATCCAGCCACTGGCTACTTCTATCTGGTCCTCTATCTGACTCCAGCATCTGTTTCCAGTAACATATATCCACATTTAAGGTAACATACTCCTAGGTTCCCACTATTTCTTCTCCCATCAATCTTCAGAAAGAAACTCTAAAGGTCCTTCTCAATGTGAAAATAACAGGTTCCATTTTTACTATATTAATCCTGCCAATCCATGAGCATGGGAGATCTTTTCATCTTCTGAAGTCTTCTTCAATTTCTTTTTGTTTGGTTGGATTTTTATTGGATATTTTATTTATTTACATTTCAGATGTCATCTCCTTTCCACATCCCACCCCCAGAAAATCCTTATCCCATCCTCTCTCCTCCTTTTTGCTTTTATACTATTTTAATTGGAGGCAAGTATTAAGGTAAGTTCTAGGTTGAGGAACTAGCAATACAACAGATGCAAATAATCAAGCAAGATAATAAACACAAATAGTCAAAGAACAAGAAAGGCAATAAACAAAGTTCTATGATCACTGTTTCTAAGGGCTTACCAAGATGACCAAACTATCTGAACCTACTTCCCTCCCTAGACCAAGGAAGTGGGCTTCAGCAGGAATCTGATGTTAGGCTAGAATATAGAAGTAATTTCAGGCAGGAATCTAAATCATAGTCTAAAACACAGAAGTAAATTTAGTCAGGAATCTAAATATTAGGCTAGAACAAAGAAGTAGGCTTCTTCTTCGATTTCTTTCTTCAAGGATTTGAAGTTCTTGTCACACAGATCTTTCATTGCTTGGTTAGAGTCACACCAAATATTTTTATATTATTTGTGACTATTGTAAAGGTGTCATTTTCCTAATTTCTTTCTCAACCCTTTTACCCTTTGAGTAGAGAAGGCTACTGATTTGTTAGAGTTAATTTTATATCCAGCCACTTTGCTGAAGTTATCAGCTATAGGAGCTCTTTGGTAGAATTTTTGGGAGTTATTTATGCATACTATCATATCATCTGCAAATAGTGATATCTTTAATTCCTCCTATCCAATTTATATTCCTTTGATCTCTTTTTGTTGTCTAATTACTCTGGCTAGAACTTCGAGTACTATATTGAATAGGTAGGGAGAGGTGGACAGCCTTGTCTTGTCCTTGATTTTAATGGGATTGCTTTGAGTTTCTCTCCATTTAATTTGATTTTGACTATTGGTTTGCTGTATATTGCTTTAGTTATACTTAGGTATGCACCTTGAATTCCTGATCTCTCCAATACTTTTAACATGAAGGGTGTTATATTTTGTCAAAGGCTTTTTCTGCATCTAATGAGATGATCATGTGTTTTTTTTTTCCCTTTGAGTTTGTTTATATAGTGGAATACATTGATGAATTTGTGTATATTGAAACATTCCTGCATCCTGGGATGAAGCCTACTTGATCATGGTGGATGATCATTTTGATGTGTTCTTGGATTAGGTTTGTGAGAATTTTATTGAGATTTTTGTATTGATATTCATAAGGAAAACTGGTCTGTAGATTTTTTTCTTTGTTGGATCTTATGACACAACAAATTATTCAATATTTATTCATTTTCGATATAAAAATATGAACAAGTATAGTGTTAACCACTGTAGGAAAATGTGAAGATATCAACAAGTACCCACTACCTCTATTCTTACAACATAACTATGAAAATAGAAGCTAAAATAATAGATGAAAATTCTTAATCACATCCTACAGGAGACTAAAAGTAGCTGAATTGTATAAATAAATTGAGTTTAATAATCTATTAAAAGAATTCCTCTGCGTTTAAATCTACATGTACTTTCCTACTCTTATCAAATGGTAACTGATTTAATATTTCTGAAAATGTTATACCAAACCCATAAGCACAATACTGTTATCTATTCTTGTCTTTCTTTCATAAACCTGATTGAGAATGAGGGCATATAGTGTTGTTTCTGTTGCCCAATAGCAATTAAAAATTGGGTAAGTTTGAGCACATAACTGTTGCATTCTAAAAACTCTGTTCCAGAGAAGTATCCTACTGAGTCCCAATCTGCTGAACTCTGCTGTAATGGTTGAAAATAGAACTAGTGATTAAAGTCTCCTGGCGAAATTTAGCACATGGGGAAATCAAAGGGGTAGAACACTTTGCTTCAAATACAAAGGGAGGGCTGCTGTGACAAGGTGGAAACAGGTCAGAGGCATACATATGATAATATATTTAAATTATTTAAACAGCACTGGGAAGCTTTTTATATGCCAAATAATAATTACTCATTTGTACTGAGTCTTGTATAGTATTAGAAAATAAGCTTAGAGTCCAAATACCAGGAAAAGAAAAGTCAACAAAGTGGCTCTACTGTAGAAGCAATTGAAAGAATCACAGCAAGAAAGCTCTTTCTTCATATCTGCCTAAAGATAAGATCTCTAGGCACTCACAATTGAAATAGGCAAAGAAAAAAATGATGAAATCTATCAGTTTCAATACCAACGTTGCACCCACCTTTCTTTAGTAAAGAGTTTGACATATGAGAAAGAAACCTTGTGATGGTTGTTTACGGGAATTGGGAATTGTGCAGCTAAAGGTACAAGGATAACATTTGCCTCATTGAATGGAATAAAACAGAGCCCAAAGGAAGATAAATGGGGATGCATTTTACACTGTTTTTAAAAAGACAAGGTGTTCTCACTTTTCTGTCTTCTCCTGTCTCCTCTTCCATTTTTTTGTTGGATATCTGCCTGTCTCTGCTTACTCCTTTTCCTATATCTGCTCTTGACATAGTACAGGGTACTTCTCTCCACTCAAGATTCTATGTCTTACAACTTAGAAACTGAGAACCCAAATCTTTATTAACAATGCCCCATACTTATTCCAGAAGTGAAGACAGAGTTATTAGGAATTCAAGTCATTCTTGGCTATACAGTGAGTCCTGGCAATGCTATGCTACATGAGAATACATCTAAACAAAATAGGCTAAAAAGCCACACACTGAATTATAGAACACATAATTTTTAATTATTACCTTAGGGAAAGGCATTATTGACAGTAATCACAATGCTATAGTTTGCATATGCTTTATTATTGTGATAAAATACTGTGTAAAGCAAAGCAAAACAAAAAACCCAAAAATTTGGAGGTAGAAAAGGTTAACTTGGGTTACAGATAAAGGTTCATCATGGGAGGGAATGCAAGACAAGAACACAAGGAAGCGAGAGGGAGGAATAAAGTAGAGACTGTTGAGAAATAGGGCTTAATTGCTTGCTTCCTCTGGTTACTCAGCTACTCTTCCTTCCCTCCCTCCCTCCCTCCCTCCTCCTCCCTCCCTCCCTCCCTCCCTCCCTCCCTCCCTCCTCCTTCCCTCCCTCCTCCTTCCCTCCCTCTCCTCCCTCCTCCTCCCTCCCTTCCCTCCTTCCTTGATTTTCCTTCCTCTCCTTCCTTGATTCTTCCTTCCTTCCTTCCTTCCTTCTTTCCTTCCTTCCTTCCTTCCTTCCTTCCATTTTTCCTTCCTTCCTTCCATTTTTCCTTCCTTCCTTCCATTTTTTCTTCCTTCCTTCTTCCATTCATTCTTACTTTTAACGTGGTGTTCACTGAAATAGAATAACATCACATTTGCCTACCTTTCTTCTCTCCAGCCTCTCTAGCTACCCTCCATTGAATTATTCTCATACTCCCTTTTCAAGTTAATAATAATAAAAATAATATATATAGGGTAGCAATATGTATAATATATTATATGTTACATAGTATATTATATATAGTATATATCAAATATATTCTATTCTGACCACCCTCTATTGGGCAACCAGTGAAAGAGACTTATCCCAGGAAGAGGCTAATTCTTTGTCTCGCAACAGTAATTAGTTGCCTATAGTTCTTTATCTAAGGTTGATATTCTATAAAATTCTCCTCTCTGCACTACCAGGTCAATTGATTTTGGTATTGTTCAGGTTGTCTGAATTCAACCATTTCTGGGAAAGAATGTTTCATGTTAAACTACCAGGTATTCTTACTTTTATAGTCTTTCCCATTTTCCACAATGTTTCTTGAGCCAATGTGATGCAGTTTTATCCATTGGGCCTGAGCTATCCAAAATCTAGAGACTTCTTCACTGAGTGATTTGATGAGAGATGGTATCTACATTTATCACTGGGTACAAGGATAAGATTTAGCATGTAATAAGGGATTATGCTGATCTTGCAATGTAGCAGTAGCAGATTTTTTGCTAAAGCCTAGAAGTTTCACTAGCTTCAGTAAGCTCAACAGGTTTCCAGGACCATACATGGTTTGTTTGTTTTTTTTTCCACCTGGAAAATGAGCCTTAAATTCAATTAGACAGCTACTGATTGACACCAAGCTATGAATGCCAATAGTGGACCTGTCTTTCCATGCTGGCAACTGCTATGTTTCAGAGATTTTACAGCTGGTAGGTTATTTAATTCCTTCTGTCCCTTGACAGCATATGGCATAGTGTGGAAATAGAAACAAAATAAATATTTGTCAACAGATAAATGGATAATGAAAATGTGGAACATGTACACAACGGAACTATTCATCTCTAAAGAAAATGAAATCGTAAGGTATGTAGATGAACTTAGAAAACGTTATCGTGAAGAAAGTAACTCAGACATATATGGAGAATCTCCTGGTATTCTCTCTCTTCTGTGTTTCTTAGCTCCAAATCTTCAGATGTGAGAATAGAGCACGGAGTCATTACAGAAAACAGGAAAGCATAATATATATATATATATATATATATATATATATATATATATATATATATATATATATATTTTGAGAGGATAGTATATAGGTGATATAAGTTTGGAAACAAAATGTGTATTTGGGGGTTCTTCAAGTTGGGGACATGAAAGGATGTCAATACAGACAAAGAAAGATAGGTAAAGGACATCTGACATGAAGTTTGTTTGATAAATCCCCAAGAAATATTATTTTATATTTACTTTATATTATAGTATATATTATCAAGGAAATGAAACCACTTGGGCTTGTAATGTTTGGCACAATATCCACTGATTGTTGAAAAGCCTAATGCTAATTCAGAGAATAAAGATAATCCAATTGAATAATAAAACAGCATGCATACACAAGCATTGTTGCTTCTCATGGAAGAGTACATGAAGGAACTAGGACTAGGATTATGGAACTTGATTCTGGCCTGAAAACTACTTTATTCTTCTACCCCACATGATTTTAACTACCTTTCTTATGCAGTCCTGTCTAAGGATGGCATGACCTAAAGTGGGATGGGATGACATGAATTAATTAGTAATTAAGAAAATATCTTACAGATATGTACACAGGACAATCTGATGGAGTCAATTCTTAACTGAGATACCTCTTCCAAGGTATGTCTAAGTTCATGTCACACTGGCAAAATCTCAGCAGCTTGAAGAGAATGCATTACAGTAGCTGCTGGTCCTTTAGTAGCATGCGAAAAAAGAAGCCTTAATTTTCCTCTTCTCCATCTCTAGTTCAGAGAAAATACTGATGGGAAACTGCATAATGAACACAAAACTTCCAAAGATTCTTGGTTTCCTCAAATATTAAAATTGTCTGCTCAATAATTAGAGGTGATGTATGAGTATGATTATGTTAATAGACTGTTTAAATTAAATAGCTAGGCATATTTGAAGTAGAGTAAAAATAGTGAACTTTTTATTATCTTCTTATAAATGTTTTATGACTCCATATAGTTGAAATAATACTCTATTAATAAAGGTTATCATGGGTCTTCACAAGCAAGAAATATGTAAAATAAGTGAACTGCATGAAATAAGGTGAACCTTATTCTAATTTTTGATATGTACTATAGACATTATATCTGATGGGAAAATAAGCATGTCTTTATTTTATAAATGCACATTTTCTTTTATTTTTGATATTATACTATGATTATGCAAAATTCTTTGTCTTTTCTTCCCTCCAAACACTTACACTTACATTCCCTAGATCTTTGTGAAATCCATGGTCTATTTTCATTAATTACTATTATGTAAATGAACACTGTATTTTATATAAATGAACACTGTATTTTTATTATTATTGACTGTCCTCAACAATGCAATATACACTATCCATATAGCATATAGAAATAGGAAAGTCCAATAGGATCTAAGATACCAAATGGTATCTTAATCAACAGCTAGGAAAAATGGAGAGTCATCATGGTTGGCTCTTCAACTATGTGTGGCTTTTACTTTCTTTCTTTTATAAAAATATTTATTTATTTATTTATTTATTTATTTATTTATTTATCATTTTATGTATATGAGTACACTGTCACCCTCTTCAGACACTCCAGAAGAGGTCATCAGACCTCATTACAGATGGTAGTAACCCACAATGTGGTTGCTGGGAATTGAACTCAGGACCTCCGGAAAAGCAGTCAGTGCTCTTAACCACTGAGCCATCTCTCCAGACCCTTTTTTTTCTTCTTTTTTCTTTTTTTAGGATGTTTTCTTTATTTACATTTCAAATGTTATACCCTTTCCTGGTCCCGCCCCCCAAAGCCTCCTATCACATCCCCACTCCCTCTGCTTCTATGAGGGTGTTGTCCTACCCACCCAAACACTCCTGCCTACCTGCTCTATCATTCCCATACACTGGGAAGTCGAGCCTACACAGAACCAAGGGCCTCTTCTCCTACTGATGTCTGACAAGACCATCTCTGCTACGTATGCAGCTGGAGCCATGTGTACTCCTTGGTTGGTGGTTTAGTCCCTGGGTGCCTTGGGAAGTGTGATCAGTTTATATTGTTGTTCTTCCTATGGGGTTGCAAACTCCTTCAGCCCCTTCAGTTCTTTCTTTAACTCCTCCATTGGGGACCCCATTGGGTACAATGGTTGGCTGCCAGCATCCCCTCTGTATTTGTCAGGTTCTGGAGGAGCCTCTCAGGAGACAGCTATATCAGCCTCCTGTTAGCATATACTTCTTGGCATCCACAATAGTGTCTGGGTTTGGTGACTGTATATGGTATGGATCCCCAGGTGAGGCAGTCCCTGGATGGCCTTTCCTTCAGACTCTGCTCCACATTATGTCTATGTATTTGATTCCATGAGTATTTTGTTCCATCCAAAGAAGGATGGAAACACCCAAACTTTGGTCTTCCTTCTTCTTGAGCTTCATGTAGTCTGTGAATTGTATCTTGGTTATTCCAAGCATTTGGGCTAATATCCACTTATCAGTGAGTGTATACCATGTGTGTTCTTTTGTGATTGGGTTACCTCACTCAGGATAATATTTTCTAGTTCCATCCATTTGCCTAAGAATTTTATGAATTCATTGTTTTTAATAGTTGAATAGTACTCCATGTGTAAGTGTACCACATTTTCTGTATCCATTCATCTCTTGAAGGACATCTGGGTTCTTTCTAGCTTCTGGCTGTTATAAATAAGGCTGCTATGAACACAGTTGAGCATGGGTCCTTGTTTTATGTTGAAGAATCTTTTGGGTATAGGCCCAGGAGTGATATAGCTGGATCCTCAGGTAATACTATGATCAATTTTCTGAGGAACCGCCGGACTGATTTCCAGAGTAGTTGTACCAGCTTGCAGTCGCACCAACAATGGAGGAATGTTCCTCTTTCTCCACATTGTCGCCAGTATCTGCTATTCCCTGAGTTTTTGAACTTAGCTATTCTGACTGGTGTGAGGTGGAATCTCAGGGTCATTTTGATTTTCATTTCCATGATGACTAAGAATGTTGAACGTTTTTTTAGGTGCTTCTCAGCCATTCGATATTTCTTAGTAGAAATGTCTTTTTTCTTTTCTTTTTTTTTAGCTCTGTACCCAATTTTTAAATAGGATTATTTGGTTCTCTGGAGTCTAACTTCTTGAGTTCTTTGTATATATTAGCCCTCTATCAGATGTAGCATTGGTAAAGATCTTTACCCAATCTGTTGGTTGCCATTTTGTCTTATTGACAGTGTCCTTCGCCTTACAGACGAAGCTTTGCAATTTTATGTAGTCCCATTTGTCAATTCTTAATCTTAAAGCATAAGCTATTGGTGTTCTGTTCAGGAACTTTCCCCATGTGCCCATGTATTTGAGGCTTTTCCCCACTTTTTATTCTATTAGTTTCAGTGTATCTGGTTTTATGTGGAGGTCCTTGATCTACTTGGACTTATCTCCTTAAACAAGGAGATAAGAATGGTTCAATATGCTTTCTTTTAGATGCTGATCTCCAGTTGAACCAGCACCAGTTGTTGAAACTGCTGTCTTTTTCCCACTGCATGGTTTTAGCTCCTTTGTCAAAGATCAAGTTACCATAGGTGTGGGGGTTCATTTCTGGATCTTCAACTCTATTCCATTGATCTTCCTGCCTGTGTCTGTAACCAATACCATGCAGTTTTTATCACTATTGCTTTGTAGTACAGCTTGAGATCAGGGACGGTGATTCCCCAAGTAGTTCTTTCATTGTTGAGAATAATTTTTGCTATCCTGGGTTTTTTGTTATTCCAAATGAATTTGCAAATTGCTCTTTCTAACTCTATGAAGAATTGAGTTGGAATTTTGATGGGGATTGCATTGAATCTTTTGGCAAGATGGCCATTTTTACTATATTAATCCAGTCAATCCATAAGCATGGGAAATCTTTCCATCTTCTGAGACCTTCAATTTCTGTCTTCAAAGACATGAAGTTCTTGTCGTATATAGATCTTTCACTTGCTTGGTAACAGTCACACCAAGGTATCACTCCTGCTGTTGGGCAGAAGTTGTGGCCTTCTCACCTATGATCCTGGGCATGTTAGAGCACCTGGGAGTGGAGCTTCCTCTGGGTTTTGTGGAACTGAGTGCAGAGTTAGCGTCCAAGGTCTGCTCAGGGCACTGGTTCAGACTGGATGTCTATGTGTGGCTTTAATGCTGTCGGGGAAGAACATGGAACTTATAAATAGTATGGAAAGTGTGCTTGTTGGTATCTTGTCAACATAACACAGTTTAGAGTTATCTAGGAAACGGAGACATTAATTGTCTACATCACATTGTCTGTTAGCAAGTTTGTGAGGCTTATTTTAAAAAGACTAATAATTATGATAAGAAGTTCCTGTTAACTGTGGGTTGTGCTGTTCCTTGGCAGGTGGTCCTGAGTTTTATTCAAACAGTGTATATGCATATAATAAGTACTATTCCTTTGGGGTCTCTACTTTAGTTGTTGCCTGCAGGTTGCTGTGTTGGCATTCATGCCTTGGCTTCCCTCATTGATAGATAGTCTCAGGTCATATAATAAAAAAAACCCTTATCCTTTATAATTTAAATTTTATCGTGTTCTAGCACAGCAATGTAAAGCAAACTAATACATAGATTAGCACCAGAGAGTGAACTAGTGCTGTGACAGATCTGGCCATGTTGTTATGGAAGGATTATGAAGGATTTTTTAATGTTGGCATGGAAAAGCTGTTGAGTGCTCATTACTTAGTAAGTTTCTGAAGGAAGTTGCATGATATTCAGGGAACAATGGGGCCCTGGCTTGAAAATTTTCAGAGAGAAAGTTGAGAGTTCCTCAGAGACTCTGAATGGGCCACCATGTGACATTTTGAAATAATATGTGACTTCTAGTCTGCTGTAGTTGGAAAGTCACCATGAGTAACAAGAGGTCAGCAGTACCAAAGTTAAAGCATTGGTTTGCCAGATGGATGCTGCATGTTGGCTAGAGAAGACAACAAAATAACAATAGCTTAAGTTGCAGAAAATGTCATAAATCCTTAACATCTTCAAACTTACACAATGTGTCTGCAAGGATACTATTTTCAACTCAATCAAATATTGTACAAGAGTTAGGGTTGGCCATTAGAGAGGGCATGCATAACCTAATTTTAAAAATGACTTCATAACATGTTGACTAAGGAAAGCAAAGTAATGTCATAAAAGATATCGGTGACTTACACTAATGAATTTAATAATAAGTTCTAATATTTGCATTAATATTTACATTTATTGTGCATGTGTATCTGTATGAGATATGCTGCATGATGCAAATATCTGTTGGGGACAAAAAAGGAAGTGGGATCACCTGGAACTGGAATTTACAATATTTACATTTTAATGAGCATGTGTGTGTATCTTCATGAGTATATGACACATGAATACTGGTGACCCCTGGGGACAAGGAAGGAAGTTCCACCTGGAACTGGAATTATTGGCAATGCTGAGCTGTCCCACAGGGATCCTATGAAGTGAATTGGGGTTATCTTTAAGAAAAGGACTTTAACTGCTGGAACATTTGATGTCCGTTATGGGCACAAATGTATTCTTTGTTTATTTTGATATACTAGCAAAATTAAAAAGAACTTTTGTATATGATAGAATTTTTTAGAGTTTAAGTAAAATTTCGTATCAAAAAGTAATCATATATATGTACTAATTAATTGACGTTCAATATTTTAATCTAAGATTAATGGGTTGTTTGTACAGATTAGCTTCTCAGTTATTTTGCTAAATCTCACATAAAGTGAAGAAGATTATACGTCCCTGGTGTTCAATTTGATCCCTTTGTTGTATAGAAGGTGATGTTTATCTTTTCTGCTTCCTGTGATACCTCCTAATGGGACAGAGAGCATAGTTCTACCAACTTCTCAATTGGTATTTAACTCCGGCTTGAAGAGAAAACACTGGGGCACTCCCAGTAACCTTTGTTCATCCTGGACCCACAGTGGTCAGAAAGAAATAATTACAACCACTTCAAAGCAATTAAAAAGCAGTTGTGTACAGAGAGTAAGAATGGTCCTAATTATGCCCTAGGGAAGGCTGTTTCAGAAGGATGCTTGCAATTGCTTTGAAGCAAAAGTAACTGCTCTCTCCTCCTCAGCAGGCTTCACTAAGTAGAGATGTGTAAGCTTTAGTGGACTCAAGGGAGGGACTAAACTGAGTACCTGGTATACACATTGATTTCTTAATCTCACGAGGTAAAGCCCTGCAGAACATGATGCAGAAACAAGGTATGTGATTTCCAGTGTACAATGCACTGCATTAAAACTAAATTAGCCTGTGTCGATAAGCCTCAAGAAATGAATGTCCTTCCAAAGAAAACAATACTTTAATTTGTAATTCTGCCCAAAGGTTTCTCTTCTTAAAATAAACAAATAGAATGAATCTAATGTTTGCTGTTTCATTTAAAACAACATCAGATGAATGTGGCCCACAGTGATTGCTTTATTTGAATGCATACCACATTTCTTTCTGGGAGTTATTAAAAGGTAACAGTTGTCACATTGTTGTGTTTTAAGGTCCTGGACGACAGAGTAAATCCTGAATGAAAAAAATAACTAAGAAAATTGTTTGTGCAAGGGGACTTCATGGTATGAATTTGCTTTAATGTGATAGCTCTCATTTTGACTTAAATGTGTACTGTTTAAAAATTCAGAAATACTGCTTTGGTTCAAGCTCATGATGCTAATGAAATCACATATATTAGCATGAAATATAACTATTATAAATATCATAATGAAAACCAAGAGTAGACTAACTCATAAATACTTTGATCTATAAATAATTCAAAATATTTTATACATTTCTTAAAATACTTTACTATTTTATTAAAATCAGCTACAGACATGGCAACTGTACTTTGTGGCTGATTAAAAAAAATAGAACTGAAAGTATGTCAAATACTGATATCTTGGATGTCCTACTTTCAAAGTAAAATTTGTTTTACTTTTCATAAAATTATTTGCTTTATATTTATCAAATTATAACATTTTCCAATGAAATGTGAATTCACTTAAACTTTAAAGTATACAATCTCCTTCATGCTTATTGATTTCAGGAAATACTTATGTGCATGTTTTTGTGTTGGTGATTTATTTTCTCTTATTAAAATTATTTATTTAAAAACAAGAATATAAATGAATGACAGCAAATTAAGTTAATTGAATGACATCAAGTATTTTATAAATAATATTTTCATAAGCAACTGAGGCATGACTATTACATAATGCATTTAATAGTCTCATATTATAACTGGGTACAGATGTTTTACTTTATGTTTGTATTACTAGTTATTATATAAAGTTTTAATTGCCAAATGAAGGACTCAGAGCTTTACAATATTTTAAAGCAGAAAAAAAACATATTTAATCTTTTAAATTATTTACTGACTATGGTATGTTTTAAGTTGCTTTGCTTATTTCTCAACAAGGACTGAAAAGATGAAATATGTGGAATTTGATATATTCCACTTTTCCCTCAAATTTTCATGAGTTGAGGATGTGGAGGACTACTAACCACATTGTATAGAATAGAAACTTGATTTTCGTTGTACTTATATGAATTAAAACCAGAGAAAAGTTGAATATAAATGCAATAAAAGTATTAGAATGTACAATACTAATATATTGTTATTGTCTGCCATCTCGATAACAAACATATTCATTTTGTGTGCTACATTAAATAGGTTTAACTTTAAAACACTATGTCTTATTTACACAAAAAATATAATAAAATAGGCAACATTCGAAGCTGGATACTTAAGCCTGGAAAGAAACATTGCAGAGATTGAGTCCATTCACACATCAGATAGAACTTATTGATTACCAACACCGTAGTAACCACCAGGCAGAAAGATGTAGAAACTTTGAATCCCTTCTCCCGGGACCTATAATCTCCTAATGGTGGTTGTAGACATATAATCAAATAGCCATAAAAATGCAGTGGGTTCTATTTCTAATAGACATTTGAAAATGATGTTCTGAGGGCTCAGAGAAGAATGCACTTAGCTCTGCATAATAATTCAGAGACGACTTCCCAGAGGAACTATCATGTCAGCTACAAGTTCTGTTTCCATTATTCAACACTTTCAAAATGCCAAGTCTATATATCCATACATTTAATAGCAAGAAAAAAAAGTATAATTTCACCACTTCCAGGCCTCTGCTCCCCACAGTTCATTTATGACAGCTAATAGTGAGCTGCACAGCTACTAGTGACTAGTGAGCTTTATAAAATGTTGGTCAAAACAAGCTATATTTTTTTTAAAACATTGTATTCAGTGACCATCATACCTTGGTCCATAATCTAAAATATCTTACCAGCACTAATTGTCCTGTGCTTTTGTTTCTATCAAACATCCCTTTGATTTCCTTTGCTACTTCTCTTTAGTGTTGTTGGCCCATGTGCTTAACAATGTCATGAGCAATTCACATAACCTAATCTTTTACTGTATTACAGTATCTGTCCAAATGCAAATGAGATAACATAGTCTGATTTCTCACTTAAATCCTGCAGTCAAAATTTATTATGATATAATAAAGTAATGAATGAAATCTTTGTCTTTTTTGTAGTTCCCAACATATAGCTTCTAAGAAGTTTGTGAAGTTAGTAATTATTAAAGTCCTAGTACATATCTGCTCTCCATAGTTCCAAACTATGGCATGTTGGTCAAAAAGGCAAAGCCTGAGTAGAAGTTTGAAAATTGCAGTCCCAAAGCTAATCTCTGAAGATGGAAGAGATTAAAGATTCAGCTGAATTAGCAACAGATGTTGATTTGAAAATTGTGCCTGCATGATACTCCCTGTATAATACTCTGTAATCTAGAGTAGAAATGTTTATTTGGGTGCAGAATACTTGGAGAATTCCGAGTGACTTGGTCCATCTTTTCCTACATATTCCTCACTATCAGGATGAGTTGTATATCTTATGTAGATTCATAAATATAAATGCTTTTCATGACTTCGGTAAATCATTCTAGAAAGCTACTGAATCAACCAAGAGGTGCCCAGAAATCTTCAGTCATCAGTCTGAATTATAGTTAGGTAGTCTAACATTTATAGCTATCAAATAAAATGGGAACCACATTATAGGGTAAACCCTTAAACTTTGGTATCTGTGCTAACTCTGGGTAGTATAAGAAATGACTTGAACTCTAGAACACCCATTGCTCAGTAAATTAATAGGCATAATAATATGTCAGCTACTGAAAATCATAGTGAAATCAGCATCCAGAAACTGAATACACAACTTACATTTTCTCTGCTTCATCACAGACTCCCTAAAGTCAGAAATGATATTTGCATGAATTTGACATGAAATAAATTTATGAAATAACATGGGAATGAATACACACATGGCTGCTATTTTAGAATAGACTACTAGATCATTGTATTTTTATTAGTGATTGTAGTGAATAGAATGAATAGATAAGATGACTGCATATGATTTTGTGGATACTTAATCTTGAAAAGACCTATTATCAAGTGAAGGTAATGAAATGAGACACTGTGGAAATAATAAGAAAAAAAATCAAAACTTACAGAAGAAACAAAGTAGAAAAAACAAATATCTCTAAGATAAATTATACACTCCCTAATGCCTGAGAGTCGCCTTTTCATTTTGACTATTACCAGCTTCATTCTTTGCACTGAAATAAAAATTGTGTGGCTTTCTCCTTTGTTTGCTTAGAAGCAGTAAGATCTAAGCATCCCAGCAGGTTTTTGTTGCCAATACAGAGAAGTAAATTCTCCCCATATGGTTTCTGCATTATCCATATGAGGGTAATCAAACAAACCAGCTAGGGAAATCAAAGGGATCAGCTGGAGGCTTTCTTTTTGCTACAGTGAAACAGACCAGTTCAAACAGTGTGTTTTCTGTGGAATGTCACTTGCAAACTGGCTTTCTCCTCCTGAGAATTAAAAAAATATCTTCCTTCATGAAAGCAGTATGCATTTGGAAACATTAAAACAGCATATTCTACATACAAAGGTTGTATTAAATGAAAGCTAAATGGTTTAAAGATGTCATTTTTGTTTCAAAGGTATAGCGTTTGTTAGTTAATTGCTTCTGCAACAATAAAAAGCAAATTTTGATTTGAGTTCTTCATTTTCTTAATGACATTCTTCTGTTGTTCTGAACAACCACAGAGAGAAAACACCCATTTATGTGATAACATCTCATTCAACAGCATGCACATATACAGTTTGTACATTTTTCCTCATTAGAAACTCTAGAAGGCTTTTAGTTAATCGGATCCAAAACTTGATTTCACTGTCTTGACAATTATACTGCAGTTATGTAAAGAGTCAGTGTACAAGATATAGAGTAAGAAATATAGACAAATTTTGAATTGGAAATAGTTTCAAACAATTTTTTTTTGTTTTTTTGTTTGTTTGTTTGTTTGTTTTTTGTTTTTCGTGACAGGGTTTCTCTGTGTAGCCCTAGCTGTCCTGGAACTCACTCTGTAGACCAGGCTGGCCTGAAACTCAGAAATCCACCTGCCTCTGCCTCCCAAGTGCTGGGATTAAAGGCGTGAGCCACCGCTGCCCTGCAATATTTTTCTTTAAAAATTTATATGTACCTACAGAGTATAAAGCATTTAAATAATATGCAAAACATAGAATGTTTTAAATGAAAATAATGGGTTCCTAAAGCTTTTGAAATGAGACAAGTTAGGAGAGCATTAAGTTTTCCTTTTAGTCATCATAGACTATTTGATATTAAATGCTTTATTACCAAAACATTAAGAAATTGAAAACATTCCTGAATCATCATTTTAAAGCATTAATGAAATGACTAACAGAAACAGAAATATTTCAGGACTATGGATCTTGGAAAAGGAAAAATCTGTGAGAAAGCCCAATGGCTATTTACTAGACGATGGTTAGAAGCGTGTCATCTATGGTAACAAGGAAGAAATGATGGAGCCTCCAACAACACTGAAATTGCAGATAGAGAATCAAGAGAAATGCAGCAGAGACAGTTTTTCTCTATGAGACTGGTGGAAGTCCAACCTGACTTAAATCATGTCAAAGTGTTCTCTTGAGATTGAAACATTTTATCCTTCAGGGAAACTCATCATGACAAAACAACTTCAGGAAGTCCCTGAAATTGATCCCGTGATTTAGGTCCCTCCTACTATATAAACAGTGAAGATTTCTCAGACAAGCCAATCTCTAAAGAAGACTCTGAGACAACACAAGCTAACTGGAAGAAGCAGAAACCAGCATCGATGCCTACAGATGATTAGAGCAACTGAATCACTTAGAAAGGACACTCTTCAACCTACTGAACTGTCTATAAGCTGTGTAGTATGCTCCAGGTTTCCAGCTTTGTTGAACTATGACCCATGCTGGGTGGCCTCTGGTGTCATTTCTCTTCCTGAAAGTAACCCCTCACCCTGTAAGTAGCCTCCCAAAGCTCACTGACTCACCAACTTGGGTTTTGGTGGTATAAAGTTTTCAATCTTTTGTGGAATTCTTACTTTCATTCATTCTTTTTTTTTTTTTTTTGGCAGTCCATTTTTTATGGAATATTTTCATTACTTGCATTTCAAGTGTTATCCCCTTTTCCAGTTTCCCCCTGGAAACCCCATCCCCCTGCTTCTATGAGGGTGTTCCTGCACCCACTCACCCACTCCCACCTCCCCGCCCTGATATTCCCCTACACTGGGACATCAAGCCTTCACAGGACCAAGAGCCTCTCCTTCTATTGATGTTCAACAAGACCATCCTCTGCTACATATGCGGCTGGAGCCATGGGTCCCTCCACGTGTACTTTTTGGTTGGTGTAACATAGACTACACCACATCATTTAGGAAAGATAAAGACAAGTTGAATGGGTGTGCACAACAGATGGGTATGCTCTTTTTTAAGGGAGGTTCCCTTCCTCATCAGAAGCAAATCTCACATTCTGTACTTTCCTACCTAGTTACTAAATAATACTTCATTCAGTGAATAAAATCTTATCAAACTAGGTACATATCAAAATTTCTAAGGAATGCCACCATGAAGAGAATCTAGCTTTACTCCAATGGCTCTTTTTCATTTTCATTCAACCAGGAAAGAAAAAGGCTTTGGATGAGACCATCCAAAGTACCTGAAATTATAAGGAGACTATATAACATACAAACAAACATTTTGATTTTATACTCTGGCAAGCAGAGAGCTAATAAAGAGCAACAGAAGAAGCTATCTGGAAGTGTATTTGATATTCCAACTTAATGGATAGGTTAAACTTTCTCTGCTATTCGTCATACTTCACAATCCATTCGTATACTTAATCATGCTTTACAAGTGTTATACGCATAATGTTTTGTGTGCTGTGTAGATTACCCTTAGGTTATTCAAATGCTGATTTCTCTGCTGTCATCTCTTGTTTCAATCCAGACATGACATTTTAATGCTTATACCAAGAATCTCCTGTCTCAAGTGTAAAAGTTCTTACTATTTATTCTCTGCCTTGTCAATAAATGCTGATCACCAATGGCTGGGCAGAATAAAGAATAGGGTGGGATGTCTGCCAGCAAAAGAAGCAAAAGGAGAAGGTAGACTGAGATCAGTGGTAGGATAGAGAAATTGGAGCCACATGGAAGGGTTCTGAAGGGCTATATCAATAATAATATGTGAATATCACGGAACAGGGCTGGGAGTTAGACAGATTGGCATAGAAGGTAAAGGTAAATCAGTTAACTGTTCAGCTTTGAGGTGCAGTTTTAAATAAATCTTATATTTTTGTGTAGTTATTAGGGAGGGCATAAGGTAAGTTATTGGGGAGGGCTGCATTATTAATTCATCCTTTATATTTATATTAAGGATAATTCACTTACCAGTTGTGATTTCTGAACAAGTACTGGAGAACAGACATTATCACTTTCATTCATGTGAAAGACTTCATATTATAATGCTATGACATCTCTTGTCCTTAAACATGTGGAATGACTAAAACTAAAAAAAGACAACCTAAACCACATGCTAAACCACAGAACGAATATACTATAGCTACATGGACATTACTACATTTTATTTTAGTGGATATCTATATCCTAGACTGGTCACTATGTATGTCAGGATATCCTTGAACTCGTTTCTTAGCCTAACAAATTCTGGCATTACAGTTGGTATCTACCACATCCATCTTCTTTATTTTTCTTTAACATGAAAAAATATACTTGGGCATTTTTTTTTTTGTTCAAATGAAAGTATGTAACTTTTCTTTGTTGACTTTCTTAAAAGAATGAGCTAAGTATGTGGTGTGTGTGTATGTGTGTACATGAGCTTTTTTTTTTCAAATAACATCCCTAAATAATTTTGACAGAATAATTCAGTTCTTAGTGTGTTGGGACTTTGTGATGCTGTTTCTGTGTAGTTTCTGAAGATCCAATACTCTCTGAAGTTTGTAAATGTATGATGAGAAGGCCTTGGTCCTTACCTGGGCTACCTGGAAAACACTGTCAGGACCAGTGGAACTAACTGCAGGCTGTGCATGGGATTCCTGGTTCTCAACTTTAGTGAGCAGCTCCCATGCTGGAGTGGGCTCTGTGATGCAGTTATCGGAGTCATTTCTGCTACAGAAAGTAACTTATCACTCATATGCCTGCAGAAAACACAGTAAAACCCATCACTTCACTTAAGTGGACTCTTAAGTTATCCTTCCTTGATAGCTGTAAAGTAGACCTTCATATCTGCTTATGAATATCAAACAAGACTTGGGGCTCTCCATCTAGGATTATTTTCTTCCCTCAACTTTTTCCTCTCATTTTTCTTTATCTCTATTCTCACATATTTAAGCACGAGTGCATTTACTATCATTATTATTATTATTATTATTATTATTATTATTAAATCTTTTTTCACACTCCAGTTGCCAACCCCCTCTGGGTCTGCCTTCTGTCCTCTCCTCATCCCACTCCCCCTAGTATGTCTCCAGGAGAATGTCTCCACACCCTTAACTGCCCATCCTCCCAGACCCTCCCACTCCCTGAGGCCTCATGTCTCCGGAGGATTAGGTGCTTCTTCTCTCACTGAGGCCAGACCTTGCAGTTCTCTGCTGTATGTGTTGGGAGCCTCATATCAGTTGGTGTATGCTGCCTGGTTGGTGGCTCAGTGTCTCAGTGATCTCAGGGGTCCAGGTCAGTTCAGACTGCTGGTCCTCCTATGGGGTCATCCTCCTCCTCAGTTTCTTCTAGCCCTTTCTCAATCCAATCATAGGAGTCTCTGGCCATTGGTTGAGAATAAGTATCTGCATCTGACTTGTTCACTTGCCTGTTGGGCCCTTGAAGGGCAGCGATGCCAGGATCTTCTCTGTAAGCATACCACAGCATCAGTAAGAGTGTCAGGCCTTGGAGCATCCCCAGAACTGTTTCCCAATTTGGGCCAGTCACTGAAACTCCCCTCCTTCAGTCTACTCTCCATCTCCATCCCTGCAGTTCTTTTAGACAGGAACAGTGCTGAATTAGGGCTCTTGACTGTGGAATGACAACCCCATCCCTTCCCTTTTCCCCTCCTTGTCCCCCTTTCAACCCATGTCCCTCCCTCCCTCTGTCCCCTTGATTGTTTCTTCTTCCACCCAAGTGGGATTGAGGCATCTTTACTGGGGACCTTCGACTTGTTTACATCCTTGTGATAGCCAGAAGCTGGAAACAATCCAGATGTCCCACAATGGAAGAATAGATACAGAAAATGTGGTTCATTTGCACAATGGAATACTACTCAGCTATTAAGAACAAAGACATCATGAGTTTTGCAGGCAAATGGATGAAACTAGAAAGTATCATCCTGAGTGACTTAACTCAGATACAAGAGAACATGCATGATATGTACTCACTAACAAATGGATATTAGCCAAAAAATACATAATACTCAGGATACATGAGTGTATTATAATGTGATTAATTTTCCCTTTTTATAACCCAAATAATAAAAAACAATTGAACACTCCAAAACAAGTAGAGAAACTCAATGTAGGGAAAACAACAGAGGAGTAAAAAAGACTGGGTAGTTCATCTTAGCTATTTAACATTATAAATCAGCATGTAATTACAGTAAGGATGTTCAGTCAATCACCACTGAGAAAAATGAAATTACACAATAATATACAATGTTATATATGTTATATATATTATATACAATAATATAATATATAATAAAATTTAATACTTAATATAATATCCATAAGTGTAAATTTTATGCATTAATTTGGAAAAGACTAAGTTACTTTGAAATTAACTTTGGTAAAAAACAAAACTTTCAATTTTATACAATTTTTGATAGTATTTATATGTAGTAAAAATTTATCCTCAGGAAGAAATGTACCATTTGGGAAAGTACATAGAAGAAATGTATTCATTGCAACATTATCTGCAAGTCATGGATTATTTTAATACACAAAATTGATGTATGTTTTGGAAAATAGATCAAACTGCATTTCAATGCAAAATTATAAAATGTAATGTGATAGTTTAATTTTAAAATACTTTTAAAAACTGATATATACATTGTTACATAGTAGCTATACAGTGGTAAATAAATACACAGAAAGACTTATCTTAGCTGAACCTGAACTTCCATGTACTTCTCACACTAGTGTAATTATTAAATCAACTCCAATCCTCTTTTTACCCAAATAGCGTAGTGGTATTATCTACATTCCCCGTGCTGATTTCTGCGTGACCATCTTACAGGAGACTACTCCTCTAGCCTCCGCCTTTCTTTGTGTTTTTGTTTTCTCTCGTGTAACATATAACCAGGAGAAAAATAATTGCTATATTTTACCACTGAAATTCTTCCTACTGTGAAGTGATGATTCTGTGTGACTCTTCCTGGTTCTTCTTCCCTAGGAGGCAGAGAATAGCTTTACCGTCATTACCCTCTCAAGGAGGGATTATGCATCTTAATAAATCATTGATAGGACCAGGAAAACAGAGACATCCTAAGTTTCTCCTCTGGGGTCACAGTTGTTGAATATTTGCTTTTTTTTCTTAGTTGTAAGTTTAATAAATAGGTGCTTGGGATTTAACATTTTATAGCTAACCTTACTTTTCAGAAATACACTCAGCAACATGTAATCTTTTTATTAGAAATAAATATTTGTCATATTTTATAAGAGTGTGTGTATCATGTGCATTTGGGTGCTGCTGGAGGCCTGAAAAAATTCATCAGATCTTTGGATCTGCAAGTCTAGCTGCTTGTGAACTCCCTAGTCAGTACTGGGAAAGAAGCATTGGGCCCGTAGAACAGTGGGTTCTCTTAGCCGTTGAGCTCCATGATTCTCACAGAGGGAACCAGAATTCTCTGGAGTCATTCTCGGATTGTGCCTTGATTTATCCTTGACTTCTATGATCTCTTCTGGATATGTTCCAAATCCTCATTTGTGGCCAGGTAGATGGAACAAGATTTTATAGACTCTTATTTAAAAATCCATTGTACATTTTGATGAAATAAGTATTGACAGATTATAGGATTAAATAGAAAATAAACACTGTACATTGGCTAACTGTTTTTTTTTCACTTAATTTTTTAACAATATATTGTAATCATGTATTCTCCTACCACAATTCCTCCAGCATCTCCTCTCCATATTATGTGTGCATAAGTATATTTTTGTATACATATATATATATATATATATATTTTAAAAGGCATATATATGAGTTGTGTAGGTGTTTCTTCAGTAATGCAGCCTTACTGTCAGTTTGTGAAGAACAGGTTATAATCTTGGCAAGAGCCTGAGTTGTCTGATGATTTCCATGGTTTTGACCAGCAACTCAGTTATATTTAAGCCTATCCCAGTTCCAGTTCCCAGTACTGAAAGATTCATTTGGTGACTAGAGATGGCCAGTTTAGAATCTGCTTCCTTCATTATTTGGCTATTTCGTCATTCTGAGCCATATATATATATATATATATATATATATATATATATATATATATGAATTTTAGCTCTTTATCATTGATTTAATAGCTAATACCCATATATAAGAAAATACCGTATTGGTCATTCTAGCTCTGCGTTTCTTCAGTAAGGATGATATTTTTAATTCCATCCATTTACCTGTAAATTCCAATTTTAGTGACTGTGTAATAATCTATAAATAAATGTAACGCATTTTTCATTTTTATTAAATTATTTATTCATTTTACATCACAATATAAGCCCCCTCCTCTAGTATACCCATACACAGATCTTGCACCTATTCCCTCTCCATTTCTCCTCTAAGAAGGAGGATTGCCCTGTGGGTCCCTTGCCTCCTGTGCTCTTCCCCACATGTTATATTCTGCCCCGCCCCACTCGCCCTCAGAACATCACATCACTGCAAGACTAGGTAGCCTAGTAAGGGTAATGGGATCCACAGGTAGGCAACAGATTCAGTGGCAGCCTGTCCCTCCTTCAGCTGCTCAGGGACTTGCATGAAGATCAAACTATAATTCAGCTACACATGTTCACTCTTTGGCGGGTGGCCTAGTCTCCGAGAGCCCCTGGAGAATCCAGGTTAATTGACCCTGTTGCTCTTTCTTTGGAGTGTCTGTCCTTTTTGGGTCCCTCAGTCGTTCCTCCAACTCTTCTACAGGACTTCCTGAGCTTTCTCTGTTATTTGGCTTTGGGTCTCTGCACGTGTTTCCATTGGTTGCTGGGTGGAGCCTCTCAGAGGAACGTCATTCCAGGTTCTTGACTGTAAGCATAACAGAGCATAAATAATAGGGTCAAGGATTGGTGCTTGCCCATGAGATGGGTCTCAATTTTGGCCAGTCATTGGTTAGTCATTGCCTCAGTCTCCTCTCTATCATTGTTCCTAAAACTCCTGTAGGCAGGATACATTTTGGGTCAAAGGTTTTGTGGATGGATTGCTATGAATATCTCTTCTCTGTGAGTCCTGCCTGGTTACAGGACATGGTCATTTCAGGATCCATATCCCACATAGCTAGGAATCTCAGCTAGAGTTCCCCCCTTAGCACTCTGGGACCACCCTTCCATCTACCCCGTCCCAGGTTTCTGGCACATTTTGTCATCACTTACATATACTATCATATCATTTGCAAATACTGATACTTTGACTTCTTCCTTTCCAGTTTAAATCCTCTTGATCTCCTTTAGTAGTCTTTTTGTTCTAGCTAGAATATCAAACTCTTTAGCAACTATATAAGGAGAGTCAACAGCCTTGTTTTATTCCTGATTTTATTGGAATTGCTTTGAGTCTTCTCACCATTTAATTTGATATTGGCTATTGGCTTGTTGTATATTGCATTTATTGTATTTTGGATTTTGTTAAAGGTGTTTTCAGCATCTAATGAGATGAACATGGTGGGTTTCATTTCAGTTTGTTTATATGGTGGATTACATTGATGAATTTTTATATATTGAACCACCACTACTTCTCAGCGAGAAAACCTATTTGATTATGGTGAAAGATATCCTTAATGTGTTCTTGGATTTGTTTCATGAGTACATTTTCAGTATTTTTCCAATAATGTTCATAAGGAGAATCGATCAGAAATTTTCTTTCTCTTTTGAGTTTTTGTGTGGTTTAGGTATCATGTTGACTGTGGCCTCATAGAATGAGTTTGATAATTTTCCTTCTGTTTCTACATTATGGAAGATATTAAGGAGTATTGGTATTAGCTTTTCTGATTGTCTTGTAGAATTCTGCACTGAAGCCATCTAGCCCTGGGAATTTTTTTGGTAGGGGGATACTTTTAATGACTTTTATTTTTGTTAGGGATTATAAAACTATTTAGATAGTTTACCTAATCTTGATTTAATTTTAAGAATTGGTATGTATCTAGAAAATCATCCATTTCATTTAAAATTTCCAATGTTGTGGAGTGAAGGCTTTTAATGTAAGAATGAAATACTCAGTTTCTGTTGTTATTGTCTCCCTTTTCATTTCTGATTTTGTTAATTTGGATACTGTCATTCTGCCTTTTATTTAGTTTGGCTAAAGGTTTGTCTATCTTGCAAATATTCTAAAATAACCAAACAAACAACAGCTTTCTGTTGTTTCTCTTGTTGAAATCCAGGTTTAATCGAAGGTGATCTGATAAGATGCAAGAGGTCAGTTCAATCTTTTTGAATTTTTAAGGATTGCTTTGCAGCTTATTATATGGTCAGTATTGGAGAAGGTTCTGTGAGGTACTGAAAAGAATGTATATTCTATTGTGCTTGGGTGAAATGTTCTATTGATATTTTTTAGGTCCTTTTGAATCATGATCTCTGCTAGTTTCATTATTTCTCTGTTTGGTTTCTGTCGAGATGACCTGTCCATTGGTAAGAGTGGAGTATTGAAGTCTCTTACTAGTAATGTGTGAGGGTTGATGTGTAATTTAAGCTTACGTAATGTTTCTTTTATGAATGTGAGTGCCATTGCATTGGGGGAATAGATGTTCAGAGTTGAGACGATCTTGGTAGCTCTTTTCTTTGATGAGTATGACATGCCCTTCTCTATCTTTTTTGATTACTTTAGCTGAAAATCTATTTTATTGATATAAGAATGGATGTTCCAGCTTGTTTCTTGGGTATGTTTATTTGGAAAACCTTTTGTCAGCCCTTTACTCTGTGGTAATGTCTGTGTTTTTCAAGACATTTTTACAAGAGATTTGTCTCTTGTAAACAGTAGGGAATGATGGATCTTGGTTATACATCCATTCTATTAGCCATTGTCTTTTTATTGGAGAATTGAATCCATTGATATTGATAGATATTAATGACCAATGATTGTTAATTCCTGTTTTTTGGTGCTGTTGGTGATTGTGTGTGTGTGTGTGTGTGTGTGTGTGTGTGTGTGCGCGTGTGTGAGTGTAATTAGCCTCACTGCATTAGAAATTTCCTTCTAGTGTCCTCTGTAAGGCTGGGTTAGTAGAAAGAAATTGTTTGAATTTGTATTTGTTATGGAATATCTTGGTTTGTCCATCTATAGTGATTGAATATTTTGCTGAGTATAATAGTCTGGGGTGACATCTGTGGTATTTTAGGGTCTGCAAGACATCTGTCTAGCATCTTCTGTCATTTATAGTCTTTGTTAAGAAATCAGGCGTGAATCTGATAGGACTGCCTTTGTATGTTATTTGAACATTTTCCTTGCAGATTTTAATATTCTTTCTTTTTCCTGTACATTTAGTGTTTTGGTTGTTATGTGATGGTAAGATTTTCTTTTCTGGTCAAATCTATTAGGTGTTCTGAAAGCTTCTTGCACATTTATAGGCATTGCTTAGTTTACATTAGCAAATTTTTCTCCTATTGTTTTGTCGAATACATTTTTAGGACCTTCGAGAAAGGAATTATCGCCTTCTTTTATTCCTATTATTCTTAAATTTGGTCCTTTCATAGTATCCCAAATATCATGGATGTCTTGTGTCATGAAATTTTTACATTTTGCCTTCTCTTTGACTGATGTATCTATTTCTTCCATCTTACCTTCTATGCCTGAGATTCTATTTTCCATCACTTGTGTTCTATTGGTGATGCTTATGTCTATTTTGCTCTCTTTCCCATGTTTTCCATCTCCAGGATTACTTCTGTTAATTTTGTCTTTATTGTTTCTACTTCCATTTTCAATTCTTGGACAGTTTTTTGTTTGTTGTTTTGTTGTTGTTGCTTGTATTTTCCTGTATTTCCTTTTATGTATTCATTTCATCTTTACCTTCTACCTCTTTGCATGTATTTTCATGCATTTCTTTAAGGGATTAATACATTTCCCCTTAAAATGCTCTGATGATTTTCTTTATAAGATTGAATTTAAGATGATCTTACTGTGTTTCAGTATTGTTAAGATACCCAGAGCTTGCTGTAGTAGGAGAGCTGGGTTTAGGTGATGATACATTGCCCGATTTCTTGTTCTTAGGATGTTCTTTATCCATGTGTTTTTCACTGGTGTTAGCTGGATGAACTTGATGCTTAGCAGGACTGCTCTCAAGAACTCAGGGCAGGGGTGGGAGGGAGCTATAGGCCAGATAATAGAGATCAGGACACATGACTTTGCTGGCTGTGCCTCAGGGAGACCTGATTGGCAAGGGATTGGTGGACATAGTCCAAATTGGTCTTTCTTGGGGCCCCTGCAGACTTCCAAGGGAAGCAGAATGCTTTTGAAGGTCCCTCATAGCTCCTTGGAAAGTAAGGGTGTATCCGGAGACAGACAATAGAGGTCAGGGGACCAACCACAACTCAACTCTCCTGGCTTTGCCTCAGACTGACCCCACTGGCAAGGAATTGGGGGAGGGGCAGTGTTATAATCTGATTGTTATTGGTAGTCCCTGTGGGCCTCTACAGGGAAGCAGGGTGCTCCTCGGGATGGAGGGTAAAGTGCCATGTTTTCCTTATCTATTATGCTGTTGCATGTCATCTAGCTACTTTCCAGTTTCTGGCTGTTATAAATAGAGAAACACTGAATATATTTGTCCACATGTCTCTGGTAGAATGAAGTGACCTTAAATATATGCCCAAAGGTGGCACAGCTGTATCTTCAGGTAGATTGATTCCAATCTCCTTGAGTTACTGTCCTGCTTTAGGATTTCTACAGTTAGGGTACCTATACTGCCATATTTTAAATGAAAACTAAGACCCTAATTCCATTCCTCTACCATAAAAAAGTAACAGCTTATACGGAAAGACATTGAAGAGAACTCTTAAAATTTGTGTAAGAATACTGAAATGTATCTCCCCAGAATTGATGGCTTTTGACTAGAAGTTGCTAGTCACTGGGAGTTTGACCATACTCCAGTCAAAACAAATTGGTAATCTTCTTCTCTTTCTCATTCTCCTTCTTGTTCTCCTTCTCTTCCTCCTCCTCCTTCTACTCCTACTTCTCTTTCTTCTTATTCCTCTTCTTTTCCTCCTCCTCTTCCTCTTCCTCCTCCTTTTCCTCCTCCTCCTCTTTGTTCTTTCTTTATTTTCTTTGGTGGGGAGAAGTTACAAGTCTGGGACAGTGGACCAAGGAAGACAGAGAAGTAAGTAAAGTCTACTTAGATGTATAAAATCTTTAACAATAAATAAATAAAATTATCTTTAATTCAAATGAATCTTTGATTCATGTTGTATTTAAAGAAAACAATCACTTAGTTCCCATTTATTATGGTCTGGCTACCATTTTATTACTGTACTCTTTATACAGAATGGGATATGATGAAATTTTAAAAATATTTAGGATTACATTATAAAACTTCTGTACAAGAAGTTATCTTTTATATGTAAATGTTTTCACCACTACTATATGCAACCAGGTGTCATCAATATTTTATCTTATTTTGTCATCATACATTTTATATATGTTTTTAATTTCTAGGAAGAATTTTTTTATACTATGCTTTTCAATAGTAAAGTGGTTTGAATAATCTAAATGTCTATTTAGATGAGACTAGTGGAAGCACTGAGTTCTATTCATAAAATGAAACAACCTGTATTCATTAAAACAAATTACATGTTAGTAAAATGAAAGCTATGAATATAGAAAAAAATGAATATTTCAATTAAAATTTTGGTAGGTACTTAAAAATGATATCTATGTATATATTATGAGAAATCAATATGAAATCACTAGCATGGTAATTTTTATCTTTTAATAAAGTACTCAACAAACCCAATCTTTCCAATATAAGTTTTACTTCAAACTAGCCTTCAAGTTTCCTCAAGTTTCAGCAAAGCAGATGTTTTGCTTTAGTAGAACTATACAAAGAATAAAAATAATAAGTGTCTCCCAAAAAGCATTTGGCAAGAACCCCTTCTTTTTCCCAGTCTTCTGAGTTCTCAGTAAATGAGATTTTAATGCAAGTTGATAAAGAAAATGATTTCAACATTACTTGGATAATGGAGAGGTAGAATCAATAATCCCACAAAGTAACTGTTGTTATTATATAAGTTTCTTATTTTAAAGGGCGCATCTATCAAATAATGCTGAAAATATAATATAAACTGTGGTGGACAGTTTTATCGTTCTAACTGTCACTGAAGGCTGAGAAAGGGAATCATATCACTTAGCACATAGCTGGGCTTTTTTTCTTCAATAACTAAAATTAGCATAAAATATTGTTCTTATTCTCAGTGCCCAAGGTCAAAAACAAATTTTCTGAAATTTTATATCTTCCATATAGTTTCAAAAACATTAACCTCTCAATATGAACCTTTTCTTTCTTCTAATTACTTCTTTTCAATGTTCCATAGAGTTAGAAAGAGAATACACTGATATCAATTATTAAAGTTCATATAATTGTGTTCAATATTTCATTATAATTATAATAAGCTTAACATTTTTTAAATTCTAAAGCTATAAATGGAAAGTTTAATTACCATGATATTTAAAATTGGACACATTGATTCTTCATCTACCAACATAACTATTAAATTGATCAGAATAGCTACCATAGAAGACACCTATTTGCTTCAGCCCATAAAGCCCTATATAAAAATTTAAATGAT
Organism: Mastomys natalensis; assembly: GCA_021653895.1. NCBI lineage: Eukaryota > Metazoa > Chordata > Mammalia > Rodentia > Muridae > Mastomys > Mastomys natalensis. Next base: position 220,572 of record JAJTUV010000800.1, read on the forward strand.
ATAATTATGCATTTTAAATTGGTATGTAATGCTATTGAATCAGGAAATAAATGAAAAACAGCTAATTCTAAATATGAATTTAAGTATTAAATGATTCTTTAAAATTCTGTATATGCTAATTTCATTCTACAATAATTATATAATCAATATCTTTGTTGTACTTACAAATGTATGCATATACATTATGTATATGTAAGTAAATAAAAGAAAATAAGGCTATAACTTGAGAGTGAGGAAGAATAGAACCTAAAATAAAAATGAAAAAGTTGTTATTCACATTTAACAAATAGTTCAACAATTTCTGACTACTATCAGCTGGAAAAATAATGATTGTCAAATGGAAAAGATCACTAATGGTCCAAAGTACTTAATAAAGAATTTTTATTGCTTAACATTGTATCCCCTTTTTAAAATTTTCTTTTTAAATAATTTGAAAGTGTAATTTTCTGCATGTTTTTATGTTCATCCAGATTCTTTAAAAGATGAGTGTTTCTAAATGATTTTTAATGAGAATATACGAAATGCCATTTTTTAATGACTACATGTTGGTAATTATATACTTATACAGAGAACTACATAACTGTAAACTATATTTAAGGAAATGTTACATTTTTGCACATTGAAATTTTTTAAATGAACTTACTGATAAACACTGATGCAACTCCACAATCAGGTTAACAAATATGTCTATGACTCCTTAAAGACTACTCAAGTCCAATTTTAATCCTTTTCTACTCTTCCTAATACTCAAATGCACATTTCTGAATCATTCATACTTGTACTATATATGCATAGGAATACTTTGTGTGTGTGTGTGTGTGTGTGTATGTATGTATGTTTGTATTCACATACGTATGTGGTATGTGTCTGTGTGCTTGGAATTTAACATTATCTTTGACACTTTAACACTGGCATGCCCATGCCTTACCAGACCACAAAACACTTTCACTTTTACTAACAATGTCCTTTTCCCAGCTAGTATCCCTTTTACTTTAATCCCCCCTCAGATTTTCTTACTTAGGCTCCCATGCAGACGGTCATGGTTTCTGTATGTTCAAGATTGCTAAAGCCATATTATATCAAAAAAAAAAAAAAAAACCTGCATTCTACTCAAATCCTTCACATTCCTCAACTCCCACAGTCTTTTCATTTCTTCTATAATATTCCCTGAGTCTCAGAGGATGTGAAATAGACAACACTCCTGTGTTCAGGACTCATATAATAATATTTTGAGTATGAATTTATAGTCTCTGCTTTGACCTTTCTCCATTGGAAACTTGCATTACTCTAAGAGCATAAACATACATATTTATAAAATTATTTATCTATATGCTCATTTGGAAAAAGACCCAACAATAGATTCCTACATAAGATCCATGACTTTCTGTGCTACAAGATTTTGTCCAGATACACAGTCCCCCAGGCATGCAATTTTACTAGTAACAATCCTTAAATTCATTCATGAAAGAGCTGTCACCCCAAAGAACACCCATGCACTCACTTCAACAGAAGACATAACCTGTGAGACACATGGGGTCTAGGCTATGTGTAATCATTGGTAAATTTTCTCCCTCATCAGCCTTCATAAAACCTTGTATTAGAAAAAGTAGCTGTCAGAGTATAAGTTTCCCTCCAATTCTGGCTTGATTTTTCTGAGTCCTTTATTCAGGTGATGTCAGTAATTGTGATTCACTTTATATTTGTGATTGGCAACAATGAGCAATACCAATAGCTTATATTTTGTGGGGAATCTCTGGGGATTCAAAGGGTGTTACTTCACATTTGACACTTGGATTCATGTTTGTAAACCTGCAGTTTCTGAAAGCAGTATTAACAGAATGCAGAGCAATTCTAAAATGTACTGCATGCTTTATTATTGTTTAGCATCTTTCTTTTCTTGGATATTTTCTTTATTTAAATTTCAAATTCCCCTTTTGGTTTCCCCTCCAGAAACCCCCTGCTCCATTCCCTCTCCCATGCTTCTATTGAGGGTGCTCTCCCACCTACCCACCCGCTCCCATCTTCCAGCCCTGGCATTCCCCTACACTGGAGCATCTAGCCTTCACAGAACCAAGGGCCTCTTCTCCCATTGATGACCTACAAGGCCATCCTCTGCTACATATGCAGCTGGAGCCTTAGGTACTACTTGGTTGCTGGCTTAGTCCCTGGAAGCTCTGGGGGGGTTCTGGTTGGTTGATATTGTTATTCTTCTTATGGGGTTGCAAACCCCTTCAGCTCCTTCAGTTCTTTCTCTAACTCCTCCATTGGGGAACCTGTGCTCAGTCCCATGGTTGGCTGCAATCATCCCTACTCTGTATTTGTCAGGCTCTGCACCTATGAGTTTTGTTCCCCCTTCTAATAAGGAATGAAGTATCCACATTTGGTCTTTCTTCTTCTTGAGCTTCATGTGGTCTGTGAATTGTATCTTAGGTATTCCAAGCTTTTGGACTAATATCCACTTATCAGTGAGTGCATACCATGTGTGTTCTTTCTTGATTGGGTTACCTCACTCAGGATGATACTTTCTAGTTCCATCCATTTGCTTAAGAGTTTCATGAATTCATTGTTTTTAATAGCTGAGTAGTACTCCATTGCGTAAATGTACCATATTTCTGTATCCATTCCTCTCTTGAAGGACATCTGGGTTCTTTCCAACTTCTGGCTATTATAAATAAGGCTGCTATGTACATAATGGAGCATGTGTCCTTGTTATATGTTGGAGCAAATTTTAGGAATATGCCCAGGAGTGGTATAGCTAGATCCTCAGGTAATGCTATTTCCAATTTTCTGAGGAACCACAAGACTGATTTCCAGAGTGGTTGTCTCAGATTACAATCCCACCAACAATGGAGAAATTTTCCTCTTTCTCCACATCCTCACCAGCATCTGCTGTCACCTGGATTTTTGATCTTAGCCATTATGATTGGTGTGAGGTGGAATCTCAGGGATGTTTGATTTGAATTTCCCTGATGACTAAGGATGTTGAACATTTCTTTAGGTGCTTTTTGGCCATTCGATATTCCTCAGTTGAGAATTCTTTATTTAGCTCTGTACCTCATTTTTATTAGGATTATTTGATTCTCTGGAGTCTAACTTCTTGAGTTCTTTGTTTATATTGGATATTAGCACTCTATTGGATGTAGGATTGGTAAAGATCTTTTTGCAATCTCTTGGTTGCCATTTTGTCCTATTGACAGAGCCTTTGCCTTACAGAAGATTTGTAATTTCATGAGGTCCCATTTGTCTATTGTTAATCTTAGAGCATAAGCCATTGGTGAGAAAGAAATCAAGATCTCAGAAGATGGAAAAAAATCCTATGATTATAGATTGGCAGGATTAATATAGTAAAAAGACCATCTTGCTGAAAGCAATCTACAGATTCAATGCAGTTCCCATGAAAATTCCAACACAATTCTTCATAGAGTTAGAAAGAGCAATTTGCAAATTAATTTGGAAAAAGCAAAAAACCCAGGATAGCCAAAACTATGCTCAACAATTAAAGAACTTCTGGGGAAACCACTATCTCTGACGTCAAGCTGTATTACAGAGCAATAGTGATAAAATCTGTATGGTATTTGTACCGAGCCAGGCAGGAAGATCAATGGAATAGAATTGAAGACCCAGAAATTAATCCACACATCTATGGTCACTTGATATTTGATAATGGAGCTAAAACATCCAGTGGATAAAAGACAGCATTTTCAACAGTTTTTGCTTGTTCAATTTCAGTCAGCATGTAGAAGAATGCAAACTAATCCATTCTTATCTCCTTGTAGAAAGCTCAAGTCCAAGTGGATCAAGGACTTCCACATAAAACCAGATACCTAAAACTAGTAGAAGAGAACTTGGGGAAGAGCCTCGAACACATGGGCACAGTGTAGCCTCTTTCATTTAGCACAATACACTTTGGGATTCACTCATGCTCAACATAGGGAAATGCTAGGGCAATGAGTTGGGTGTGGGTAGGTGGGTGGAAGTGCTTCCTCATAGAAGCAGGGTGGAAGGGGTATGGGATAGGGTATTTGGGGAGGGGAAAGCAGGAAGGGGGATAACATTCGAAATGTAAATAAATAAAATAAGCAATTATAAATTAAGTATATATCAATACTACATTCCTATTATTTCTAGATAGTTTCTCATTATACCCACATTCCTGAATATATCAATGTATTCATGTATAGAAGCAATTCATCTGTTTTGTCAAGTTAGTATAAACTAATGTTAAATATAAACCTGCTTAGTAGAATCATATTCAACTGTTAAAAAAAAAGAATTGGTTTCCCTTTTGGTGTTAAATATGTAGGAGATGAAAGTTTGAGTAATGTTTTTGGTTTATCGTTACATTTTTAAGACATTAAAATTATTTTCTTAAAAATGCCATTCTGTTTACATTCTGGAAGTTATTCTATGCCCTCATGTCTTCACTTTCATCGACATCTGTAAAGTTCGCTGTTGTAATTAGGAGCTGGTACTATGTCACTGCTGCTTGAGGTTTCATTTCATTAACGATCAGTGATGATGTGCCTCTTAAAGCAGGCTTATCTCTCATTTGCATCCTCTGGGAGTTTCTGGCAGTCTCTAAGTATGACATGCCTTAGAAAGGGTTTGCCCATGAAGCTGAGGCCAAGGAAAAGGAAGACAGAGCCTTCATGTTGTTTCTTTCCCTCAGACTGTGAAGATCCTACCTGGTGGTCAAGGTGAGCTTTAAATATGTCACTGCCCTAAAATGATAATTTCTCTAGATAATATTACCAAAAAAAATATATATCTAATACTATGGATTTCCAATTGTATGGCACAAAACACTGAAACTGCAAATATTAATCTGCTTTTGAAAAGTTATTTAATTATTATAAATACATATTAAGAGCCAAACTAAAATATTCATTTCTTTATAAAATAGAAAACAAGAATAAGAGGAATTTGAAGTGTATTTCAGATTTTCAATTTTAAAGCAAGCAAGCCTTTGTTATGTTAAAGATATTTGTAAGTAGGCTGGCATCCGCACACACCTGCATCCATCCTCTTTGAGCTCCCTCCTGCTGATAGGATCCCTGAGCACTGCCCTGAAACACTAGATAGGAAGACATATTTTAATACATTGATTAAAATCATCTTTCTTGATTAATTTTAACATCTCTTGTATTCTGTATTGAATACCTAAATCACTTTCAAAAAAGAAAAGTATTATCTTTTTAGACTTCCACAAGATTTCTTGTACCTCATTATCTCTAAACATGCTCACATTTGTCTTAAAAATAGCCAGTTATTGCAGCAATTAAAATAACATGCAAAATGTTTCTGCTAATTAGAAAGAATGGACTAAGATGTCATCTCTCATTTTAGACCCAGACATTAAACTAACACGTGATGCTTCTCAAGTGGACCTGATCATAAACAGATTTCTAGAAGATTATTTTCATAGTTGCATAAATATTTGGAATAATAATTGAATGATTAACTCAAAGCTGTATTTAATTTTGCAAGCATTTAAAAGAGACTTCTCCTTTTAACTCTATACACTCGAATTAACAAAAATTATCTAGTGCATGTTTGACTAATGAAAGAGAAGTAGTGAATAAAACCACATTTACTTCTCAGTTCACTTCCTCCCAGGCTTGCTCATTTGTAAAATCTAATGAAACTGTTGAAATGAAAGAGACAAATGAAGCTGTAAGACATATGCATGCGGGGGAAACCTGAATTACAGTGGGAACAATACGATAAAAAAGACTTTTAAGAAAGCACATGTTTTCTGCCAGAAAACTTCATACCAACTAATTTTACTGAATTCTGTGCTTATTATTTCATAAAATTGGGTTCAGGGATGAAAGAACTTGATGGAATGTGTTGAAGAAACAATGCTTCATTCTTCCTGAAATTTAGAAATAGTTACCTTGGGCTATGCCTCTCCATAGAAGCAGAATAATGTAGATCACACTTCATTAATTGAAAATGAAAACTGTAGACCTGCCATAGATAGAAAATCCGTTCTGTGCTGAGAGGATAGAATTATAGGAAGTTCTCTTGGCTTCTGTCTTTCCCCCAAATGACCTCTGTTGCCCATTAAAACGCCTGCCTGAGAAAGCTCAAGGCTGCCAGGACTATCTAATGCTTGTTCTCACCAATGTCATACAATAGGCCCCTGACCTTTCTATCTTAGAGCATTTATGAAAAAGAGCTCACAATTACAAATCTTTCTTTTGTCCCTTTGAGTTGTATGGGCATTTCCTACAACTCAGAAGTGTCTTTTCTCAAGCACCTGAAAGCCATTCTTTTGAAATGCAATCAGCAGGAGAAATATAAAAGAAAGAAAGAAAAAAGAAAAAAAAAGGAAAAAGAAAAGGAAACAAGAGCTTAGCGTCCTGGTTTCTGAGGACAGAGCAAAATCTGCATTTCTCCAGTCTCAGAAAAGCAGACAGCTGGCCTCATAGCATTTAACCTGGCCATCTCTGTAATCTCTAACTTCTAGCAGCTCAACTCTCTGCTTGTGTCTTGTTCCTTTATTTTCCCTTCAAATACCCAATCACCTCAGCAAGCTTACAACAGTACTCAGAGTTTTCATGAACTATCAGTACTTACTGAGTAAAATCTGATTAACACTCTAATATTTTGCTATGCTTTTCTTTACCACAACAGAACGGCTATACATCATGCTCAATGCCAGTTCTCATACATGGCCTCCTACAAGGGTGCTATAATTTTAACCCTTCAGGAACGTTTAAGAGTTTAAAACAATCAGAAAATAAAAACAAGTTTGAACTATCTGATAATTCCATAGACTTCATGGTCACATTAATTGCTTATCTGAAAGTTTGAATTAGTCAAAGCTTGTGTACTAGTAGTGGCAGGAGTTTACTCACTCCTCAGTTCTGATAAGTATTCATAATTTTAGCAATTTCCAATCAGTTATAAAATGTTTTTATATACAGACTTTTTTTAACATACAGAGTAGTTTGATTGAAAACCTGAACTTGTAGATCCAGGCTTCCAATATTCTGGCACGGCTAGTATACAAGGGAATGCAGCAGAGTAACATTCATGACTTCAGAATTCTGAAAGCCGAAAACTTGCTTCCTTGTATGTTCATGGGTGTGGTTAACCTGTTTAGGTTGGAATTTTTCTTCTAGTGTCCTATATGACTGGATTTATAGATGATAGGTAGATAGATAGATAGATAGATAGATAGATGATAGATAGATAGAATAGATAGATGATAGATAGACAAGACAGACAGACAGACAGACAGACAGATAGATAATGCTTACATTTAGTTTTATATTAGAATGTCTTATTTTTCCCATCGTAACTGAAAGTTTTTCTTTGCGTAATATTCTGGGATGGCATTTGTGATCTCTTAGAGTTTATCGAACACCTGTCCAGGCCTTTATGGCAATTAGAGTCTTCATTAAGAAATCATGTGTTATTCTAATCAGTCTGCTTTTATATGTTATTTGTCTTTTTTTTCTCTTGAAGACTTTAATATTCTTTTTTGTTATTGTTGTTGTTATGTATCTTTAGTGTTTTCAAAGTTATATTCTGAAGGTGCTTTCTTTTCTGACCCAATCTGTATGGTATTCTGTTTCCTTCTTGTATCTTGGTAGGTATCTTCTTTAAATTTTCTTCTATGATTTTGTTGAAAATATTTTTTGTAGCTTTGACCTATGTTTCTTCTCCTTCTTCTATTCCTGGCATTTTTAGATTTGATCTTTTCATAGTTCCCCATGTTTACTGAATGTTTTATGCCAGGAATGTTTAGTGTTAACATTTTCTTTTACCTAGGTATTCACTTTTTTCTATCATATATTCTATGTCTGAAATTCTCTTTTATACCTCTTACGTTAGGTTTCTGTCTAAAGTTTCTGTTTAAGTTCCTAAATTTTTCATTTCTATAGTTCCCTCAGGTGTTGTCGTCTTTATTTATTATATTTCTACATTCATGTCTTAAGCTGCTTTGATTATACTTTAATAAATTTATTTGTTTCCGCAATAAATATCCCTATCATAAAGCCCATTTTAATGTCTTTGTCTTATGCTTTAGCTATATTTCAGTGGCTTACTATTTTGTGGTTGCAGGGCTCTAGCAGAGACCTATAGTTCTGGCTGTTACTAATTGTATTTTTTCATTATCTTGTAGGTGTCTTAGTTTGGGGAAGATACTCTACATACTAATATCTGTTCTTTTTGTCGTTGGGTGTCTGTTTTGTTTATTGATTTCTGTTGCCCTCTCTGGTCTTTAGAAGTATGTGAGAGTTATGTGTTAACTGTTAGACAATTCGTCTCAGATCCTGAGAGGTGTGGCTACTAGGGGGAGGGTTCCCAGAGAAAAATGTATTTCTAGGTATTTGGTGGTGACATATAGAATTTGAGATGAACTAGGATTGGAAGGAGGAGGCTCACAGTTGAGAGGGAAGCAGAGTACTCCAGGAGAATATGCTTAGTCTCCTAGTGATTGAGGCAGAGGATCAGAAGAAGTCACCACAGGTAGTATGCTACAGAGCTGCGGAATAGATGGGGCATTGGACATGCAGGTGCAAAGGGTTAATGAAGACTGAAAGCTTGCATATCTGCTTGGATAGTCCACCATGTTCTCTGGCAGACTTAGCTGTCACATTCCCAGAGATTGCCTGTTGAATTTAGGGACTCGAGAAAAGGAAATTGAGAGAGGATGATCAGCATGAGTCACTGAAGGTTGGAGCATAAAGTAAATGTAGAAAACAGCATTTTGTCTGCTAGAGAGCTTAGGATGGAACTGGAGGATTGGATGGATTTGGAGGAGAAGATAAAAATCTACCTTTAGGCCACCTGCTTCCCCGGCTTGAAGGTTCTGTGGGTTCTCTTGGAATGTGTGCTGAATTTGTTGTCTGTGAGATGTGAGCATGGAAAAAAGGAGGCTGCAAAGATGGTATGCTACAAATCTGGGCATGAAATTGAGAGAATGTACTGGGAAGAGAGGAGGGAGCAGTGAAGAACTGTAGTTAGCCTACCTATTTCTCAGGTTGGTATGTCAAATGAAGTTTTAACTATTGTTATGGTATATGCTATTATCATGGGTGTAAAAGGAAGCATGCCTGTGTGATAACAGTGCAGAACTCTCTAGGGTTTCTTTCTCAATGACTATTGACTTAGCAAGACCCCCATGAAGAAAAGGGCTTTGCAAGAGCTACAGAAACGTAATTGGGTCTCACAGTATCTAGGTAAAACAAAATCATGAGAAAAGACACACTGAAGATAGAAGAGAGAGGATATTTATCATTTATGTTTACCATAAATGTGTATCTTTCTCCCTACTCCAGGCAGCATGGTGAGAACAGAGTTACATCATGGATGTAAGACAGGCAATAGCCAGGAAACTCACTTTAGATCACAAAACTGGACACAAAATGCTAACACTCTTGACTCTACTTGACATTCAGTTGTATTATTTAACAAATACTGAAGATTATATTAAACTACACTCCTGGTTTATCTTTGAGGAAATGTTAAGCTCATGACATAATAACCCTTCTGATTCATTCTTCATAATTTCTTGATGGATTAATTACTGAATGTCATTATTGTGTGGTGATTGAAATTGGGAGAGGGAGCCCAAGAAGTTCAAATGGATCATTTAATTGTATCTTATCATGGCCTTTTCCCCCTGCTTTCTTGATGTCATAGTGTAAATTGCTTCATTTTGCAATATTCTTCCATGACACTCACAGTCTAAAACCATGAACCAAAATACACTATAGAAAATAGCTTGGTCGGAAATTTCAGGTGACTTGTTTGTTGAAGGTTTTTGTTTTTCTTGCTGAATAAGTCTGCGAAGACTAGAATAAATATCTACTTCTTCAAATGTACAGACATCAAAATAGACTAATATGAATAAAGAACAATCATGGAAGCATGAGTTTATTAGGGAGATAAAGTTTTCCTGACACAAACCCAATAGACACAAATATATAGAAGGTGCTTGACAAAGAATTCAAAATAAATATTTTTAAGAAATGTCATAAAATTCAAATAAATACAAATAATTCAAGAGACAAGTGAAAACAGTGAAAGTATGCATATTAAATGTGAGAAAATTCTTTTTACTCCTAGTTTTTCATATTTCTTTCTGAAATAGAAACTTACATAACTCAGTTTCAGTCATCTAGAAGTGAAAAATTCAATGAATGAAATAAAAAAATGCTAAAAAGAACAGCACAAGCAGAACGAATCAAATAGAAAACTGTAAGTACAAGATAATTCATCTGACAACTATCAAAAAGAAGAAAGAGGCTGGGCGGTGGTGGCGCACGCCTTTAATCCCAGCACTTGGGAGGCAGAGGCAGGCGGATTTCTGAATTCGAGGCCAGCCTGGTCTACAAAGTGAGTTCCAGGACAGCCTGGGCTACACAGAGAAACCCTGTCTCGAAAAACCAAAAAGAAAAATAAAGAAGAAAGAGAAAACTAACAAAATGGATAGAAAAACAAACCTGAAGCTTATCAGATCTATAAAACACTATCAAAGAGAAGTAAACAAACAAACAGAAACAAAATGACCAAAAACCAGACAGACAAACAACAAAAAACAGTGAGAGAAAAACACAGTAGCATACCATTCAGCTTTGCCACATAAAGCATTCCTGGTACCTGGGACCACATAGATAAAATTGAAGAAAATCCAAGGGCATTATACTATTTGAAGTAAGTCAGACAAAGGAAGAAAAATTCTGCATGATGTCACTCTTATTAGAAATTCAAGACTGCTGATACTTAAGTAGAGAATAGACTGGTAGTTGACAGAAATTGATACATATGTAAAGGTGACTGGGGTTTACTAGTCAAATATTATACAATTTATTTTCATTCTACTATTAGAGAATTTTTCACAAGTACAGTAGTTTCAGCATTTCTACTATTTCCTTAGTCAACTCCAGTGTCTCCCATCTCCTTCACTTTCATTCGTAAATGATTATTGTCAGATATACAGAGAAACAAACACACGCAGATAAACATATTCACACAGATAAATACACACACACACACACACACACACACACACACAGCTACAGCACAGAACATACACATGTTGACATTGTATATCCTATCAGGATTGTCCATGAAGATGACTGATTTTCATTTTCTTTCTTTCTACTGATTAATTGTATTATTTACTCATATCGGAAATGATGTTCCCTCCCAATCCCCCATCCACCCCCTCCCCCTCTAAGAGTATGCACTCCCACTATATATCCCCCCACCCTGGGGCATCAAGTCACTACAGGATTGGCACATCCTCTCCCACTGCTACATATGTGCTGGGGGTGTCAGACCAACCCATGTATACTCTTTGGTTGGTAGCTCAGTCTCTGGGAACTCCCAAGGGTCCAGGTTAGTTGACCATGTTGTTCTTCCTACGCAGTTGCCATCCCTTTCAGCTTCTTCAATCCTTCTACTTACTTTTCCATACATGGAATTCTGGTTACTTGTCACTCAATTCTGGATACTTGTAATAGTGGTTCCCAGAATGAGATACACTGATGCTCAAGTCTAACCTGGCTTTCTCATATAGTAAGTCAAACATCTAGTATGATTTAGAGAAAAAAAGGATCTCTCTATTGGCCCATATCACTCATTTTCTCTTAGATTTTTGCTTACATGAGTTTTATACAGGATATCTTGTTCATATCTACAGAAATCTACTAAAGTATCACTTCAAATTTCATCGTATGAACCAGTAAATGATCAATTTTTAGTCCTACATTTATACATATAAAGCAGAAAAATTTTAACAACTGTCATCAATTAATATTTTATAGATAGTTTCTAAACCTGCAGATTAGAGCTATAGAGAAGTGTATTTGAAATGCTATCAGCTATTCAGCAGGCAAAAGGATAGTAAGCATCAGTTGGAAGGAAACATATGCCCTATTTCCCAAACATATGTCACATTGTTTCTATGAAACTCTCAGATATCTATTCCACTTGAGATTCACAAAATCCAAAAGTACTTTTTTTTTTCCCCAAGAAACTTTAGCTTACCAAGTTCATGGCTTCACTTCTATCCTGAAGGAGAAATCAATAAATGTTTTGGAGTACCTATCCACCACTGCTCTCGAGACTTGAGGAAAAGCATTCACATTATACAAACGTCTGGGGATATTCCAACAAAATTTATCTCTTCCGGCCAAAACACATCAACTGATATAAAAATTTCAAGTGGCATCTATATTTTATTTTTATGTTTAAAAATAGCTAATTGGCATGTTCTCCAGGGCTTTTTTTTTTAAATAATAGGTTTATTTTGTAAACAATAACTTATGTTGAAAACAGTATTTTATGCTTTAAGATTTGTAACTGTTCAAATTGCTGTCTGGTGTTCTTCTATGATTGTAAGAAAATTTAAAAATAAGAAGCTAAACTTAATCAATAGTAAGAAAAAATATCCTATGTAGAATTAATTAAATAAAGCCAACATTTTTAAATTAAATGTTAAAATAGAAGTAAATATTATGCTTTCTATTTTAATTAGCTTATCAACAATTCACTCCAGATTTTTGTTTATAGAAAAGGCTTAAGGCTATCATCTTTATATGTCAATCTTAGGTATGAAAATATTAATATCTTAAACCCATTAGCATTCTATACATAATACATGAAAATCATGCCACCAGTAACCTTGATTAACTCTGTAGTCTAAAATTCTCAGTAACCATGAAGAGTAAGATGTTAGGTCGTTTTGACTGTGTATTAAATAGGAGATTCAAACATGGTATATCTATTCAATTTTGAATTAATATCATATTGATATAAATCAATACTACTTCAAAGAACCTCCTTCTTTTTCTGCAACTCTAAAATAGTCTGGGTAAATTGACACTTATCGTTATAAATCTGAATTTATAAAAGTATACATCTTGGATGTTATAATGTCTGGCATATGTTTCACCTTTTAATAAGTATTTTTTGTTGTTTAAATTTATTTGTTTTTATTGTATGTGCACTGTTGTTTTTTATTGCATGTATATCTGTGTGAGGCCTCCATTGGAACTGGAGGTACAGATAGTTCTGGGCTGCCATATGGGTCCTGGAAATTGAACCTGAGTCCTCTGGAAAAGCAGTCAGTGTTCCTAACTACTCAGCCATTTCTACAGCTCTCATATGTTTCTTTCAATAATAAATATCATTAGTTATATCAATATGTACCTATTTTCATATTTAAATTCTTGTACAATAAGAAAATGAGAAAATATCAATGTATAATTTACATCTGAGATATTGAGAAACAGATAGCTGAGTTTGGTTTTCCTAAAAGTAGTGTCCTGATAGCATATGGCAAACAAAACTAAAGGTCAAATACAGGTTTGTGGGAATGAGAGAAAGGAAAAAAATGGTGTGCTCTTGTCTTCCTGCTAACTGAAAAATATTAGGGTCATCTGTAGTTGTGTGAGGTATCTGAATTCTCTAACCAGACTATAATCATAGCTTACCTCACTCTTTTTGTATGAACATATTTTAGAGAGATACCCAGAAAAAGGTTGTTATAGGTTTTTTTTGGTTTTTGTTTTTTGTTTTTTTGTGGGGAACATAACTGTGTTCAAATGAGAACCTTAGGGAGACATTTTCCATTCAAACCATTGTCCAGGAGCAGGATGAGATGAAGACAGGAACCTGAATAGCACCTTACCTTTTCTATTTTCATTCAGTCTGCAAACTAGCCTGAGGAGCTACACAACATGTGCTGAGTCTTCTCTATTCCATTGGATATTTCTGAAGACACCATTACAGTCAAAACTTGAGATGTGTCACTTAGATGAATCCAAACTCAGTTAATGTGACAATGCACTTTTACCATCACAACGTACTTAGTGTTCAAGGTATTCCGAATGGAGGTTCATCTAAGAAGTTACCTTTGGTCATAAGGATGACTTTACACATAGGAATTCAACGTATTATCATGTCAGTGTGTTCTATTCCAGTTAAGACTAGAAGGAAAGAAATCCTTATCTCCACTGATAGCTATTCCTGTCTCTGTGTCCAACCCAAAGCATTTGACTTTATGTATTACTGTTTATAAGTATCTCCAGTTTTTCCAATAGTATATTTTACAATTGAAATAAGTTCTCTGTGGCACTTTAATTGTTGAAATGAGAGTTTCCTGCAACGCAGACCACAGAATGATGTATCATTCTTCTCAATTTTCTTTATTGTGTCCATCGTTTTCTGAAGTGTTTCTCTACTTGTTTTACTTTTCACATCTGAGTTTTCTGTCTCTTTCTTAATAAGGTCTAAATTTTCTATTTAAATTCTGTAGTGAAATGTCCAACAAATACAGGATGCTTTGCATAGCAATTTTGTCATAATTCAAATTTATATCACTATGCTTAGTGCTAACCACTGTTTCATGCGCATTTTTTCTGAAGCCAAAAAAATGTCATGCATGTGTTTGAACAGCAGAATATTAGGATAACGATTCTTTTAAGATATGCATGAGAAACCAGGGGCATTAAGCTCACCAAACATCCAATGAGTGTGGCAGGGATGAGACCTCAGCATATAACTTAGTAAATGATACTGCAATTTTCCTCCTTCATTACTTGAGCTACATCTGGAATAATCTATCTCTTTTCATATGTTCTTCACCACCATGGTCAGTGAAAAGTGTTTGGAATCATAAATTGGAACTCAATATTATCAGAGCAAGACTCCTAAGTTTCAATCACAGATGAATTAAGTCAGCTTTACAATACGGCAGTTGTCCTACTATACCAACAAACTATAGTTTTGCCTTCTTCTCTGCAGCATTTACATAATGAATTACATCCCATAATTGTATTGTTCATGCCACTTTTTAATACATGTTAGAGCATAATAATCTTGTGTTCCTCTCTCTGCCAATTCAAGTAAGAATTTCCAGAAAGTCTTCTACCAACCAAACTGAAATTGCTACCTATGCCTATCACTTTCTATCATATTGTGTATCTGATTTTATTCATACCCCATTAACAGTCACTGAAGTTACTCTACATATTGGTATTCTTGTTTCCTTTGCCTAAAAATGTAATTTCTTTCATAGAAAAGATACCATCATGAATCTATATTAAGAAGCACACCTGATTCCTAATGTGTTCACAATGGAAGGATTCTGTCTGAGTTGATTTGAAAGCTCTATTCTTCTAAAGATCTCCTCATTGCTTCCCAATTGACCCTAAGCAATATTTTTTCAAGCTTCTGTAAAATGGTCAGTAGTCTTCATTAAGCTTGGTATATAACAATGTAATTGGCAGTGGTATGTTGAAGCCATCACCAAATGCTGAGCAGGATGATATTATACGGTAGGTTGAGAATTGCCATGATTAAAAGAGAATATGTCATGTAAATCATAAAGTTCTATGTCATAATTTTTCTTTCTTCTTTATGACATGCATATTTAATATTTACCAATAACTCACTGTATTTTATTCTATACTCATTACACCATTCATGTCAGTACTGTAGAACATTAAAACACAGTAGAATGTTTGGAAGTCTGAGCTTTATAGATGAGGTACCACAGCAATATAAAATATGCTATCATTTCTCAGACTTAAATTATTGATTTATAGCAAGAAAGCTACACAAAAAAAATCTTTCAACATAAAAATTTCTGTTATTTTAAAACACGCTCAAAGCAGGACTCATTATTTTCATGGAGTAATTCTGAAGGAATGTTTGTAAAAATTCATGTTTCTATTGTCCTTCCTCAACTCTTGAAATGATCCTACAAGTCACTGGATATTAGAAAGATGCGGAGGAGGTTCAGTGCCCATGACCAATTAAATCTGAATTTCTATGGAAACAATCTAAATATCAGCATCCTCCCTAGCGTCCCAAGTGACTACAATACACAGACAAAACTGAGATCCACTACCCCAAGGATGAGTGAATATAAAAGTGGGCAACGTGCCTAATAGATCTGGCTATGTGTAGAGATAGATAGATGAATAGAATCAGAGATGGAATATTTCTACTTAAACCTTATGCCAGTCAAGTTGAAGTTTTGCAGTTACATTATGTCATTATCTCTGAAATGTGCTTGGTTGAAATCCAAGGATGATAAATGAGCACTCTTCACAAAAATGGTTTAATTTGGCAGACATCACTGCTTCCACAAACAAACTGTTCAACAAAATCAATTCTTGAAATCATTACAACTTTAAGAATAGAAATTAAGAACTAAGCGGCAGGTGTTATCTGTAGCTTCAGAAAATGCAACAGAAACACTTGTATTCATTTTATTATGTGCAATACTGCTTCTCAAGGTGTCTGTTTACAAGTTTCCCTACACACCATGGGTAGATGGCATTTTCATTCTCTGGTACTATTGTCTAAACAGTATCCAAAAGGAAAAAAAAAAAAACAGATGAAGAAGAAAGAAAGAAGGAAATCTAGTGTCAGTACCTATGCATCACTAAATATATCAATTAAACTGATAAAGTATCAATATTATTACTAAAATATAAATACACACATATGTACCAAAATATTTAAAAGAATGTTCACATTCATAACATAAACTTATCTGTAAGAGAATCTATACCCACATTTCATGTAGCTTGCTAGATATACTCTGTGTAGTCATCTAACCATTTAGTGATTTGCACTATCTCTACCTTCCAATTAGATAAATGATAACCACAATTTCATTTTATTCTCTATCCCATGACCCTAAAATATTTAGCATACATTATACCTAATTAAGTATGTCATATTTGGAAATAAAATGATAATTTTGATTTTGTTAATTAAACTCCTGACAAATTATATGGCATTCCTTAAATTATTCTTTTATCTCAAGAACACAGTATAAAATTCTCACTATTATTCATTAAATTATTACTGAGACAACTATAAAAATTAAAGTGTACTGTGGTGTATTGGAAGAAAGTAGAAAAGATGGAAAACCAATAAACACAGAGTGTGTTAGACTAGTTATTTATTATTCTCTCTTTTATAATTTGGTAATTCTTTTCTTTTTATTTATTTCTTTTGGGCTTGGATTCTTTTTCTTCTTTAAAAATCTACAATGAATTTGTTACTACTTGTTCTTCATGTGAACTTTCAATTTCTTTAAGCAAATTGGCACACTAATATTTTGACCCATGAAAACACAGGGAAAGGCGTTGTAAGTGCAAATTTCCAATGATAGTAGAACAAGTGTGTGTACTTGTATAACAGATGACCTGCCTCACTGATAGACAATTGCTGAGCATCCTAGAAGCCCTGAGATTATGGTGGTAAGTATATCTGTCCATATGTATAGATTCATATTATACCTACCAGGGTGTATGTGCCTACTTATTAAATACAATAAACACAAACTAGCACATATGTTTAAAAAGAGCTTAAAATGAAATTATTTTTCTTTTTTCTTTAAATGTGATAGATAAAATGGTCCATAGTGAAGGGTATGTGAATCAGATAATGGATTTGCTTCTATTTGCTCCACAGATCCAATTTTTGGGTAGAACTGCTTGGTGTACATTATCTGTTAACAAATTCCATGTTATATGTGTTGATGACTGCATTAATTTTATAGTTTAACTCCTTCAGTGTTATGATGGGGTTAATTCATGAGATGTGGTAGAAGATTCACCATTAGTTTATTATGTCCTTGGCTATTATTTTGCTTTTCATTTTAGATGATGTCATTCTCTGACAGAGGCTGATTTATCACTTGTGGTCATACAGCAGTGGACTGCAGGGTCTGGGTTCATTCAGAAAAGAAGCACCTAACCCTCAAGAGACTAGAGGCTCCAGGAAGTTTAAAGGTCTGCTGGGGTAGGGGTTTGGGAGTGGGGGCATCCTTGTGGATATGAGAGTATGGAATGTGGAACAGTCAGAGGATTAACTGGGAAGGGAATAAAATCTGGAGTGTAAAAAAAATAAACAAATAAATAATAAATAAATAAATAAATAAGTAAAATTATCTTTAATCTTTTTTTACAGTCCAGTCATTATCTCCTACTCAATCTGCCCTCTGACAGTTCCTCATCCTCCAAGAAGATGTTTTCTCCTTCCATCCATCCTGCCAGGCCTCCCAGTCAGTGGGGACTCAGGTCTCTCCAGGATTAGGTACCATTTCCTTCACGGAGGCCAGACCAGGCAGTCCTCTACTGTATATGTATTGGGGGCCTCAGAACAGCTAGTGTCTGCTGCCTAGATGGTGGCTTAGTGTCCGAGAGATCGGGATCCAGATTAGTTGAGACTGCTGGTCTTCCTATGGGGTCACCCTCCTCCATAACTTCTTCCAGCCTTTACCTAATTCAACCACAGGGTTCCCCGGCTTCTGTCCATTGGTTGGATTTAAGCATCTGCATCTGCATCTCTTGGAGGGCAGCTATGCTAGGCTCCTGTCCGTAAGCACTTTGTAGCATCAGTAAGAGTGTCAGGCCTTGGAGCCTCCCCTGGAGAAGGATCCCAAGTTGGGTCAGTCACTGGAACTCCTTTGTGCATGATGAAACTTGGCAAAACTAAAATCTTTAGGTTGTATTTTAAGAATATACATTAGCTCTACTTTCATATGTCTCTCTTTCTCCATCCATCTAGCCATCCATCCATTCATCTAGTTATTTATCTATTTCAAGGCTCAACTATGCTGAGTCAGAATCGTGTTTTTCTTTTAATCTCTGTCTTTCATGTTGGGGAGAGGCTTGTCCCACACTGTTGGTTACAAATGACAGTTATCCTAATGCCCACTTTTAATCTGCCAGGGGGATTTCTCATTATAAGAAGAATGCTGAGTGTGGTGGCACTCCCCTGTAGTCCCAGGGCATTGGAAATCAAATCAGGAGAATCAGAGTTCAAGGCAAGGACAAGCTCAGTCACAACATAAGCTGAGGCTCCAACTCTAGCCGCTATTAAATAGTTATTCTTGATTTCTTTTATTGCTTATCTGAAACTTACTGCTGCAACACTGAAAAGCTGAGATCACACGTTCATGGTCCACACATTTTCTGTTCCAATCCAATATTTACTAGAAGCAACATCACACCTGGGAGGCTGGGTGACCTTGGCAAACATGGTGCATATGTGTAACTCTTTTTGGCTTTGAACAAAGGGATGTCCTTCATTTGCTATGTCCCTCATGCTCAACCATGTCACTGAGGTTCTTTGTTTATATTACAAAGTATTGTAGCATTCTGCATATATATGTGTGTGTGTGTATAACCACACACACACACACAACACACACACATATCCTTGTTGAGAATCTTTTTGTGTGTGAATAAATGTGGCACGCATTTATGACTACTGATATGCCTCAATGATGGTGTTTTATTTTAGCCTTATTTTTTAGATCTATAGAAAGCTTTAAAATTTTTTAAATGTTCTTAGTAAATTTAACATGAAATTGGTTTACAATTGCAACCAAAGTATATTTAATCTAGTAATGAGAGAAAGAATACCATCTAAGCACTCAATGCAATCAAGATTAGAGCAAACGCTTGTTTCCTTCTCATTGTCCATATGGACAAGAATTAATTTTTTCTAGGCTTAATATAAAAGTAGTCATGACAACAAAAAGAAGAGAATGGCCTTTCAAGACTCACATGGACTTGCCATTAATGAAATCAGAAATTATACTTCTGAAATTTCAAATAATATCCACAATAATACAAATCAATAAATTACAGGACAACCTTTTATTTATTATTTTTTATTTTTTACTGGATATTTTATTTACATTTCAGATGTAATCCCCTTTCCCCATTTTCCCCCACCCCCACCAGGAACCCCGTATCCCTTCCCCCCTCCTCCTGCTTCTTTGAGGATATGCCCCCACCTGCCCTCCCACTCCTACCCCCCCACCCACGGTTTCCCACACACTAGAGCATCCAGCCTTCACTGGACTCTTTTAAAGCTGTCTAATTCTAAAATTCAGATTCTTCTAAATGCTGTTTTTATTTATACTATGGAAAGTAATAGAATTATATAATTATAGTAAAGCCAAGACTGATGCATGAGTCCCATGTAAAATAAAAATAAACATATGCTATATAAAAGCAGTTAACAATGAATGAAACAGTTCAAGAGTGTGTCATTTTGTTACCATACTATAACTGCACTATAGTTGTGTGTTACCAATTACAGTCAAAACTATAAATATCATCATTTTATTTCATGAAACTACATCTCCTTTCCTCATTTTGAAAAATATACAATATAAGGTTTGTTTTGTTTTGCTTTGCTTTGCTTTTCTGAATGAGGCCAGTAACATTACCGCTATTTCTACAATCCCCCTTTTTATGCATAGCATTTACACTGAATTTCTAAAAATAGTGTATTAAAACTTTGATATTGCAGTGAGGACCCAAGCTAGAGAGAATGGTAAATAATAGAAAGGGGAGTCACTCCTTGGTTCTACAATTTGTTTGGGTCTTTATTAATTCATTTGCAAGTGACCTGGTTTTCAATGATTTCTTTCGTACATTTTGCCCATTTCATCCTGTGTGTTTCTAATAACTTATCTCACCTATCTGGTCCATGTTGTTGTTGCTTTTGGAAACATTTTGAGAATGATGCATTCATTGTGACTTAGACGTGCCTTTTATTCACTGGGGACTTCTGTGTTTAAATGAATACTCACACACTTCATTACAGTACCTCTGAAATACATGCAAACCCTGAGGCATACCAAATTACTGAATTAAGGTGGCATAATTCTTAGAAAGAGAGTTCATCACTTCACTCCTAAAATATACCCAATGTCTCTAAGGTTCTGACTAATTTATGCTGCTCCGGGAACTGCCCCAATTTACTTTGGGTTTCAATAAGCTACCTAGAGCCGCCTCTAGCTACAGCACTGATTTGGGACATCAGTATCAACCAAATTAATGTTATCACATTTCATTATCTGTAATTGATCTCTACTCCATAGAAGTGAGAAGATTAGGGCTCAATCTCACTTGTTACATTGGCTGCTAATGAAGAGCCACAAAGCTTCCAAGTGGGAGATTAATATTTTTTTTTTTTTTGGACCATGCTCTAAAATGACAGGCTCTTGTACATATAAGCAGCAGCAGGTGTGCAGTCAGGATAATTTCTTTGTCTCATTTAATGGCCAGAGATTTCACAGATGTGATAAAGATAGTTAATAATTAACCCTGAAGAAATGCTCAGATGCTACTGTAGAATCAAATCATTTTGGGTGGCCATTGAATCACAGAACTGAATTCTTACCATTCAAATGAAGCCTGATAGAATATACCTTTCTCATTCTGGGTCTCTCTCAAGCAACAAAAGAGGGCTATAAATAAAGTGATAAACTCAGCTATCCCCTTGATTAACTTTCTGAAAACAATCTTACATTTCAGCATTAAAATTACAAATTACATGATTCAGATTCTAAGATTGTGATTTCCTTAACTCCATTCATATGTTCTTTTATTTTTGTTTGTCTGTTTTACCTGCCCATAAATTGGAAGTTACTACACTCACTTTTAATAAAATTTTAAAGGATTTGTTATTAAACAACTATTAAACTAGGATCTTGTTATTTAATAAATTATCATTTCTAAGATGTTAAATTTTTGTTATGCTATCTCAAATCCCAAATGAACCCTCTGTTAAAATTCTATGATCTTTTTGCTTCTATGATATGAAATGTTCAATATATTCTAAATTTTATGGGAAAATATTAACATTGTTCCAAAAATATACTGTAATATAGGCACTTTCAAAATCACTGACAATCATCTCATTTTTCTCAATGGTGGCTTCAAATTGGATCTGAACTTTCCGGAAAGAATGTGGAATAAAAAACAAAAAGATCATTCCATGATTCCAGTGATCCAGTAATTTTCCTAAGCCCATCAGTGGAAAATCAAGCCATCAATATATAAGCACCTGAGGGTATATGTGACACTCCTAGGCCAAACATCAGAAACTTTACAAAGGAGGACAAAATGATCTACTTGTTAGCTCAGGATAGTCAGAGAATTTTATACCAGTTTAGGAATTAAGTGTCCTGGCAACCACAAGGATGTCCGGAACCTCAAGAAGACATGGGTACAGAGTCCTTATGTAGAAACCATGTCATTATTGTTTGACTAGCCTGTTTAGAAACTAGCATGAAAGCCTATGATTTTCGTGAATAAAGACATGGCTCTATGGTCAAAGCATTTCCCTGGAGGAAGTGATCTTATGAGCTGTAGTTCAGATCCCTAACAGCCAAGTATGCTTGGGAGGTAGAGCTAGGCAGGTATGAAGTAAAGGAATCCTTATAACAAGCGAGATACATTCAAAAGTCATATTAATGAACTGTGGATCCACCTGAGAGACATTATCTCAATGAACAAGAATAATCAAAGATGGCTCCTAATAGCAACTGGCTATGGTGTACCTAGGTCAGCTTGGTGATCACAGCCTGTTGATTTCCACTATTCCCATACCATATGACATTAAGATGTGTCCACTTCATATTGGGATATTGCTGTATATTGGTTATTTCACACCGTAACATCTATTATGTGATATCTACTCAAAAACTTTGATCATTCTAGAAAATAGCTAATTTGTCTACATGTGATATTTTAAATCATGGTTGATGGATGCAAGACTTATCCATGTTTGGGGATATAATTTAAGGCCATGGGTATGTCAGAAAAATGTATACACAAATCTATCATAAGGATCAATGCTAACATTTTTCTCTCATGTTCACAATCCGCCCAAAGGGTCTGGTATTGCATTTATCCTTGACTTTTACTGACAAATTTTAGTTCTATATAATTGAATTGACTCCATGTCTTTTGTTCCAAAACTTGTTTTCTCCAATAATGTAAATCCTAATAAAAGCTAGTACTCCCTGTCTAGAATGTAAACTAGGAACAAGTGTTCACCCAAACAATAAAAATGAGAGCAACATGCTAATTATTGAGAGTTTTGTTACTAATTTCATGGTAATCCATGTTCATCAAGGCTTATAATACTTAATATGCATTCACTAAAGTTAACGAAACAATTAAATCAAGTAAACTAACATAACCTAATAACTTCTGCTATTTCCTATCTTTCTAAATATGCAAATCCAGGATTTCCTAAATCATGGATGCTTTTAATCTCTTGATCTTTCAAAAACCTATTGAATCATTTTGTTAAAAATCTAGATCTACATTCCATAATGTTAAATATTAATTTGCTCTATACCTATAAAGGTTTTATTCATAAAAACTTGTAGTGTCAATTAATGGCTATTTAACACAATACTATAACTTTAAATATGACTTTAAAATACAATTAAATAGAAACCAAATGAATAGCTTCTGGAATCCTGTCTTTCATTTTGATAAGAGATGTCAAGTCCCTTCAGAAGACCTGCTAGTATCTCTCTTTGGACACTTACTTTTTATTTATTTATTCTCTTTAAAATAAATATGTATTCTTCCATGCCATGACAAAATTGTCAGGAAGAGTCCTGGAATCCTGGATTTTTCTGAGCATATAGAACCTTGTTCACTCAAATCCAAACAGCCACACTTCTCTTTAAGGTGGCATTAGTATTACTTGTAGTGAGCAATGGAAATAAATAGCTCAAGTTTGGTCCAGGAGCAGGGAGGAAGGGGGACTGGGAACTATGAATAGAACTCTTCAATCTTCCTGTGGCTTTGAGAACTCTACAGATAAAGAGTAACAACCCAAGTTAGCTTAGCCTCTACTCCCATGCTAAGATTTCACAGTGCAGGCGGGCAGTGGTGGCGCACGCCTTTAATCCCAGCACTTGGGAGGCAGAGGCAGGTGGATTTCTGAGTTCAAGGCCAGCCTGGTCTACAGAGTGAGTTCCAGGACAGCCCAGGCTATACAGAGAAACCCAGTCTCGAAAAACCAAAACAAAAAAAACAAAAAAAAAAAAAAAAAAAACCATAGTGCAGTGCATACAACTTACTTAAAATCAGCAAAGATTTATTTTTGGTTTTATTATTTTATGTAAGTTTCCCTGACTCACAATTCTGAGGTCTTCTTGGTTTTGTGTTTCTCCATCTTTATTTGTTCTAAGACTGGGGGCTTATGTAGCCAAGGTCGTCCTTAAACTCAGTAGCTGAGGAAAACCTTGAATTTTTGAACTTCCTGCCTCTGCTTTACAGCTGCTAGTGTTGAAGGCATAGTGTCTACCACCATGCTTTCTTTCCAACAAAGAAATTAATTACATCTTTGAATGTTACTAATAGGTGGACAGTTAATTTACTCAGACAGAAATATCAGACTAAGATTTCACAATGTATGTGAAATTAATCTATCATTAATAAACACATAAAAGGTTGAAAATAAAAATTATAAATCACTGCTGTGCATTCCTTAACTGTGAATTTCTTAATGTGCATGAAACTGTAATTCTGAGTAACATAGTATCTATTCTAGAAAATAAATACTATGTAGAATGTGGATATTATCTCAGACACGTTGCTTTTTCTCACATTTATTAAGAAATATTATATAACATGGTAAATGAATTTGATCATTATCATAAATATTAACATCCTATTGCTATAGTGATATAGCTAAGAAAACCAACTTGAAGAAATGCTTACCTGACTTATGGTTTCAGCATATGATGGATGGAGTTTGTGATGCATAGGTAAGACCCGTGACTCCTTTCTTGGTGGCTACAAAGCAGAGGTTGAGAATATACACCAGGTCTCAAAGTCACCTCTCACTGGAGCCTATGTTTTAAAGATTTCACCACCTTTTAACTGTCAAAATGACAGCTAGCCTTTCCCTTGCAGAATCTTGGATACCTTCCAGATCTGAGCCACATCAGCATCAAAACATCTGCTATGCCCAGAACTTGATAAATACTGACATATCATTTTTAAATGAAATTAAATTGCCATATAATTTAAAGTATAAATTTTTAAGTAATTTTTTTCATTACTTTATTTATACTCCTCCCATCCTCCCATAGCTCCTCATCCCATTCTCCCACTTTCAAGAGAAGGGGAAGACCCACTTGAGTGTCACCACACCCTGGCACTCAAGTCACTGCAGGACTAGGTGTATCCTCTCCCACTGAGGCCAGACAAGGCAGACAAGTTAGGGGAACAGGATGCACAGTCAGCTGCAGATTCAGGCCAGCTCTACTCCAGTTTTTCAGGAACCTACATGAAGACCAAGTGCACATCTTCTACATAGTATGGTAGGACATTGGTCCAGCCCGTGCTCACTCTTTTTTGATGGATGAGTTCTCTGGGAGCACCAAATGATCCAGGTTAGTTAACTCTGTTGCTTTCTTGTGAAGTCTCTTTGCGTCCTTCAATCCTTTCCCCACCACTTCCATAAGACTACTTGAGCTCCATCTAATGCTTAGCTGTAGGTCTCTGCATCTGTTTCAGTTAGTTTATTCAGTGGAGACTCTCAGGGGAAAGTTAGGTTTGGATCTTGTATGCAACCCTAAGAGAGTTTCATTTATATTGTCATATATTAATTCTAGCTCATGGATGGATCTCAATTTGGACCAGTCATTGTTTGGGCCATTCGCTCAGTCTCTACTTCATCTTTGTCCTGAATGACCACACAACAATCCACAGACCCAAAGATATCAAATAACAAGAAGAAACGAGGGAAAGGTGTTTGCATTTTCCCAGAAGGAGAATTAAAATATATATTGGAGGTGGAGGGAGGGAAGGAAATGGGTGAAGAGTGGATGGGGAGGGACAGGGAGTTGGGGGAACAGGTGTAGGGAGCACAGGGGAGAGAAGATGTAAATTGGTAGTAGGCATGGGACGGCAAGCATTTCTAGGATGTGGGAGAGACCCCGGAGAAGGGAAGGCCCCTGGGAATCTTCGGGGGTACCTAGAGCTGAGACTTCTAGCAGTAGAGGCTATGGAGCCTGAAGTGGGCATGTCCTGTAGCCAGGCAGAACTCCCAATGAAGAGGAAAGGACAGCAACACACCCACAAAAACCTTCAACCCAGAATGTATCCTGCCTAGAAGATGTATGAGTATTTCTCAAAACTTTAGCTTACTTTCAATGCTATTTTCCATTTCTTGTCCCACCAATACACAGTTCATTTCAATACTCAGACTCCATGCAAGAGAGCTGTGGCTCACTCAAGTGGGGTGTTTGGATGAACTTTGGTGAAAAGAAGTTGCAGAAAGGTTTTAGGAAAATCGAGAAATTATGGTGCTTGTGTGAGTCTATTAATCTACAATGGGACAGACAGGAGTGTCAGGTCAGGTCCTGAGATGAAACGGGTGCTTGACACACCAGAAAGAGTAGCCGGACAAGAGCTGTTCAGTACTAGCCTTAGTAAACACAAGTCTTGAATTCTTTGTGCTAGGTAGCAAAGACTGTTTTGACTGTCCTCATCCATTGGGGAAAGGTTGCTTGGTGCTAGGTTTCCATGCTAAGTCCAGCACAGATAGGGTAGCCCACTGAGAGTAGATTTCAACACATCGAGCAGGGGCAGAATAAAATGAGGTATTGGAGAGGCCAAAGGAATAAAGAGAATGCCTCTACTATATTATCTTTATGTAGCTGTCATTGTTTGTATTCCATTGAGCCAATAAGGGAGGCTAAAATCACATGGAATTCATTCAGAGCATAAAGCAGAAGCAGTAACAGGTAGATGTGTATGTTTTATTATCCTCAATGATTATAGTGTTTTATAAGTCTCAAAATACAAACCATAGTTATATAAAGCAGAATAATGCAGGCAGACAGTTAGCTTGTCTAAACCAAAGAAACTCTTCATATAGTAATTAAGGAACATAGAAAACTAGGGAAGGTTTCATTATATATTCTAGAAATTAACACAGTTTCTTTCTAGTTAATTAGCTGTTGGAATGCTTACCTACAAACGTCTCAGATAAACATATTCCCTGTGTTCAGTGTATCTTCATTATGTAAGCCACAATTCACCTTTAACTTCAAATCTATCTATCTATATATTTATATTCATCTACTATGAAGTTTCAAATTAAAATTTTCATTTCCTAGACATTATCAGAAATTATATCATTATTTGTTTATTTCAAAATTTAAAAGTTGTTTAAACATTCATTCAGTACAAAAATAATTACCGGAATTAAACTGTCAGCTTTTTGTGAAAAATATCATTTTAATTAACAGAATGAATGGGTTTAGTAATTTGAAACAGTGTAAATGATTTGTCTGAAATCCCTTTAGTAGTTGGTCAGATAACAGTGTATGCATTCCGAGGACACTGAGTCATATGCAGTGAAAAGACTGTGGCTTTCTGCTCTCAGATCTGTTTTATTCCTCATACTTTGAAGAATTATGGAGAAATAATCAAGTACTAACACATGCTGTATCCCAGTAAAGTGGGGTATTCAGAGAAAGGATCAGATGGTTAGATGGGTTGCTGAAGCCATATACTGAACGTCATGGTTAACCTTGTCTTAGAGATGTGTTACTTCAGTGTAAACATAAATGGCTTAGAGAAGGCACCCAAAATAAATCATTTGATTCATGGCTGACCATCAGTTAACTCATCAGATTCCTCACGGCATACTCTCCAACAGCCAAAGACAGTATCTTCTCCATAGGAACACTCAGTAGGAAAGAGACCCAATCATACAGAGATGATTGACATCACTTACACAAAAATATTGGTCTATAATTTATAAAAGAATATGTGAGGAATAGATTGTGAAAGGTAGATTGATGGTAGAAATGCAGAGAAAAACTCCTAGATGATAAATGTTTTTGTAATATGTTTGAAATTTAATTTCCTAGTTAATTCAACTTGCAGATAATAAATTATTACATCTATACAGATCAAAGACAAACATTACACTTTAGTTAGGAAAGAACAGAATTTGTTTCCCAAAGAGGCAGCGATAATTTCAATGTAACTGATTTTCTGAGAAGCTGAAGCAGTCATACAAATCTTGTCATTATAATGAAAAATAAAACTATAGTTTTATGATGAGCAGTAGTATAAATAAGAGTTTATCACAGGAGGTTGTCTAATTTATCACAGCATCCAGCACTGACATTGCGTTAGATAATTTATTTCTGAAATATCTACCATGTAATCAATATTTACTCTCTGGATGGTATAAAATAATGCATAATATTAATTTTTCCAATTTTCCAGTTAGTATATACATGTTTCTGGATAGCCAATTGCCACTGCATAGAATACTTGGACATACCTTTATTGTCTTAGCATGGGAGCTAATTGCACTTGTCTTGATTGCATCTCAGTTTGCCAAATGAGCACTATTACCACATTGAGCTCGCATTCATTTGCACTTGAGAAAGTAAGAGAGCTGAATGGATTTCTGCTGTCTGAAGAGAAAGTTGTCTACTGTTCAGCAAATGCAATGACTTTCCAGCAGTGTGGACATGCTTTCCTCAAAGGAAGACAATGTAGAACATGCCTTGTTCTAACACAGTCTTCCATAGAGTCAGGATTGTATAGTGTAGTATGAATTGTCATTACCTAGTCCAGTTATGCACAAGAGAAGAAATTAGACAAATGTGTCTTCTTTAATATGTTCTATGAATTATATTATTTAAGATGATTTGATACCATTGAGTGGTAAAATATCGACAAACCTTTGTAAGCAAGACAAGTGGTCCAACAAATAAGGCTTGGAGTGGTGTGATGACTGTAATGTGTTTTCTACTAGAGACATGAAATATCTAGACAGCTTTATTGTTCACTAAATATTATTATAGCTCAGTTTAAAGATTTCTCAGAAGTTAAGAGCATTGAATGTTCTTTCAGAGGATCCAGGTTCAATTCTTATATCCATATGGTGGCTCACAAACATATCTAAATCCAGTTTCAAATTTTACTCCTTTTTCTGGCTTCAGAGGAATCCAGAAACATATCTGATGTACAGACAAACATGTAAGCAAACAAGATACACACAAATAATTAAGAAATTTTAAAATGCAAAACACGCTGTGTTAAACAAGTTTTTAAAAGGCAGATTCACAGTCTGATGTTGATATGTTAAATATTGAACTGAAGGTAAAATTTCTGAAATTTCTTGGCGATTCTTCAGAAGTTGTGTGCTTTAGTGCAGATCAGATCCTGGGTCTCTCACATATTTATAAAGTGTTCTACCACAGAGTTAAATTTCTATTCTGCAATATGGTTCTTTTGAAGTAGGGATGCATATATATTTTGACATCAAAGTTGAACAAATGGTTTATTTTTAATGTTTCTTTTCATATGCAATTTCTGAGAACTTATAGTGTACTAAAGAAATTTGTATTACCTGTAGTAATGATGAGTTAGGAATTATTTGTTAATAAAATTGATGGTATGAATGAGAATAATTAAAAGCTATGTTTAAAAAGACCTTTTTAAAGGTTATTCAGTGCCTGCAAAACTTTAACCCATTAACATGGTCCAATGAATTAATTTAGTAAATGTAATTCAATGTCTTATGTTTGTTGAATCTATAAACATACAATTCCATAATATCTGTTTGATTACTTATACTCTTAAAAAAAAGATATTGGGGATTGAGTGATGGCTTAGCAGTTAGGGGACTTGTTTTTACAAAGAATGTGGGTTCTATTCTCAGCACCCACATGAAAACTCACAATCATCTGTGACATGAGTTCATGAAGACACATGACTTTCTTTTGACCTCTAAAGGTAAGAGATATGCATGTAGTATGCAAAACAAACACTCAAACATACAAAACTCAATAAATAAATACAAATAATAAATGTAAAGATGTCATCCTTTGAATATGTATAGGAAATTGTTACTCTCTACTGACACTATCAATAATCTAAATTTTTTAAAATATTTACTGGAAGATTAAATGATAGTGGTAGATTATTTATTTTCTAATAATGACTAAGGATAGTATCTATTTAAATGGAGATCTGAGAAAAATAAACTTTTCAGGCAAGAAGTCAATTTCTAGAAAAATGATAATGTAACAATTGTCTAGCAATATTTATTAGTGCTTCAGATACAGACTCTTCTGAATATGAATTTTAGGTTTTAGTAAAGCAAACAATAATAACATAAAAGAAGTGCTTCATGTCAAATGATTTAAGAAGTTGTTTTAAAACTTTAGTATCAAATACAATATAAAACTTGTAACTATTTCTAGTTGTATTTAAATTTTCAAGTCTTTCAGCAAACTAGCTCCTGTGATACCTTAGTTACTAAATGAAGTGAGAAAATAGAATGATATATTATGCAGAACACACAAAATAACTAAATATAGCTATAGAGTCAGGTTTAGGTTTTCACATGATTTTAGATACTAAGAAATATATGCTATGCTATGCATGTATGTACATATTAACTCAATTCCATATTAGCACTTAAAATTTATTATTAATTTTAATACTTTTTTGGAAATTACTTTTAGATCCTAATAATAGAGTCCAGTAGAAAAATAAATAGCCATATACAGACTTTAAAATTACGTTTATTATAGCTTCTTTCATTTTTTCTTTCTGCTTGTCTGCCTACTGAGTTCATGTCTTCAAAGGTACACACAGTGTGATTGGCCTGTGTTCAAATAATGTTCAGTAACACACTGGCAAAGCCAAAGGACAACATCTATTGAAACCCAGATCCTAATGGAAATAGAAAATAAAACTATAAATGATCGATAGATATGAGAAATAGAATAACAACCAGGGATTGTGGAATAGGTGAAATATCAGTTCTCTTTTTTAAATAAATAAATTATTCATTAAAACTACTGAAAATTATGAAACACAAAAAAGTCACACTATTTGTTACATGATGGCATCCTTCTAACTCCTTTCATTAAGGAATCTATTTGAGATTGCATTAATGGTTTCATTTTCTCAAATCAACTGAATATGTTAATGTAATACGTCTCTCCTTTCCTGTAGGTCCCCTCCCAGCTGAGAAACAGTTGCCAAATCGAAATGCTTTTATTGTATTTATATTTATTTAATATGTGTACTTTTTAATATATGTTACATGTCCTTTGTTAGTTAATGAAAAAAATAAACAAAGAGCAACAACACAAACAACCAAAATAGCAACGACTACATTGTTGCTCCTTCTAGAGACTGGAAATAAAAACTCTCACTTTCTATGCAAGGACATAAGTCTTCTTTCAATTACTGCATACCTGTTTTATTACACTCTTATGTACACAATACATTACAATACATTTACGACTGTGCATTTTTATCTGAAATTATTTGCTAGGTTTGAAGAGTCTGAAGTAGTTTTCAGTAATTCTTAAGCATGAATTGATCATAACAGCTCTTTTAAATTATACTTTAGCATTATTACTATATGGCAACCCTATCTGAAGTCTGTTATTTCTAATCAAGTCATCTATATTCATTTCCTTTCTAAATGACTACAAATGCAGAAAGTGTTATTTTTGGTAAAACTTAAGCCTAGTTTAAGACCCCTGCAGCTTGCTGTGTTCTGACCTTTAGAGCTTTTTTTTTTTTTTTTTTTTTTTTTTTTTAGATTCTGGGCACTTTTCTGGGATCAGCCTGACGTGACAGATCCTGGGCAAGTTGTTCCTCTTGGCAATTTTCTCAGTGTTTAAGACTCAGCAGTAACATTTTTCAGCTTAAGAAAAATCAGCATCAACAATGGTGCTCAAATTTCTGCAAAGACATCCAAGAAAAGTTTGCTTTTGGAGAAAATAACATCACAGCAGTGGAACTCTGTTTTGTTTTTTTGGTTTTTTTAAAATTAACACATATGCTTAAGTAGAATAACCTATTGATGGGCTACTTTCACAGAAAAATTATAATCATGATGAGTTGTTCAGAGTTTTCTGAATTTCAAGATTCAAATTTATTCAAAAGTTGCCAAAATCTTTGTTTAAGTCTCTGGTCTTTTTCAGATTTCTTTCAAAATCTCCAATGGAAGATATCAATATCAACTTTATGTTGACTTATATGGGTAATTGTTTTTAAAACACTAAAGTAGAAAGGAAGTTTTATGAATCCTTGGTTTAACATGATCCAGAACATTTTTATGCATTCAGTTTTCTGATTTGACTATAAGTGTAGCTTAAGATTTTCATGCATTGAAAAGACTGAACTGAGTATATTTAACCTAATCAAATAATATTTTATCAGTGCTTATAATATTTGAGAATTCAGAATGAGGTTCATTAAAATATCAGATTTGTTCCCTTTGTCAGTATGAGAAGAGATGTTTTGTGGTAATTCATGCCAAATCTAATTATACAGACTATTCAGGAGTCAAAATACATCTGGCATCCTTGTGTCCTGATTGCATGATGCTACACTCCAAGGTGACAGACAGTGATAGGTTTTAATGGGCCTCAGTCAGAGATTGCTGGATTTGGAAGGAATAGCAAGCATCTGCCATGGAGAGACATTATGTCTCCAGCTCGAACAGTGTGCCTTTGAAGAAGAATGCATTTCATGTTCCTATGTTCGCAAATATTGGATCTCGATTCCTAACATCTCTTCTACCTCTGAAGACAGAAAAGCATATGTACAGATGACAATTTAGTTGCACATAAGCAAAAAGATCATGTACATTTATATTTCCTGAAATTATTTTCAGATGGTACTTGGATTAATAGAGAATGACACAGTAAACCATCACTAGAATAGCCATCTAAGATACACACAGTTAAGAAAGCATTTATTTCATTTTATAAATGTGTTTCATTAATTTAATGTTTTGATTATCACTGATAAGTTTTAAGCTAACATTTTATTTATTTTTCAAAGATATTTAATACTCATTTATATTATGTATGTATATCCTTTCCTATTTTTCTACATTCTCACACCAGGCAGAAATCACATGATCCCTAATCAACATGTATATCTTCACTGGTTGACTGGCACACTTGGAGTTGAATGTGTCATCTCTCCTTGGCCCTTACCAACATCATGTGACACTGACTATGTGTAAAAGATATATTATGGTCATCACATGACAGAAGGGGTATTTTGTGTCACTTGTCCCCCATTCCATGTGTCAACTGACTAAACTGAAGAACTTGGTTTCAGAAGTAGAGAAAGGCTAAGGAAAACTGACTGGAGGAGTGTGTTGGTTATCATAGTAACTTCCATTGTAAGAGGAAGGAACAGGATAGAGAGCACAGCAAAATTCCAGATTAATTAGCATTAATTCATTGCAGGTTTCTTCTTTTGTGTAAGGATTAATTCAGAACCATGACAACTGTGACTGTTTTAGTTGAGAAATCTGTCTCCTATCACTCACAGGTTCAAGGTCTAACAACTTGGTGATAGCACTACAGCTTAAGTGTCCTACTGTGATATTCAGCCAGTGCTGAGCATGAGCTAACCCTCAGAATATCATCTTGTCATTTGACTTTAATACTTTGAATTAGAAAAACAAACTGTTTCTTAATGTACTCTTCTTTTTATTAGAATAGCTTTTATTCCTTCCAAGTAATGTGGGCTTGAAAAAAAAAACATTTTGTTAAATTCAGAAAGATCTACAGATAAATGATTAGAGACAATAGGGCAGAGCATAAAGATTATAAAAGAGAACAAGCAACTGTTTATTTAAACTGCGTCATAGGTACCATTTACAAGCATGGGGAAATATTCACACACCTTGTATCTTATTTTTATTATTTGAATATAATAAACACTAAAACTACACTTAGAGACAGTGCAATGAATTTAGAAAATGACCAGAAATCATAAAACTGTTTCAAAGTAATTTTTACTCTTTTCCTGCTAAACTCAACCCTATTAAGTTACGTATGTAAATATAAAGAATACAAATGAAATAGAAGGAATGAATTACAAAGTCTTATGTATCATACTTTGTAATTTGTTTGTGGCTGCTTGCATCTCAGAGACAATTTCTTCCTTCTTCCCTCCTCAATGGAAATACTTTAAGCTATATTACTAAAAGAACACATACTGTTTGGTAATCTTGAAGCTACTTGAATCTTTTGTGGTTAAATGGCTTTTTAAAAAAATAATAATAAGGTAAGCTGATTGAAGCCATAAATACATGAAAAATTGGTCTAATTCCATCATTAGAGATCACACCTCAACTTAAGACGCTCTAGAAATATTGATAAGAAATATCTTCAAAGTTTTTAAGATATTAATAGGATAAGAGATACTTGAAAATCTTAATCCGGCTAAAGATGTTAGAAGTCAATCAGCTTTCAAAAAAATATCTAGGAAACAGGCAATTCTTAAGTCCTTGCAATCACACCACAGGAAACACCAACTCTATAAATATTTAGAACAACTCAAAGAGATTCAGATTCAAAAATGTTAAATATCTTATGATTTTAATTTATTGACATAGATATTAAATTTGCAAAATGTAATGATTTTCAGATGCTGATAGAAGATGCACTCTGTGGGTACAGCAATAAGTCTTCAGAAGTTGTTTAACTACCATGTCCATTTACCAGAAAAAAACAGTTAGTTGTAAGTTCTGGGAATCATGACTTATCTAGCTGCTGATTCTTGGCCCAATTAATAGTGCCAGGTATGGGTCTGCCTCGTCTGTCATGCTTTAACTTAGACTCAATCAGAAAGTAGTTGGCTACTTACTTCTATACTATTTATATCACTGTAGACCAGTCAGTGAGTATTTCTTGTCAGGGGAGTTGCTACTATAGCTTGTAGAGTTCGCATCTGCGGGGAAACCCTACTAATTAAGGTTGAAGTATACCATGTCTGAATAGCTCATTTGATTACCTTTACCATCATGGCTACCCCTTCTCTGATCATGTTTGGGTGCCAACTCCTCATGTCCTCTACCTGCACAAACCTACATATTCAACTTCCTCTTTCTCCATAAAAACCTGCCCAGTAAGTACCTGAGATTCCTGGAATGATACAAATGAGGCATTCACAACACTTTAAACTCTAGCCAATGAAACTTCACACTAAGCGCAATCTCTTCCCACTCTCCAAGGTTCATATATAGCTGTGGTTCACACCAAATATAGTATATGTGTACAACCTTTCACTCCAAGTAAAGGTTGTTACACAAGCTAAGATCTTTAAGAGAGCTGTTTCTTCAACTGCAGCTTTCACTCCTAGTCAGCCAGGGATCCTGCAGACCCCACTAGTTTTGTATTCTGCTTCATCCTTCTAGGCTGGTATGCAGCTGGTCTGGACATATGGAGAGGAAAGAAACAGGAGACAGCTGGTCCTGAACACACATAGCACACACATCTGGGTATGAATGATAATTAATTTTCTCTAAGTAGCAATTAATTTGTATTAAATACATGTTTTGGATGAGTACAAGGTAGAATATCATATGTTGTACCATTTCAAATAATTTTAAACAGCCAAAAATAACAAAGAATTTCTTCTCGTGGTCTGTTCTCCCATAGACATAAATTTCATAGTTCAAATTTTAAACTTGCATCTAAATATAGGCTTTATCACTTGTTGAGCAGAAAGCAATCAATAAAACCATAAGATGAAAAGAGTTAGTGTTGCTGTAGCGAGAAAGGAAAACGATGTGGAAAATTCACAAAGCACAAATATTTATCCAAAAAGAAAACAAAGAAGTCTGATTGAGGAAGCCTACACACACACACACAACACACAACACACACACACACACACACCACACACAGTTGGTAGGTGTTTGACTACTACTGCCTTGTCCTATGACATGGAATTCAAATACCTAATACTATTAGATGAGAATTTAAAGGCAAGTTGGGGATGTGATTTGCATATGGTTGTATAACAACCAGGAGCATTGTATTTTAATAGATGAAAAATTACAAACCAATTATGGAAGTGACCACTCATCCCAAATAATGAAAAAAAAAATAACATGTCCCCTAATCAAAGTCTGCCATTGCCATAAAAAATATTTCTTCCTGATTATCTTTAGAACTTGTATGAGCACTCCCTATCAACTTCATATAAGCAGAAAGGACTGTAGAAAAGGAGGTAGTATTCATTGCCTTAGCTCTAAAACACATTTTTTGATAAAAATATTATCAACATTTTTAATCATGTAAAGTGAAAAATACTCAACAATCTTACTCCTGTCCCCCCGTTGCAAGCCAATGTCATAAGAATTACCCTTAATTTTGAAACTTGTTGAGTCCAGCATGGCCACTGAAGGGACAATGTGACATGGTTCCAGACCCTGGAGCAGAGCCAGCAAAATGTGGGTCTCCTCCAGTGCTGATGGTTGCCACACCCAAAAGCACAGGCATGGTATGTATTCACTGATATATGGATATTAACCATAAAGCATGAAATACCCATGATGTACCCTACAATCCAAAGAATTTAGTTAGGAAGAAATGTCCAAGAGAAGATGCTTGAATCACACTTAGAAAGAGAAATAAAATAGTCATAGGATGCATAGGAAAAGAGGGAGGGAATTTGGTGGGGGAGGGGTAGAAGAGAGACCCAGAGAGCCAGGAGAATGAATAGAAGTCTGCAGCTGTTGGGAGTGGAGAGGGAGGGGAGAATCTCTAGGAAGTCCTAGAGGCCTGGTATAGGGGAGGCCCTAGGAGTCAATGCTAGTGGTCTCAACCAAGACGCCTAACAGTGGCGACATGGAACTTCAAGAGGCCACCAGCAGCAGCTAGGCAGGATCCACAGTAGAAGGATAGAGACACCAACCCACCCCAAAACTTTTGACTCAAAATTTGTACTGTCTAAAAGAAATAGAGGGATGGAACACAGAATGAATGAAACGTCTACCAATACCTGGTTGAAACCCATCCCATGAGGCAAGCACCAATCTCTGACATTATTAATGATACTCTGTTTGTTATGCTTGCACACAAGAGCTTAGCATAACTGTTCTCTGAGAAGCTCTACACAGCAGCCGATTGAAATAGATGCAGTACCCACAAGCGTAAGTGTCCAATGGCACACTTATGGAAGAGTTCAGGAAGGACTCAAGACCCGGAAATAGCCTCAACAAATCTGAGTCACTGGGAGCTCTCAGAATCTAAGCAACCAATCGAAGAACTTACAGGGGCTGGGACGAGGCCCAAAGGCACAGGTACAGCAGATAGGCAGCTCAGTCTTCAAGGCTGCCCAGTGTGACATCAATAGGAGAGAGGTGAGACGGCATGGTGGGGGGCGGGGGGGGCAATGCTCAAGGAGAGTTCCACCTTCTCAGAGGAGAAGTGGAGAGGGGATGGGTAAATGAACTCTGCGAGGGAGGGACTGGGAGAGGAGCAGAGTTTGGGATGTAAGTAAGTAAATAAATACATTTGACAAAATGTACTTGCTATCTGGCTCATCTACCTCAAATCTGCTCTGTATTTCAGTTTCCATTCCTAAGAGTCAAGGGGCTAAGGTCATAAAATGCTGATTTGTGAGATGATCAAAAGGGAACCTGGGGTGAAAGATTAAACTGATACGAAATTTCTAAAGAAGGAGCTTATGCAAATAAAAGACCAGGCTTTGGTCTGCAAGAGAGGGCTCTGGAACAGATCACAGAGCTGTCTGCTTGCAATTATCACTGACTCTGAGTAGTTCTTGATCCCCTTCCTCAGGACCCTCTCTCCAGCTGAGGCTGGAAATTGGCAGAAACTCACTGGCCTTCTTTTTCACAATTTATAATGCCACTCCCCAGTGTTGGTGAGTGACACTGATAACTAGTTCACATTGTTTCCAGTCAGTGAAATAACATTCTCAAAGCCAGTTGTGATTAGATACACCCTCAGCTCCTTAGCCTTTTGTTTTGAAATGCAGTCATTATTTATTTAATTCCCCTCAGCAGTCCCTTAGTACATAGGTTCTAACCTTGTGGTTCCATATGCTTTCATCTCGACAAACTTAAAAGGGTATATGATAAAACTGCAGAGATTACTTGGAGTCTGCTGTTGTGTTCAAGTATAGTTTACAGTTTTATTTGCTTTATTTTTTCATTTTCTTTTTTAACCTTTTATTGATTCTTTGTTTCCCATCATGCAGCCCAGTCTCATTTATCTCCCTGTCCCCTCTTATCTGTTCTTCTATCTGGCAACCCCCTAAAATAAAATGCACACAGACATACACACACACAGAGACCCACACACATACACACACAGACACACACAGACCACACACAACATACACAGAAGCTGTAGTATGTCACAGTGTGTTCCATATATATTCCTCTATCTACACATCTTCCCTTGCAAATGTGTACGACAACAAGTCATTGGTCTGGCTCCAGGTCTCCGGCTTTTGTGACACCATCAACATTGGATTCTCACCAGGATTGCTCCAGGTTTTCCTATTGTTGCCCCGTGTATGGAGATCCTACAGCTTTGAAAGAGGAGGACTAACCCTTTCATGTACCCCAACTTTTTGTAGATGATATACAGATTTTGGGGTAGGCCAACTCAGAGTCCTGGATCTGGGCGTGAGTGATAGCTGAGCTTGTCATCAAGTTGGCTTTCCCTTATCTGCACCACCAGGGCAAGTTCCCTAGCACTGTTCTAGCTAGGTCACCCAATGCCACCATAGGCAGGAGGCAGGGTCAGCTCTCCTGCTTGCTCTCATAGCCTTGGGACCAGAACATGCACACCTAACCTTCAGAGTCCAGTCAAGTTGCTGGACCTAATTTCCCATGTGCAACAGTCTGTGAGGGGTTAGAGTGGTTCTCCTGCTCTCACACTCTCAGAGCAGGCTTACTCATGTCCTCATCATCAGGGCCAGCTCTACTGTTCTGACCAGGCAAAACGCAGGGCCAGCCCTTCCAAGTATTACAAACAGTGAGGGAAAAGGAATATCTCTCTTACTGTGATGCTCCAGGGCCTACTCTCTAACTGGCAGGGATCATCACAGCAGACAAATAGCTGGGCCAGCTCTCTGGTGCTCTACCACCCTCAGGGCTGGCTCGCCTGTGCTCCCACTAAGCTCAGCTTTGCCTTGCTGTTCAGGCAAGGTGCAGGGCCTGCTGCTCTCCCTAGTACAGTATCTGCAGAGGGGCAGGGATAGCTCTTCTGCACTCATCACCCTGTGGCAGCTTTCCAGACTATGGGAGTCAGCTCTCCCATAATCACATCATCAGGGCCAGCTCATCCAATTTCCTGCTACCAGGGCCAGTTCCACTGCACTGCCTTGGTGACTTACAGCATGTGATCTCCCAAGTGCTACTGCAGATGTCAGGTGCGGTCAGCTTTTCAAATCACCCCAGTAAGTGAGGGGTGGGCCAGTTCTGCACAGCCCCAGACATCTATATAATCCTAGGTGGCTGCCCCAACCAGAGACATCCCCATTTTCTCTGGTGGTAATATGAGCCACTAACATCTACTCTGACCACTGCTGGTGCATAGCCATGGTGCCAGACATGGCCCTCGAAAGCAACTTGGCATGGGACCTTACCATGGCCCCAGGTGATGAGGCTGGCTACTTACAACAGGCTACTTCTCTCTTCCCTGGAGTGTTCAGTGACATTACTCTTCATAATAGTCAAGTGGCATCATTTCTGTTTCTCTAGCATCTATCTACCACACACTTGCAAATTGTGGTGGTTCCTGTTGAAGACTGGCCATGCTGTAGTGGGCCTCTGGGTAATGTCCTCAGTTCACTCTGTAAGGAATGATGACAAGTGGGTATCTATAGCCCACCTCTGTTGTGAGCTGTGTACCAGGGGGCAGGTCTGTGGATGCTATGCTGGTCCACAGGTCTTTTGTCTTCCTTCTCTCTCGATGCAGCAGCTACAAGGTGGTAGGTGAGGCTCTGTGTGTCTGTGACCCACCTGCGCCATGGGGAAGATTGTACCTCTGTGGATATCTCTTTTCCCAACCACATCAGGTGGGATGGTAGAACACAGGTCTTTGTCTTCTTCTTCCTCCTACACTGCATTGCCTGAATTTGATTTTATTTGATGATTATATCTTTATATACCTATAAACGAGTTTGGCCACCAAGCCAGGCATCAAGCTAGGATGCTTCATAGTAATTCTTTACTCATGATTAATGAGTTTCCTCTGACCAAATAGAAAGTGTCTAATGTTCTGTCTATGGGTCCTCTTTACCACATTCTGCATTTTAGTTTGTTGGTATTCTTATATCAGTTTCTTAATATTGAATCTTGCCAGATATTTACCATGTTAAGAAAGCTCTTATCATCAATTATTATTATTAATGGCATCTTCTCTCATGCCACTCATGTATTTTGCCTAAATATCTTCTA
Source organism: Mastomys natalensis (assembly GCA_021653895.1). Classification (NCBI taxonomy): domain Eukaryota; kingdom Metazoa; phylum Chordata; class Mammalia; order Rodentia; family Muridae; genus Mastomys; species Mastomys natalensis. Next base: position 260,640 of record JAJTUV010000800.1, read on the forward strand.
TGTTCATATTCCAAATAATTGATTATTATATTCAGTAGTATATGGATTAATTTGCCCAGCAGTATATGTAATCAGTCACTAAATTTGAGGAATCCTCTAAATCTCCATATGTCACTGATCTGATTCTTTGTTCTGAGACACAAAAGAGTTTGGAAATCTCAAAGAGTTGGATTTCCCCTCTAGATTCTCAAAAAAAAAGTCTCTAACAATAAATTTCTAAAACTGTATTGTTGTGTGGTGACTTCAATGAGAATATCCCCCATAGGCTCATATATTAGAAAGTTTAGTTCCAGGTTGTCAGACTATTCAGAAAGTATTAGGCAGAAAGGCCTTGTTGGAGGAAGTGTGTCACTCGGGGGTGGGCTTTATCATTTCAAAGGCCCATGCCAGGTCCAGGCGGACTCTCTCTTTTGGTAATTTATGGATCATGTTTATGTTCTCAGCTACTGCTTCAGTGTCATACCTGACTGCTTCCAGGGTCCCCACCCAATTCCACAATGCTTATGAACTAAATCTGAAAGTGTAAGGAAGCCCTTAATTGAAGTTGTCTTGGTCATGGGTATCTCTTTACAGGAGAAAATTAGAAGCCACGACAAATGGCTATGGAGAAAAAGGATAGAAAATCATTCTTTTTTCTTCCCTCTAACAGGCATTTGGTCAAACTTTAAATCAATCCATTTGTCTCTACTAATTTCTGTGCCTAATATCTTATGGAATGCATGGAAAGACAGAGTGAGTTTGTAGATCTAAATCTTTCGCTTCTAACTTTAAAGAAGGCTTTTGGTGATAAAGGCTGTGGGTACATCAATGTTCAAGGGTATGTATTAAACAGAATGTATGTAAATCGGTTTACCAAAAAGTTTTCTATAACTGAGCAGTGGTAGCAAGGTTATGCAGTAAAAATATATTCCATGAAGAACAAAAACATATTCAAATAAGGGGACATTTAAGTCCTATGCAAAATAATTTTTATTTTAAATGACCTGTGCCTAAGACAACAATTAAAAAGCAGTGGACTTGTTTTACTATGACTTATTGATAATATTCACTCCCACAAATTTCACAGCTTTAAATTCCATAGTTATAAAAATCTTAATCTCTGCCAGAACTGGTTATTCCTGTTTCCCTTAAAATTGTTCATAGTCAAATTTTAAAATAGATGGAAAATCAATATAATATTGTTTTTCTTAATGCTAGTATTACATAGCATTTATAAATTAGTATAAAACAGCATTATATGACATTGAATTTTATACTTCTATGAATGATCTATATTTCTATATATTTTGATTGTTTTTCTTTCATTAGTGAAAAACCACAGAACTGAAACAGGATTCTCTGAAAGAGTAGAAAGTGCCCCTAACTACTAAATCATCTCCCCAGCTTCTAGGCTGTTTTTTATCAGAAGAAAGATATACTGTTTTATCTCTTGGTGATGTTATTGATGCTTATATACTATTACTTTCCAATTAATAAACAGAAAGATTTGTCCAATAATTTTAAGTTTGTTCTGATTTCTGGTCCATGCTTTATGAAATCCTTATTTCAACTTTAAAAGCATGAAATAAAGACTCAATAAGTCATATGTCTGATGAAAACATAACCCATTCTTTCTAATAATTCAATGATAACTGTATCTCCTTAGCATCATAAACCATAAAACTTTAATATAATACCAGGAAAGTACTTGCTATTTCCTGTTGACCTTCACAACGAAAAAACAAAAAACAAAACACACAGAGGAAAAAAAAAACAATTAAAAACAAATAAACAAAAACAAGCAAGCCCAAGACTAGTAAATTAGTAATTTCTGTCAAGACCGAAGTGATGCCAGATGAAAGAGAATGAGAGAGCATGGGGAGAGAATGGTTGGGGGAGAATTCTTTGGGAAAAGATGGGATATTTTGCCATGCCATCCAATGATCCTAAGATCACTGGCAATATACTAAATTGCTACTTATAGCAGAATGCAATTCTTACTTCTGAAGGATTCAATATTTCATATCTGCATAGAGTAGAGACACCAAAGGAGGATGTCAGAAGTTGGGGAGCCAGTACAAGTAAGTGATATTGTGAGTCCCATCTTGAAGGATGCAGCATAGAAAAGTGTAAAGGAAGCATGGAGGGACAGACAGGAATTTTCTGAATAAGAAAGGAGTGAACACATAGCTTGGATACAATTCACATGTGAAACACCCAGGCACAAAGAAGATATTGCCCTTTACACCTCCTACTGCTTTCAATTTAAATAAACAGTGAAAACAGAGATTTTGTTTAATATTAAAAATCATGAGAAGAAAAAAGTAATAAAAAGTATCCTCAAAAAATGAGGTTACAACATTGAAATGAGCCAAGTAATACAAGATATAAAAAACTTTCAAAGTAAAATGAAGGCTTAGTAAAAAGCCTTAATTTGAAATGACAGCATAAATAAATCATGAAATACAAATTAACAAGGAATAATTAGAAGTGCATGTAACTTATAGTTGAGCATGCTAAAATTTTAGATAAGATTAGCTGTTAAGGAACACTAGAAAATAATGATGATAATACAAAAATAACTGTACAAAAGAGTGACTAAAGGGTTGGTGAGGCTTAATACACAGATTGACTAAATTCTGAATCACCTTGGAATCTCACCCTTTTCTGTGAGGCTGTAGATATCATGTGGGTGTGGGTCTTGTTGGACTGAGTGTGGATTCCCGGTGTCTGCCACCCCAGGCATCTGGAACCAGAGATCGGGCAGCAGAAGTGAGGGCATTTGACTGAATTCACTCCACAGAGAGTCAGGCGAACACTGGGCTATGAGAAGCCACAGGGCTCTACCCAGGTGTGGAGACAGACGTTTCAGCCTGAAGTCCAGCAGGGCAGAGCTCCTGGGTTGGGAGTCTCCAGGCTGAAGTGGCTGACCAGGAGACCGGTGTCCTTGGGCTACCAGACACCGCCGGGAGCCACAGAAGAACTGAGACATGGGACCATACAGGCTGAACCAGGCCAAGAGGGGCAAGAGGGAGAGCTCTGGCAGAGCCCCAAGAGGTGGAAACTCTTGGTCACAGTGACTTGCTTAGCTGGGTCATGGCTGGCTTGGCTAGCTTGCTTGAATTGTCAGGCCTCCTTGGAGGAATGCAGAGAAGTCCTCCATGGGAGATTAGGTGGTAGCTGCTCAGTAGTCGAAGGCACCCTCTATGATTCTCGATGGTGGGCCCCAGAGATGAGAGGGTGTCCATGATTTTAAAAGGTTTATTGTCACAGGGTACCCTCAGGGCAGACCTGAGGTTAAATACCATTTGTAAGGAAGAGGGTCTGGGAAGAAATACTTAACTGGCTACACCCTCTGGCCTTTAGGTACCTCATTAATGTGGAGATCTCTTGAGGTTCTGCAGCCTGTAGTCACGCCCTCTACCCGTGGAGGGGCTGGTAGCCCTACTTGACTGAAAAGCATGGATCAATGGAGGTCTTTGGCCTCATGCCAGGAGCCTGGAGTCTGGGAGCATGGTGAAATGCATGCCGACCCTAGCAGGGATACTTGTTGGGTCTCCAGCCATCTCTAGCCAGTGCTTGACCAGAAACCAAGCTATCCTTTCACAGTCCCACACTTTTCTGTGTCAACCCTTAATGACTTCTCATAGACAGGATAAATTTTGGGTCAAACCTTTTGTGGGTGGGTTGGCATTCCCAATAACTCTACTAGGGTTCCTGCCTGGCAAAAGGAGGTAGCCTCATCAGGTTCCTTATATCCAATGGTGTGATTAAGTTCATGCCTCTTGATTCTTGGGTACCTCCCTTATCCCAGATCTCTGTCTCATCTTGGAGATGCCACCCCCCCACTTCCTAGCCCTATCAGTTGCAGATTACTATTTATTTGCATGGCCATCTGGCCATCTCTCCTGTCCTTCCCCACATCTGATCCTGACACACACACCCCAATCCCCTCTCTATACCCTCTCCCACCTAGTTCCTCCCTCCATCTGCCCCTTATGACTATTTTATTCTACCTTCTGAGATTCAAGCATCCTTACTTGTGCCTTCCTTTTTTGAGTCTGTGGAGTGTAGCAGGGGTAACCTGTATTTTAAAGTTAATAGTCCCTTACAAGTGAGTACATACCACACATTTTCTTTTGGAGCAGAGACTGAGGGAATGGCCAACTAATAACTGGCCGAACTTGAGGCTCATCCCATGGGCAAACACCAACCCATAACATTATTGATGATACTCCATTACATTTGCAGACAGGTTCTAGCATGGCTGTCCACTGAGCAGCTGACTGAGACAGATGCAGAAAAACAGAGCCAAATAGTGGATGGTTCTTGGGGACTCTTATGGGAGAATATGAGGAAGGATTGTGGGCCCTGAGGGGATAGGAACTTCACAGCAATACCAATAGTGTCAATTTACCTGAGTCCTTGGAGCTGTCAGAAATTGAACCACCAACCAAAGAACATACATGGGCTGGACCTAGGCCTCCACACACACATGTAACAGATATGTAGTTTCGTCTTCTTGTGGGTCCTGAGCAACTAGAGCAGAATTATCCCAAAAACTGTTGCCTGTCTATGGTATATGATCTTCTAGCTGGATTGCTTTGTCTGACCTCAGTGGGAGAAGATGCACCTAGCCTTGCAGAGACATGATGTGCCAGGGTGGAGTGATACTACCACATGCTCAGAGGAGAAGGGGAAGAGAGATGAGGAGAATTGTGGGTGTTTGACTGGGAGCAGTGAGCAAGATATAAAGTGAATAAGTAAAATAAAATACTAATAATAATAAATTTAAACAATGACTTCTTAAAGATGTAATGGAATCAGTAAGAGTTGCTCTGAATTTGGGCAGCACCATCACATAGGCTGGATTCCAAAAAATAAGAGCTCCTGTATTTGTCTCCAGATTTAATGTGACAAGTTTTCCTGTGTCCTTGCAACCAAGCTTTCACACTGTGATGAACATTTTACCCTCCTTTGTGAGCCAAGGCAAATGCTTCCTTCATAAAACTGCATTGGTTATGTATTCACACCAATGAGCAGAGTTAACTGAAGTCAGTGGGAACTACGAAAGGGGTGGGGCTACTGCTGTGATAAGCCTGACCAGATGGCCTAAGCTTTTGTATCTAGTTTAGAAGAGGATTTGGGAAAAGAAATTTTATCTAGAGGAGCCCTAGTTTTAGAGATGAGCAAGTATTCTACCAGGAATTCAGTCAGAGGACAATTGTACTGTTTTCTGGAAAAATAAAAACAAAAACAAAAACATCTTAGTTTTTTTATGACAAAAACATACTTTGTCAGTGTCCTCAGAACTTCATTAAAGGTGAATCTGACTTACCTTTTCAACAGAGAAACTCAGATAACACCAACACTAGATCAGAGTCTGTTGACTAAACGTTACCTAGTCCTACTCATTGAAACAATTAATGTGGTAGAAAGATTTAAAACATGCAGGTTGACACATAAGGACCTTCAGTTGATATCCAAAGTTGATAACAAGGAGGATGCACAGGAAAAGCTAATTCTTAACAAGATTAGCCTCACTGAAGAATAACCAAACAAAAAAAAAGTGTTCTGAGCTGAGACAACAGCAAAGGCATCTTGAGAGCAATATCCTATTCAAGGAAGGCTCTAATGTGGAAATATAAATTCATTAAAAAAGATAGAAAGATATAATTTGAACTGAGAGTCCATATGAAGGGGATGCTTCATTATGAATAATGACTTAGGGAATTGTTTTTCCAGGCTCAGCTTCTGAGTCTCACAGGGATCTTTACAACTCTGCTAAAAGGGAACAAACTACATTTTGATTTACCACAGACCTATCAACAAGACTCATATGGTACTGAGTTTTTGTAGCCATGAGAGATAGTAAAAGTTGGGAAAATCAACAAGGCTTGGGCCAAGTTTGCAGAAAATTATCACGGAAAGGTAATGTGTGACATTGGTGAAATTTCTGCAAGAAATCCCTTAAAGATCATTACCTGAGGCCAGAAAGGTAAAATCTTCAAAGAATAATTCAAAAAGTCTGCTGTCAAAGAGTATTAGACTGGAGAATCTGTTGTGACCAGTGCTTAGAAGGGGAAGTGACAAAAGCAACTTACAGAAGACAGGATTCAGAGATAAAGGATTTTTAATATTCAAGTATTTGTTTCATATCTAACCCAATAGCCACATTGGCTGATCATCCCCTTCTCTATAAACCCAATTTATAAAAATCCCTCACAGACAGACTTTGAGGTTCCTATGTTACATGGTTTTGGATCCCATCCCCTTGACTACCAAGCACCAAACAGATGTATGGAGGTGATTGAAAACAAGGAGAGAAGAAAGGTATATTGCTGGCTTCAGTTTTCACTGCTAGTGCCTGAAGCAAAAGAACTGAGAGAATAAATGCAGGAAGTAAATAAAGTATGCAGATGAGCATTAAACAATATAGAATGCCAGAGATCAATGCTGAAGTGGAGCTAATCTTGTTTGACAGTTTAAGCTAAATAGCAATTGAATAAATAATAAGCATAATACCAATGTTGTTTGCTTTGACACTACAAAATGACAAGATTTTAAAAGATTACCTTAGAGGCAGGTGGATTTCTGAGTTCGAGGCCAGCCTGGTCTACAGAGTGAGTTCCAGGACAGCCCGAGCTACACAGAGAAACCCTGTCTCGAAAAACCAAAAAAAAAAAAAAAAAAAGATTACCTTTATTGTCAGTATTATTATTCTCAAGTGATTGTAGGTAGAAAAAACTAATTTTAAGCAATCATTTCCTTAGATACATCTCCTGGGAAATTTTCTCAACAGGCTCACTTCAAATAAGATGCAGTCACTGTAAAACGCAGTGTAAATCATGAGAGGAGGGCCTCCTATCAGAACTGAAAACAATTGAAAACCATTCTGGATTACATTAAAGGTCAATTTCTTCTTCTTACCCAAAGATTGAATTAACCTACTTAATTGTCAGTTGTTACACAACCAGTTTCTCTTGTTATAGTCATCCCAGAAGTAATACTGGAAAGCATCTACTGAGGCTCAACTATAAGGATTCCTTAGGCATTTGTCCACCACTCAAATCACCTGGAGCCATTCACTCTGGTGAATAAGGAGCTCCTTATCTTTGAACCTTCGTGGAGAATGAAAAGGAGTACGGACAACATTACTAGATATTAAAGATAAAAACAGAATGAGAGACAAGCTAGACTAGTTTTACTGAAGCAGACATCCACCCAGCACTCTGTTCCTTTTAGCTTTCCATCAGGCAGCACTTGTGTTGGTGTAAAGAATTAAAGGTGATAGACTTAGTTTATTTCCTTTAACAAGGAACCTTGAATAAAGGTACAGGTTGATTTTGCTCAAGAATGGTGTATGTTTCACTGCTGTTTTCTATAGCTTAGTCTATTCAATTTTCACAGATACCAAGAGAAAGACCAAGAAACTAAACAATTTATTACCTTAAAATGAAAATAAAAACAAGCCAAGAGGAACTCAGAAAAGTTAGGTATCACCTTGAGCAGTCACTCCTTAGGTCATAGTTAGAAAATAGGAGTGATATGATTCACATGCACAATACTTTTAATCGTTTCAGGAAGTAGTTGAAAAATCTAGCAATTCAGATTCAACTTCAAGTTAAGCTATAGTAGGCATAGATTGTGAAAACATACTGACACATTCTGAACTACACATATAAAACTCCAAATTATCTTCCAAATAATTGCCACAGGCTGATGTATGCAGCATGTGTTGTTAAGTGCTTGCCTATCCTTCTGTAATGCCAGCTCTACCACGGTGGAAGAGGGAGGATCAGAAGTTCAAGGTCATCCAAAGCTACAAGACAAAAAGGAAGTTCTGGGATATCTATGTATTGCCTTCCCTAAAGAATATCAATGCATGGTTTGAGTCACAAGCAGAGGCTACTGACACCTTAGTTAATATGATGTTTCTACAAGGACACTTGGGACAGGCTTTTGTAAGAAAGACATGAAGATTAACTAGTGTTATATGAAAATTAATATAGAATTTAAGATATTTTCACAAAACATCATATTCTAAAGGGTAAAAACAGATGGCTCTGTAATAATAAAACTTTATTAAATGCCTCAAAATAAGCAATCATCAAGCTTTTTAAATTATTGGAAAGCATAACAAAATAAAATGCACTTTTCTAATTGAATCCAACTCCTGAAAACCTTTAGGAGTTGAATCAAAATAATAAAATCTTAAATTCTAGTTCCATAAAATTTAAATTATTTATGATGCAATCTTATTTGATGTTACCAGGTGCAAATGCTTGGGTAACACATTAGGAAATTAAATTTTCTTTAATTTTTTTCATTCTCTAATATTTGTTCTATTATATAGTAGTTTTCTTCAAATATACACAACCATCTATTGAGAAGAATACAAATGTCCTCAATAAAATTAAAAATGGAAAATTTCAAAAGCAGTATCTGTGTGCTATTACTATGGAAGAACATTGTGAATGTTTTCTGTCATTTTACTTTTCATTTTCTTCTCCTCCTCCTCCTCCTCCTCCTCCTCCTCCTCCTCCTCCTCCTCCTCCTCCTCCTCCTCCTCCTCCTCTCTTCTTCTTCTTCTTCTTCTTCTTCTTCTTCTTCCCCCTCCCCCCCCCTGCCCCTCTCATGGGTCTCACTATGTACAGCAAACTGGCTAAATGTCATGGTTTTCCTGAATTAGCTTCTCTAATGAGAGCAAAAGTCATACACTAGACCATGAAATCATCCAAAGCTTCACTCCCTCAATGGTACTGGTTTATTTTGCTGGTTTCTGCAGTTACTCCAGGTTAGTCACATCTGAAGATCTGGAGCTAGGAACCTCAGCTCATTTCCTTGCTCTTTATAACTGGGTAGTATTCCACAGTGAACACATACCATGTTTTTATTACCTGTTTATCAGTTGAAGGATGTAAGTGGTTTCCATTTCCTAGCTACTCCAAATAGAGCAACAATGGACATCACTAAAAGTATCTGTGAAGTATAAAGTCTTTAGTCATATGCCAAGAATCAACAGAGAGGAGAATACCAGAGTACCAGAGATAAATGAGAAAAGTGAGGAATCTAATTAGGGGTAGAAGGGAGGAATAAAAGAGCCGAAAGATGTCATAAGCACTCATAAGGAATTGTACTAGTAGCTACCAAAAAGAACCTATGATAAATGCAAATTAGTATATAAATATACTTACATAGTTCAAAGAAAATTTTCCCATTTGGGCTGACAAGGTCCTTCAAAAATTCATAGACTATTTACAGGAAAAAAAAAAACAAAACGAACTAAGCCTGAGAAACCCTTTTTGAATTATTAGTCAAGTTTGTTCAAAAACTCCTAAAACATACAGGCTAAAGCTATTACTTCTGGTTGTCCCCTAGAGGTGGGAGGTATGACCCTGTTGCTGAGGATAACATGTAATTCAGACTCAGGGACAAGGGAACCCTGAGCTAATATTTCAATATCTCCACTGTGAGGACTATGTTTCATGGTACTAGAAGGTGCCATCTAAGCTTCAAAATAAGGAAAGCAACCAACAGCCCTACCCAGCTACGACACCTAGGAACCACAGTAACCAGCACGGTACAATAACTTTAAGAGTACAGTAGTAGTATGAGTATACCTCAGCAATATCAAAAGCTCCTAATTGGACTTAAGGTCTACTCAACAAGAGGGAAATCATACTTAGTACTGGAAACTTAGCCTACTACCAAGGGATAATGAAGTTATAGATCTGAGAGGAGAACCTACAACCACCACGTTACTAACATAGAATAACCCTTAGCTAAATTCTAAATATTTATCTTGATACTCAGAGATAAGTTTAGTCCTCACTCCTTACAAAGAAATATTTCTTTCAACAGATGGAGATAATTATAGAAAAACCACAAGCAGTAGAAAAATTATAGAGCTCTGGAGCCAAGCCCAAATGATAAACCTAAAACTTCTGAACCTAAAACTCAGAAACCATTACAGAAGAGAGGGTGGTTGATTTGAAAAGTTATAGAAATGGGGTTTTTCGGTGAGTTTGTGTCTCCTAGGAAACTCATAAGAAACACATATTGCCCCAACATGAGCTGTACAAGGGTACATTAATAGGCATACAAAAGTAGTGAGATGAAAAGCCATGAGGGTTGATTCTACAAAAGCAACTAGGGATTACTAAAGAATACTGAGTGGGAAAGACAATATTCTTGAAGAAAGAGCATAGCAATTATTTATCTGAAAATAAATCATCATCCCTAAAATCATACACATACAAATAACATTACACAGGCTGAACTCTCTGTATTTATTATTTAGGTACACACACACACACACACACACACACACATACACACACACACACTAATTAATGATAATTAATGAAAAAAGGAAGTCATGAATTTGAAAGGTCAAATAGGTTTATAGAGGAGTCTTTAGGGAAGAAAAGGAGAAATTGATGTCATATTATAATCTCAGATATTGAAAGCATAATTTAAAAACAAAATACTTTACTAATCCCTTTGATATTATGTTTATTTAGAAAAATAATGATAGTAGTTTATGCCCTAGGTATTATGATCTGTCTAGTCATAGGTTCTTGCCCTCTAATGGTGACAGGTATAAAACTCTTCTCATACAACAAGACGTAAACCCAATCAGAAAATGACTGGTTACTATGATGCCCATGTGACAGTCGCACCTGTGGGCTGAACTTGTCCATCAGTGATTATGGTACTTTGCAGGATTCACAGCTGTTTAATATTGATGATTAATTGTCTTATTAGGTAGCATGTATAGCACCTTCTAGAACTATTAGTAAGAGTATGGGATGCTTAATCCTAGAGGGGCCATCTATACCACACCCCTTCTCCAAAGAATCATGGATTATGGCAGAAAACAAAGTATATATGAAGCTTTCTTTTGGACACAGCAGAGCAATTTCACATATGAGCCTACAGCAGTTTTAATAGCAGGAACAAGATCTGTGCAAACTCAAGCCAGACCAAATCTCAGCATGGAGAGAAGAGACAGGTACCAAGTCCCATCCCTAGCTGAAGAGCTATTGACAACAGACTGGTGCTGGGAGAGAGTTTCTGTTTTGTCCAGTGGTGTCATCCCTGGAGCGTTAAGCACACTTCATTGGAGAGCTATATATCTAAGAACATATGAACATCACAAATCAGACTTGATGAGTGTAAAAATAAAGTAAGAGAGAGATAAAATTAAAAAAAAAAATCAAAGTTGTATGAATAGAGCAGCACAGTGATCTAGGTAAGCTGAGAGAGGGCATGCATGTGATCAAAATACATTGGATGATATTTTCAAAGAGGTAATAAAAATGTTTATAACATCAGAAACTACTTCCATGCCTGGCTTTTCCTATGCTCAGGAGATCTTTCTCTCTCTCTCTGTCTCTCTCCTCTCTCTCTCTCACCCTCTCTCATCCTTCCCTCCATCCATCTCACTTTCTCATTTCTCTCTCTTGCATTAATGCCTCATGATATTTTAATTTTAATCCTGACTACACTCAATGACTCAGCTCTTTCTTAAACTATATCCCACCTAGTTTTAGATTAAATAGTGAATGCCAAGAAAAGCACAGATGTGTTTCTCAATAGCTATTTAATAATCCTTATACAGTGGAAAATATAGATTTCATTGTGCAGGAAAAAAAATTTAATTCTTCACTCAAGTCCATAGAAACTCCGTTTCCTAGAAATATGTTTTTGTTATGTTAATTCTTAAACATGCCATCTCTGCAAAATCTTTTGATTTTTGACTTAGTCTCTTAATTTGGGACACATCAAGCTTTTCTCTATAATTGATGATGCCATGGATTGGATACTTTTCTGCAAGTAGCACAGCATGCTTTTCTCAATTTCTCTCCAGTGGTACCTGCCCCCCCCAGCTTCTTGCTGCTATTGCTGTTAATACCACCTGCAGCTGTACCACAGGGTTCCAAATCCCCCTACTTCCTCCATGTATCTGAACTCTGAGACAAGGAAAGAAGCTTTGTTTTGATCAATACTCAATGACTACTTCTGAAACTCAGCAGGCGCATTTATTAAGTAAAGTTTTCCTAACCAGAATGAGAAACTGCATTGCATGATGGGAGTCATCCTAATTAAATTAAATAACCTTTACATATATATGTAAGAGTTTGGAATATTTCCTTGGTACAGTCCCAGAAAATAAATTACTTCATCTTCTTCTCAGAAATGTATTTACTAACATGAATCAGTTAAAATACAACATTTCTCAAATAAATCCAACCCCCATTTTACTTATGCAATAAAATTATGACACTGTCCATAATCTTATAGTAAAGTATTTGAGTTCCCTGATCTGGTCTATGTTTGAATATTTATCTGTTCACAAGTATGTATACTTTTTATTACATAACTGACACAATTATGCAATGCTTATTTTCTATTAGTCAAAATATATACGGAGACTTCATTATGATAGTACACATACTACCCTTGTTGGAGATTGGTCCTTTGACCTTCATTCATCATGACCACTCTAGACTTTTGAATAGATACATTTCTTAATGTTTTTCAAATGAATATAGATTTCTTTTCTTTTGCCTATTTATAAATAATAAATTATTTTTGACATGTTAATGATTACTCTGAAGTAAAATCTTGAAATGGTGATATTATGAAAGGAAAAAGAAAAAAATGGAAGAAATAAAATATTGTAGTTGGCTTTGCAGTAATAGTTGTGGTTAGATTTCTCAAAGACATAGACTGGGAAATAAAAATTACTGATGGCATATGATTATTTGTGGGTACTTTGAGGAAACTGTCATTGATAAAGCTTTACACAGTGATCATGGAATAATGTAGGGCCGTTGTTAAAGCTCAACCAAAGAAATCAGGATGAGAACTGAGTATGTAGCTTAGTAGAATGCATGTGTGAACCAAAACCTACAGCCATGACTTTAATCAACTAGAATAACCTCTAACTCCTCTCTAAATAGCTGTCATCACATCCATAAAGTCTCAACAACATAACTGCCTAAACATGAGCTAAACAAGGACCATCACAATAGACATGCCAAATCCATGAGGCCTCAAACATACTTAAAGAAATACAGGCCACTAAGGAATACTGGAAACAGGAGAAATAGCCTTCTCTAAGGAAGAATACACCAATTGGTTATTCAATACCAAATGGTCAGTCATGTAAACATACATACAAGTAACATAATGCAGAAAGAATGGGTTATATTTAGGAATGAATACGTGTATATATATATTACTAAATACAGGAAACATGTATGTAATATATACATTTTATATATATATATATATATATATATATATATATATACATACATACATACATTCATACATGCATGAAATGACAAGTAGTATAAAAAAAAGGTCATGTATTAGAAAGAGAGCTAGCAGGGACACATGGTAGTGATAGAGTGAAGAAAGGGAAGGAAGAAGTAATATAAACTGTAGTATAATATCAAAAAACAATAAAAAAAACATTAAAAATAAAACAAAGCTACATCAAGCACAAAAAATGAAATAAGGGATGTCACTCATCTGGGAAACCAGGAGAGTCTACACATAATTTACTGTATCCTAGTAACTAGAGTACTAAAGTATTCAGGATGATGACAGCAAAATTAGTAAACAGAATGACAGTAAGACTGGTAATAACAAGCGACCAACATTAACTGTCAGTTATAAGAGATAAAGATCAGAACCAGAGCTGCTGGCTATTTTGGCAGGGATTATGGAAAAATGCTTTAGAAGTTAAGATAATGAATATGTTCATAAAAGTCAGTATGAGTCTGTATGACAGGCCATCACAGGAAGGACTGTTAGAAAAGAATCCCTAAGATTTCCTTTTGAACAAGAGGAATGTTATAAAGAACAAAGTGACTGAATATTTTCATCCTGACAATGAATTTGAAAGGAAAATCTAAATAATTGTTGTGTGTGTGAGTATGCGCATGTGTTCATCTGTGCTTGTGTGTGTACATAAAACTACAGATGAAAGTTATAATCCCAGAGGTAGTCCCAGGGTGCTCCTCAAGGCTTTACATGAATCAGATACAGTGTGTGCCAGAAAGGGAGCTCTCAACTTATTGTCCAATCAGATAAGCAGCAATAAAACAACAAGACACTGGTCCCAGTGATCCCAAAACAGATATTGTCACAATTTCTGAACATCTCAGAGAATGGAGATTAGTAATGTTGCCAAATGTTTGCTGTTTCTGCTGAGGAAAGAAATGAACAGAGAGACAAAAATAAAATAGAACATGTGTCCCCAAAGAAAACTGAAATAATTCAGAAGAAAAAAATCAAGAAGAAAATTTAAAAGTATTCCTATTGGTATGCTCAGAGAATCTTAAGACATCCTTGCATCCTTATTAAACTATAATTAGGTGATGAAAAGATGAAATGATTCACGAAATAGAAGCCCTTAGCTATTACAAATGGTTGACATATTTTAAAAAATAACTAAATAGATAGATAACAACTTAGAAAATTGATGTGGAATGAAAATATAGAACATGGTATGAAAAATATAGCTGAAAAAAAAAAACAATAAAAATAAAGCAAAGTAACGAGTTAGCTCAAAATCCAAACTTAGTGGGAAACAAAATGCCTAAAGGGATAAGGAAGAACAAACAGCCAAGAAAAAGCTGAGGGCCAGAAACCAAGGAAAGAGAATTAGAAATGAGAATACTGTCTCTAAACCAACCTTGTCACAAAGTGTAACCAAGTCTTCAAGAGTCAGTTGAGAAAATGGGACACTAAGCTATATGTGGAGTCCATGACCTCATATATGATGCTCGGGGCCTAACCAAATCCACTTATCATAGACCATGGTGCTTTACACTGAGTCACTTAAGACACTTAAGGAAAAATGCTTTAGAAGTTAGATAATGAATATGTATTGAAATGTCAGTATGACAGGCCATCACAGGGAGGACTGTTCAAAAAAAGAATCCCTAGGATTTCTTTTTAAACAAGAGCCATGAATTAAAAACTGAATAAATAAGCATCATCATCTGGAGATAACAGAACAGGGAGAAAAGTTGATGAAAATACAGGAATGTAAAATGTCAGACATCATGACAAGTGCAGGACTTCATCTAACCACACAGTGTATTGAGCTTGCTTATGTGGTGTTACTTATACAAACATAGGCAACTCAGAGACAACTGCCTCACTAAAGAGCCAGTCCTAGTTGTCTGACAATTCATGAAAGCTGTATCTTTGTGATTTTCTGCCCAAGTTTCAGTGACCTCCACCAAAAATCTCCTTTCTCTATCAATTAATCACAACGTTTGCATCCTGGGTGAGTGGCCTTGTAAATATCCAATTTCCTGGGCTTCCCGAGGCTGATACATTTTATGAGCTTCTAGAAGGTTATGAGTCTCCTTTATTCCTTACTTCAGGAGAGGACATTTCAATTAGTACGAAACAGCTATAAAACACCAGGAACAATCTATATTCCTCCATGCTCCTATAATTATGTAGGTAATGGCAGGCATGGGTCTAAGTAAACAAATATAATTTCCTCATTTTACCTGGGATTTTCTTAATATAATGGTGAATGCTCTCCCATCCGTTCCCCCTCCCAGTTCTGATAAGTTTTACGTACATATTGATAGTTCATACTGTTATTTTATGCTTTAATCTACTAATATCAAGCCATGTCTTCCAGATATTTTTGTACCTGCATACTTTAGTTCATCTTTCAGTTTGTAGAACAATTAATATAGACCTGAAAAGATTGTTGGTTTTTTTTGTTGTTGTTTTATATTAGGGAACTGCTTTTTATTCACAATACATTGAACTTTTTCTTGCTTATGTTTTTATATAAATGAGGAAAAGACAAAAAGAAAGGTAGGGAGGTATTTGCCAATTTATGAATGCACCAGCAGGATTTAATTGCTTTAATGAAAGATTTCCATTTCAATTACCAGTCTCTGGGGTAGAAGTGGGGCTCAGGAGCTTAGCATGTGCTTAGCATGTGTGAACTGCCCCTGGGTTATTTAGGTTGAAGATCTTGAGTTGTATTGACTTGGAATTCTATTCATCACTCTGGAATGCTTTATTAACTGGTCCACTGTGCTTCCTAACTCTTAAGTGATTTGGTGGACCTAGAAGTCAAGCTGCAATTTTTAAAAGTTCTTTTATTGCATTAATATGTCACAACCATGACACTATCTCTGGCTATATAACTTTACCATTGGTACAGTGAGCTAACCTGATAAATAATAATAATAATAATAATAATAATAAAGTGACAACAGTACTTGCAGGAACGGTGGTGGTGAGACAACTGGAAAGTTTCAAAGAGCATCCTGGGGCATCTGTGTCAGGAAGCAGAGGCAATATGCAGAAGCCCAGTCGAAGCTTGTGATGGTCATAGATGATGCACCTGTGGTCCAGTCACTGGAGAAGTTCCAGGGAGCTAAGGCCTGATGACCTAGGACTGGTTCTGATACTCTGGGCATACAGCTGTACCTGCATTACTAGACACTCAAACTCTCAATACCCAAAGCCTGAGAGCTGTAACCTTAGACAGACTAAGTTAAGCTTTGGACCTGCTCATGATTTCCATCTGTGTGGAACCAAAGGACCCTACCCAGGAAATTGAGGTAATCAGAAGAGTCAAACCACCCTACTCCTGCCCCTTATATCAAATGAAGTCTTGGGTTTTGTTGCAGTCTGGGATTCCTCCTCTTTTTCCTTTCCTTTACTCAGTCTCTGCATTCCACCCCCACAGGTCAGCTCCACATATAAAACTACTGACAGCCTCCTGTAGAAATCAAAGAAATAAGATAGCCTTCAAATCGCCCTAATCTACAGGGCGATTTGTTTACTTACTTCATTCTTTGCAGACAAACAATAGACAAAGAAGACTAAATTTAATGATAGTAGACCTAAATACAAAGAATAGATGCTAGGAGAAAGAAAACAGAAGAGAAAAAAGATGTGATATAAAAACTCTTCTACTATGAAACTGATAAGACATATCTAAACTTTAAAAACAGTTTAAAGTGATTCTTTTACAATGATTTGTTTTAAATTTTATTGGCAGGTGACCAAAAAAAAAAAAAAAAAAAAGAAAAACCCGAAAACTTCAAGGACAAATATTCTCAGAGCTCATGTGAAGAGAAGTTATTCACAGGTTAGGGGCAGCCTTCCATGGAAAATGGCTCATCGTTACAGCCTGCTCCTGCCGCTTTGATCAGAAATGTTCCCTGTAGGTCAATAAAACAACAACAAAAAAAATATAAATATATATAGTGATAGGAAATCATTAAGATACATATATATTTATATATTATCATCAAATCTATCTAAACCAAATATAAATTCACAAATTTGTTCCACATTATATTTCAAAATTTCCCTGGGTCTATAGATTTTCTAAATTATTTCATTATTTGTTTTCATAAGGTACTGCTTAGTTATATAATCCTATTCTAAACTAAATTTTGTTGCACATGCAAATGACAGAAGTAGCTAGCAACCCCAGAGGTGGGTTTTTTTTTGTACTGTTATATTGCTGAACCGTGTGTGTGTGTGTGTGTGTGTGTGTGTGTATGGTCATGTATATTCAGACACATGTTGTAGGCTACGCACACTGTATGGTGCTCCTCTTCAGGTGCTATCCACCATGGGTTTGATACAATCTCTCCTTGACCTGCAGCCTGTGAAACTAGTGAGCTCCTAGGAGACTTTTGGGGTTTTATGTATGTATCTATATCATTGGCATTTTTACAAGAGTTCCAGAGACTGAAGTCAAGCACTTTGCTGGCTATGCCCTTTTGAATTCTTAGTCAATACAGTCTGTTCAGTTTTCTCTGGGAGTAGGCCATTCTTGTTGTCCCCACCAGTGCAATCTTTCACTTTGTTTATACAGAATTTGAAGATGGAGATAAGGATAAACTATTACCTGGCAGACATTCACCTAGCAGCTGTTGGAATGTTGTGCCTTAGTTATGAGTCCTACTTAGTGCTGCCTGTTTACTTAGCCCTTAGTACAAAACAATTTTGTATAAAACACTTAAAAAATATAGGAGAAAGTACTGAATGTTAAATATTATTCTTGCTTTAAAGGATATTGTTTGTATAAGTTAAAGGGATAGCTATGTAACTTAGCTGGTAGAGTGTTTGACTAGCATGCACAAAGCCCTGGATTTAATCCTGAGTATTACATAAGCCAGGATTGGGTAACAGCATGTAATCTCAGCACTTGGGAGGTAATGATAAGAGAATAAGATTTCAAGGTCCTTACCAGCTACAAAGCAACTCTGAGACAAGCCTGGGCTACATAAGATCTTCTCTTGAAACATCTTAATTTGGGGTCAATGAGAGTTAATACATCTGCTGCTAAGCCTGAACACACAAGGTTAATCCCTGGAGTCTTACAAAGTAGTTGGATGAACAGACCCCTGAAAAGTTTCTCTGTACCCCACAAACCCACCATAGGATGCAGGGGTCTACACACCCATGCACAAACACAAGATGAAATGTAACAGAAAGTAAAAATACCAAATGCTTCACTAATAAAGGTGATATGTGTACATATATGTTAATTAGATTGCAGAATTATATCAGTGAAAGCAAACCAAATGATACACAGCAACCAAAGCAAGTCACTAAAAGCCTCTGTTCAGAATTCCACAGAATAATTTATATGCTGAAGAATCTTAACATCAAACACTGTATCTAGATTTAAAATTATCCTGTCGGCACCAATACTTACAAATAGAAAAACAACTATTTGCCCAATTATAAAGTATTTACAAAGAGTGGATGATTACAGTAAATGAATGATGAGAAGTAGACATAAAATATGAAGAATTTGTCTTCATCTGAGTTATTGGAGATATGATTTGGACAATTCACATGTTCTGTGAGACTCACTTTTGTCTGCGGAATAGAGGCTCACAGGAATAACAACTTGTCACAGTTGCTGCAGCTATCACAGATGATCAATCATCAGAAAGTTCTCTGTATGTTTTTTAGCTAATTTAATTTAATTTAATTAGCGACAGAGAGGTCATATTCTAACGTGCATAACATCCATATTCTTTTGCATGCTCACTTAGATATAGGACAGAGAAGTCATTCACTAATCAGAAGGTTATTATAAAATCTTGTTTATGATTCCAAAAAGGCAAATGTTAATCAGTCCATTAAAAATGTCACAAAGTGAGAAGTGCAACACATTTCCTTCTCATCTCAGAATGTGTGGAATAAAGGGAAGGCTGGGTTAGCTCCATGCCCAGGAGCAATAATGAAAATTAAACTCACAAATGTCTATTGGCCATATTTTATCTGTACGTATGTAAAAACATAAAAATATATTTATTAGATTGAATATATACTTATTAAGATACAAGTAAAGTAAAACATAAACTCAAGTTGTATTTTATGATCTGAATATGAAAGCTACTTCCCCTACGCTCATAGTTGCTAGTGATGTTTGAGAAGAGAGATCTGTGAGGTAGGCGTGGGTCACTGCTTTCATGACTTTTAACGTTACTTCTTGAGCATCTCCAAACCCTGTGTAAACACTTTTTGCTTCCTGTGCTATATGAAGTGGAAGGTCTGGGTGCCTTCTTCCTGATGGCTTGTTCTGGCCTCACCAGGAGCCTAAATACAGAGCCAACTCACCAAGAGCAGATCTCTTTAAAATTTGATGCCTAAATGAATCCTTCCTGCTCCACACAACCTCACCCCCAGCCCTTTTAAACTTTAACTGAAAAAAAAAAAACTTTAGAGTTAACTGGGAGGTAGCACATCAATGTCATCACGCTCTTGCTACCTTGATCAGTTCTCAATAGTGAATGTTGAAATTAAAAAGCGGGTATGTATTATTTCCGTTTATATCAAAACAATAAATGCTAAAGAGAAAACCAATAAGGAGGCAAGTGGAGTTTTCAGAGCAACGAAGCTCACAATTCACTCAACACATAAAATGTGGATGAAAGAGGTTCTGCGTGAAAGCAACACCACGGCACCACACACTCACCTGCGGTCCAGGACAGCCCCAGAAGCTTCTAGAAGATCACTCGGACGCATCTAGTTGTGCCTGCTGACTGAGAAGCATGTAGATCCTCTCTTTGATCCACTCTCGGCCGTGAGGCTTGTACGTCTGGGTGTCTTCACTGAACACCAGGCAGCTGAGGTCTACCAGACGGTCGATAAACTCAAACAGCTGACTGACGCCATAGGTGATGGACTCGCTGAAGGGGTTCAACCTCTTCAGGTGCTCTTCGTACATCTTACAGATGCTTTCCATGCATTCGTTCACAGACCCGAATTCGGCATACGTGCGGCCTTCCGGCCTCTGCGTTGGCTGCAACAGCAACTTGATGGTAGTCATTGCCGCCCGGAGCCCGTCTGCAGCCCAGCCTAAACCGAACTGCGCATGCGCTCGGTGGCAACGCCTCTAACAGCAAGTCTCGCGAGAACTGGTGGAGCCGGTGGACGGACACGTGTCCTGTTTCTGGAAGGTTCTCGGCTCCTGGCTCAAAGTTGGACACGGTTGTGTCTCATTGTTAAGAGCTTCATATGCAGAAACACAGCTGACTGATCCAACTGTGTGCTTCGAGTTCTTGAGAGACATCTCTGTAAGGAAACATATTGGCTTAATATGCATGTTTTTATTTAAATAATCTTTGACAATATATTTTGGTCAGAAGTTATTTAAAGAGATAGTCACCAAATGAAAATAGATAAGAAAAGCCCTCATCTGCACACTCGTCTTCGCCACCTATATTAGCAACATGAATTTATTCAACTTTATTTGCAGTCCTCATTAACTTCACCTAATTGTTAATATTATCTTTTAAATATTTGCATGATTTCTCTTAAGACTGTACATGTACACCTCATTTCAAAGTATGTGTTAATTCACTATTCTACTGTGCAAAGAATGTGAGGTTGTCTTTAATACAGGGTAAGCCACAAATTTTACCCTTTTACTTTTTCTTGAAGATTTAATAAGAAGAATAAATTAGAAAACTCTCAAGTGATAACAAGAGAGCTATTTTTATGCTCTGTAGATTGCAAGAACATTACGTATTGTTAAACTGTTCCGTAAAAGGCGGCAATATCTACTAACTACATCTATTGAAGGAATGTTTTAATTTACAATAAAATACAGAACCGGGGCAAGTATGAATCTATCAATTAATATCACCTTAAAACCACTTTAAAAAGAGAGTGCCATCGTTTCAAACACATGTTTTCTAAAATTGGCTGAAATGAATGCATAAGTACCATCAATGGGTCCTTTAACAAAGAGAAGCAGATCTTATTAGTGACAAATCATAGCAAGGAAAAGGGACAAAGAGATAGTGATGTTTTATGCAGCGCTTTTATTTTTATAAGACAAGTAATTATATAAATGGATTTTTCAATACTTAAGTTAAACAGGTGTATGTATATATGGAGATGGTTTAAATATTTTTCTTATGAACCCTTATGGTAAAAGTCACTTAAGGGAAGTAGCTTTTTCTGACCATAGGTCCTAGGTTCCAAGGGCTGAGTTGATTGGGCTTGGCCACTGATTCAAACTTGGCCAAGTTTTTCATTCTCCTTCCGATATTTTGATTCAGAACGGTATGTACATTTGGTAATTCTAGTGAGACTGAGGTCCGGTCCGGGTCCGAGGATTTCCAGCAGCAAATCCAGTAGGTGCTGATGAGATTAACTTTGTTGTTGGCAGCAACCACCTTAGTCAGCTCCGCGTTTCATTTTGTCCAGTGTCCTTAGAGGAGTAAGAACAGTGGTGAGTTTGTGGGCTAAGGATCAAATATACTAATGGAGGAAGTGACCCTAGTGCAAACAGAAGGAGCTTAAACATGAGACACACAGAGTCCTTCGAGATAAAAATAAAAGAGACAGCTGTCTCATTCCAAACCCCATTTCCCACATGTCTGCTTTGGAGGTGATCTTTGATGACAAGATGTCCCCATCTCCATTGCCCAGAGGACATGAGCACGGCCTGTGGGACAGGTAGTGTTGGTAACTATGACTGGGACAATTGTAGACATGAGAACTGGATCGAAGGCCACTGTCTAGTGCCCTATATTGTTATTCAACCTTACGTTTGACTATTTGTGTGTATTGTCTTGCTTGTTCCTTGACTATTTGCATCTATTGTATTGCTAGATCATCAACCTAGAACTGACCTTAATGCATACATGTAATTAAAATGGTATAAAAGCAAAAAGGAGGAGGAGGGATGTGATAGGGCTTCTAGTGAGGGGAAATGGGGAAAGGGGATGACATCTGAAATGTAAATAAATAAAATATTAAAGAAAAAAAGGAAAAAAGGAAAAATACTGTACAGTTATTCAATGATTTTTGTGAAAATGTTTTCATCAGGCTTAGAGTTTTCTTGTCTGCAATCACAGTTTGCTGCTGTTTTCGTTTCCTATGAGGTAAACTTACATTTTTTTGACAACTTCCTTGTTTTCTCAACACATTGGTTTCAGCTAATATTCTGTAGTCCAGCAATTATGGCAATCAAGTATCTGACTTTCCTTGCTAAAGTATTTAAAGTAGTAACAGGCAGGATGATCTTCTGTTGTCATTGCTTCTTGATCTTTGCAGCACATCAAGCATGTCAAAAAGTTGAAATATAATTTTCCTGCCTCAGCCTTCCTTCCACTGGAATATGTATATATGCCACTATGCCAAGCACTATAAAAGTGTATTTTACAATCATAACAAATATATAAGAGTAAGGGGTTATTAAAGAAACAGATTATGTTGCTCCTGTTCTTCATATTTCGGGACTCTAGTATAAATTGGATTTTAACATAAATTAACTTCTTTGAGAATGGAAAGATGGCTCACTATTTAAGAATTTAAGAGCACTGCCCCCCCGCCTTGCTGGGCAGTGGTGGTGCACGCCTTTAATCCCAGCACTTGGGAGGCAGAGGCAGGCTGATTTCTGAGTTCAAGGCCAGCCTGGTCTACAGAGTGTGTTCCAGGACAGCCCAGGCTACACAGAGAAACCCTGTCTCGAAAAAAACAAAAAGGAAAGAAAGAAAGAAAAGAAAGAAAGAAAGAAAGAAAGAAAGAAAGAAAGAAAGAAAGAAAATGTAACTAAAGAGCACTGCCCCCTCTTCCAGGAAACCTGTGCTCCATTCCAGATACTCACGCAGTGACTCACAACAGTTTATAATTCCAATTCCATGGGGTTTGATGCCCTCTTCTGGCCCCTACAAACAAAGAAGGCATGTAGTGCACAGCCAAAACACCCAGACACATTAAAAAAAAATCTAAGGAAAAAAGAAAACCTGCTTTTATGTTTACCAATAAATGCAAAAATTAATAGTATTTTTGTCCAAGTCTCCAAATCTCTTCCTTAATTTAGCAATCAATCACCAAACAGTCAGAATGAAAAATCCATTTATTTGAGTAATTAAAATTGTGATTAAAACAAATAAAAACAAAACACGATTTTCAATTTTGAAGAACTTTTCTACAAATCTACTTTAGTATGTTCACTATTGTTTTGTATATTATGTGTTGGAAGTGTATTCCCCAATGTGGAGGTGTTAAAGACTTGAGGGGTAGTGGCATATGGTTAGGTCATTCTGTTGTTACATTCAGAAGAAATTAAGTTAGGTCTTGAGAAATGTTCTAGGAAGAAGTTTGTTATCAAAAACCACCCCGCTATAGTTTGGCCATGACTGTCCCACCAGTGAGTACACCTGTGATGAGACATAAGGAACGGTTGTGGTCCAATGACAAAGGTGGCTATAAACTTATATTGTTGAATGTTTGGTCCCTAGTTAGTGGACTGTTTCGGGAGAATTAAGGATGTGGTCAAGGATTAGCTGAGACACTGGGGGTGGGCTTTGAGGTTTAAAAGGTCTAAACCAGTTCCAGGATCTCTTTCTTCCTGCTGCATGCAGATCTGGGTGTAGAGCTCTCCGCTGCATGTCTGATTGTGTGCTGCCTTGCTCCCTGCTTTAATTACAATTGACTAAATCTCTGAAATTGTAAGCAAGCTAAATATTTTCCTTTATAAGACTTGCTGTGGTCATGATGTCTCTTCAGAGCAACAGAACACTGACTAAGACAGCCTTTGTGTTTTTCTGGATCACAGTGCAGTAATCCTGATAGGGAAGTCAAGGCAGAAAAAGATTGAAATAACTTACGAAGAAACAGAACAATGAATGCATGCTTCTGCCGTTCCTTTCTGTATTTATATATTCCATGACCTCAGATGGAGAATGGTACCAACTACAGTGCATGGTGGTTCTTCCAGCTCAGTGAATGCAATTGATATCATGCCCCATGATCATGCTCAGAGGGCCATCTCTGGCAAGTAAACAATTAACACCAATCACGTCTTGCATGGACTTCTTTCACAAACGAAGTGATCTATAGATGATAATCTAAAATATCTGAAACTGTGACCCAAAGTAATATTTCCATCTTTTAAATTAATTATCTCAGGTATTTTATTATAGTCATAGGGAGCCGATTAACACAGAGCTTCACCTCCTGCCCCCCCTCCACCTCCAACACACAGTCTGACTTTCTGTTTTCCTATATAATTTCTATTTTCCCATGTAGCCTGGCAATGTTTCACCACTAAAACGTGAGATGGGAGAAAGAGTAGACCTCAGCAGAGTGTGTACTCTTGAAGGTGAAATAGTCAGTTTGTTTTCCAATTACAGAGTAACAGAGAGCAGAACAGTAACATGAGCTTTACAATGTGTAGTCATATTAATAATTGTTCCTTAAGTAAGTTGAACAAGCCAAGCTGAGTTACTTTTCTTATCTCATTAGTCTTTAGTGTTTCTTCAGTTTATAAACTTAATTTTAATTATATTTTCTTATAAACTCTAATTTTAAGGAAAACTTAAAACTGATACATATCCTTGATTCCATCTATCCCAATTTATTGTTTAATAATGTTAGGGTACAGTCTCCCAACAGGCACCTAACGCCACGATCAAATTTGTGTCACAGCCTGCATTAATCACTTCATTCTATGATTATCTACAAGACAAAGGTTCACAAGCTGCAATATATATACTTATATATACAAGTAATTTTATGAATTTAAAAAATAGATTCTCAGGAAAATGATATTTTATATGAGAATATATAATGGTTCTTTGAATTATAAAAACAAACTGAATGAAGTATAAAGTGCATGATGCCAGAGGTAATAAATATTTATGAATCTGTTAGTGCCACTTTATTATAACAAAAATTATGGAATAAAACACAAACTATATGAATGTATAAGAATTATAAGTATCCCTGTTGGTATGCTGAGGGATATAATTAATATTAGATTGAATACTAAACCTAAACATTCAAAATTTTTAAAATATCTGAAATGACTTTGCTCATATGTATAGAATATTCCTTCATTTCTACAAAATTTTGTGTTTAATCAATGAGTGATTAGCTGTTTTATATACTCAGTGATCAAAACTGAGGTCTATTAAGTGCATTATCAAAGCTGTGAAAATAAGTGGCCAGGTACGAGCCTTGCCATCACTTTCCAATTTTGCCAATACATAAACTGCTCAGAAAGAAATCTTTAAACTATTTGAATTTAATTATAACGCATAAAAGTAAATGTTTTAATGAAATTAATCTTACAGATATTCTTTCATACTCAAAATCTACCTTTACGTGTATCATTTTTATTTAATTAAATGCAATTACATCATTTCTTCCCCATCCTCTCTTCCTTTAAAAACAACCCATGTCCACTGCACTTTTTTTTTAATTCCATGTTTTCTTACCCATTGTTGCTATATAAACATTCTGTCTCTTGTGTGTGTAAGTGTGTGTGTGATTGTGTGTGTTTGTGTGTGTGTGCATATGTATGCATATGTGTATGTGTGAACACATAAAGAGTGTTGGGTCCATTTGGTGTTACTTGTCCATTTTTAGGGGTTTATTAATTTTGGATCAGTTAACTATTGAGGGTGGTTCATCTATGTAGAAGATCTCCCACTCTTAGTGGATTTTAATTAATCTTCATCATGGGTGGGTCCCATGCAATTTCTCTTTCCATGTTGCCATGTAAATTGCTGTTGTCATTGTTCAGGTCTCATTTAAACAGCAATACTGTTGACATTTCAAAATTTATCATCTCTGTCATATCTGGAAAACAAAGTCTTGCAAAAAAATGTTTTTCTTTCCCATTTTATTGCTTCTGTGTGTGTGTGTGTGTGTGTGTGTGTGTGTGTGTGTGTGTGTGTGTGTGTGAAAGAGAGAGAGACACAGAAACAGAGAGACAGAGGCAGAGACAGAGAGACAAAGAGACAGAGAAAAGCAGAGAGAGTGAGAGAGATTCAGAAACAGAGAAGGGGTGAATATGGAGAAAAAGAGAAAGGAATAGAGAGACACACAGAGATAGAGCAGGAGCAGGAGCAGGAGTGAGAGGAGAGGAGAGGGAGAGGAGAGGGAGAGGAGAGGAAGAGGAGAGGAAGAGGAGAGGAAGAGGAGAGGAGAGGGAGAGGAGAGGGAGAGGAGAGGAGAAGAGAGAGAGAAGGGAAGGGAAGGAAAGGGAAGGGAAGAGAAGGGAAGGAAGGGAAGGAAGGGAAGGGAAGGGAAGGGAAGGGAAGGAGAAGAAGGGAGGGGAGGGGGAGGAGGAGGGGGAGGGGGAGGGGAAGAGGAAGGGAAGGGGAAAAGAGGAGAGGAGGGGAGGGGAGGGGAGGGGAGGGGAGGGAGAGGGAAGGGAAGGGAAGGGAAGGGAAGGGAAGGGAAGGGAAGGGAAGGGAAGGAAGGGAAGGGAAGGGAAGGGAAGGGAAGAAGAAGAGAAGAGAAGAGAAGAGAAGAGAAGAGAAGAGAAAGAAGAGAAGAGAAGAGAAGAGAAGAGAAGAGAAGAGAAGAGAAGAAGAAAAAGGTTGTGTGTGTGTTCTTGTGTGCTATGGCAGACCTGTGGAAAACATACTATAACTTGCATAAGTTGCATCTCTAACAAAAGGTTGCAGGGATAGAACTTAGTTTGTTAGGCTTGGTGACAAGTGCTTTTTACCCACAGAACTATTTAACAAGCAAAGAATTCTATTTCAAAAAATTTTACTATCTGTTTACTTATTAAAAATCAATTACTAAGAATATTTCCTTTAATTTACTGAAAAATAAGTTTTGCTATAGTTTTAAAATAATTTCTCCGGCAGTAAGTTACATGGCCATTGGCCAGTACAAGGATATTTAAAGTCTTTAATGGCCTAAAAATATTTCAAGTAAAACAGCTGTATGATTTGCATAAAATACGTACATATTCATAATGTTCAAGAAGTAATACAACAAGCATATTTGGACAAAATGGATGTTACTGTAATGGTTTTATATTTTTCACACCATTTAACATTACTCTCAGTAAATTTATACACCCCTGGAAAACTGATAAAACACTGATATTATCAAATTAAAATAAGTTCTCAATTTTATATCTTCTTCACTGTAACCAGCATTCTTGTAGCTTCCAACGATGCTTGTCTGGAGATGAAAACCTCGAATCTATGGTGATCAATGTAGTATTCCTGCTATATTGCATGTGCAATAGTAATTGAAAATGAGTAACCAGGTACTCAGTAGTCGAAGAAAGAGGCAAAGGGAAAGCAAAGGGCTAAGCACCACAAATGCACAGAAAACCTCCAGAAATGTGTTCAGAGTTTTTGAAGGATTAGGGCATATTATCACAAAACTCCAGTTCAAGTTTTATTTTCTCTTTTATGTGTCTAAATAACAACTTCAAGAAGGTAGACACAAAACAAGAAAGAATTAGTAGGCTCTTAAGAAAAAAAGTCAATCCAGAGATAAGGAAAAGCCCCTAACCTCCTGCAGTGGTGACCTCTTTCTTACTTGGGAGATGTTCAGTAGATGATCATGAGATTTTTCTCTTCACATCTGGAAGAATCATAAAATAAACACACGTATTTAAAGATAAAACGTTCAATGTGACTTAATCTTATGAGAAATTATGCCATTCACGGACTGAATTGGGGAATAACTAGCAACCTGAGTTACAAACCCTGAACCTATAAATGGAGAAAAAGGCCAGGTTTTGATATTCTTGTAATTCTCTATCTCTGTCTCTTGGGAGCTCCATGTCAGTGAAAGACAGTGGTTTATGTAACAAGGTGCATGACCCTGAGGAGCAACCGTTGAGGCTGACCTCACGTAAATGCATATCTGTGTTTGCACACCTGCACACACATCCATATGCATCCCTGCACACAAGCATGCACCCTTATAAAAATGTGCCCTTATACACACAATATTACTTAATATTCATTTAAATATAAAGGTGGTAATAAGAAGCATAATTAATTGAAAATTGAACCATAAAATATTAATGCACGTTAAAAATAAGGTTATGTGCTTTTATTTACACAGTAAAACGTTGACAACATCTTCTTTTGAAGAAGAAATGTAGAAAAAAATATCAAGGGCCTACTTTATAACAAATGCTTTATTGGTTTATTTTTGCTCATTGATACTATTAAAGGATTATTTTCCGTCTTACACAAATGAAAAAAATAAACAAAGCTTAGAGCTAGAATTCTGAGCTATAAAAATTTATTTATATTTTTACATAAAAGTTAGAAAAAGACCAGATATACAGATTGCTCAGTGGTTACATCGAGAGGATGAAAGTTCAATTCTGGTCACCCAAATGTTGCTCAAAATCATCTGTAAACCCAGCCTCATGGAATATGACACCCTTGTCTTGCCTCCTTGACCATGACCCACACTTGTAGCACACAGGTATACACAGGCAAAGTACCTACACACACAAAAATAAAGATGAATAAACCTTCAAAATAAATTAAAAAATAGGTAGTATGTGAAAATAAATTTGTTCTTGATTATATTAAAGGTCTTTCATAAAAAAAAAAATGAAACTTACCACTGGTGAATGACTGAAATTTAAATTATGTATATATCTTTAAATATTAAAATATTAAAGCTGTAAGTGTCTCTAAAATGTATATGACATATTGAGGCTTCTTTTGTGCCCTGGCAACAAGACCAGCCACCAATATATAAATATATGCTGTATAAATATAGATAGCCTTTCCATTACTCTATATTATTTTAGCTAAAAGTGATATATTAAGCATTTGGAATTTGAATTTCACAGGTGAAGGATCTAATCACCCATGCAGCTGTCAAATTCAGAGCAGCATATGAGAAGTGGGAGAGATGTACAAGTGTCAAGAAAAGAAACGTCCTTTTAAGTACCAAGATCTCACTGACAGATGGCTTGATAGCTTATTTTTTATATTGTATGAATTCTCATAGTCTCCATAGCAAATGTATTTTAATAATGTCTCATATGACAAACTAATTTATTGATGTAATCAGAGGATGGAAACTAGGTTTACAAAACATTAAATGAGGAATGAAAAAGTATTTTTATAATCACATATAATGTGGAAATTCAATAGTGTCAGGGAATTAAATTTATTTTCCTTCAGATAGTATAGGCATGAGATTTGTGTTAAATTGTAGATGGAAAAATTATAAGAATGTACAGAATTATTAGGAGAAAATCAAAGGAAATCCCCAGATGGGAACAAGCCACAGCATTGCTAACAGAAAATCTGGGTTAAAATCCACAGTTAAAATTAGTGGCTATAAGTCCACAAACGCAAAAGTAGATTTGAAAACTGCACAGGGTCCAACATTTCATTTCTGTATAGAAGAAAAATTAGAATACAAGATGTACGGATTCTTTCCTGAAAGAAGTGGAGTTAGATTTCTAGCATCCTGCTCCGTTGTAATGTCCTAGTGGTTTGCTCTCAAAACTAGTGGAAGGAATGGGGAAGATCATCATTCCCTAAGAAACCTTCAAAATAAGTTATTAGCAAAGTGGTCCCACTGACCACACCATCAGTGTCCCATGGCTCACCTGTGATGTCATTTCTCCAATCTGTTTCCTCTACAGAAAGGCTGACTAAGATAGCGTGCATTGGTATTTTCTTTAGGACATCACCTGGGTTCGCCTACAGACTGTCAACACCATGTGCAACAAAGGTACAGAAATTGTCACGATGCAAACTATATCTGTCTTTCAGGTTAAGTAAATGTAGTGAAGTGGCCTAGATCAGACCTTGAAATGATAACAATACATACATACATACATACATACATACATACATACATATATACATACATACATACATACATACATGCATATATACACAAAGCCAAAACAATCCAACCAAAACAAAAGTCCCTTGCTGAAAACAAATATCTGAATTACTGACAATAATACTACCCCATCATTAATTCTTAGTTTTAAAAACTGTATGATGATATAAGATATTAAAATGAGGAAAGCATTATGAGATAACTCTCTTGAGTATATCTGAAACTATTAGATTTATAATTATCCCACATTAATGTTGACCTCAAAAAGAAAGTTAAGACCTTTAAATATTTTACTTCACGAGTATCCACATAGTTTTCAGTTTGTCTTGAGTGCATGTTGGGGGAGTTCCACCATGGAAATGTATTCATATGCATGAGGGCACACATTTATGTGCACACATTTATGTACATGATAATTCATTCATGTCAAGGTTAGTGGCTGATGTCTCGCTTTGGTCTCCGTCATTCTCCATCCTGTTTACACAGCACAGGTCTTTCACTTGAACCATGATTTTGCACATTTAGCTATTTTTAATTAGATTTAGTCTGTTTGCTCATGTCTTTCCCTTCCAGTCACTTGTTTATGGAAAAGCTGCTATGCCCACCTGGCATTTTTGTAGATGCTGAGGATCCAAGATGCTGTCCTGATGCTTCCTGCAAAGTGCTTTCTTTATACACTGACCCCTCATTACAGCATCACTTTTTAAATTAAAAATAATAACTTTAAGTGCCTATTATGCCTAATGCAATACATTAACTTGTTTTATCATAGGTTTACTAGATATTAGTCAAAGATTATATTAAATCCAGATGTTTCTGTGACTGTGGTTTCTTGAATTTGATATTTGCATTGGTAGACTGTCTGGCCTAGTGCGGGTAGACTTCATCCAAATTCTCAACAACCTTATAATGAAAAGCTTGATGCTCCCCAAAGTAAGCAACATCGTCTGCATTCTAGGACCTCCAGTTTGTTCCTTCGTTCGTGCTTTCTGACAATCTTGGGACCATCAGATTTCATTTTTGTGGTGAATCAATACTTTATCACAAATCATTTAGTTACATGAATCCTACTGGCTATGTTTTTCTGAGAACCTTAATTCATAGTTTAAATATGAACCTCATGTGGTCAATCTTTTTTTCTCATCATTAACAAAGCAAGCCAGGCTAGAGTACTGTTATGGTAATTTAGGTACTTTACTATGGATGTATAAATAGGACATCATTTATATCAGTGTTAGAGCTACTGCATTGTATAGTGTTACTCTGATTATGAAACTGTACCTTAAATCATTTAGGTGTAAAATGTCATGTCAAAACTCTGGAAAATTAATAATTAAAGGTGAAAACTCAACACTAAGAAAAGTGAAACAAAAAAAACTTTAAGTTCAATAAATATAATTTTCATTGTCATATTTCTATATATTTTCTCTGTCTTTACTTCATAAAACGTTACAGTTGTGTAATGAAAATCAAGCATAACTAGTTAGATTAGCTTTGAATCCTCAGTATAAACCAAAGTCTTCAGTATAAAACTAGAGGACATTATGTAGGATTGGCCTACCAAAATTTTAAGGTTCAGATACTTATTATAAGTTAAGATATAATACTTTCCAAAGTGTCAAGATTATGTATTTGTAACCTTAGTTTCCTTTGAGAGCTCTTTTTAAAATTACTATAAGCTGAAATTACTTTAACTGATAATGAAGATTATATTTAGTAACAAATTCATTTGGAGGAGACATAGTTAGGAACTAAGGACTAAAACTTTTAATATAGTTTGGTTTTTTCCCTTTTTTGAGATAAAAAATAATTAAATTTATAATAGTACACACAGAGTCTGTTAATGGTTGTTGACACAAAGCTACATTTGTAGGAAAAAAGACCACCTCTGTTTTCTACAATCTCAACATAGTTTCTTTTTTTTCCCTTTACTAACATGTGCTCATGCTATATAGTCCTCACTGGCTTTCAGCTCATGCTCACCCTCGCATTTCAACTCGGCACTGTTAGGCTAGCTGTTATCTCACTAGGCTCTGCCACTGTTAATTTCATTTACTTTCGAATCATTTTGTCAACAAACCCAAATGTGTTCAAAATTGTGCTTAATTCTAGAGCAAAGATTATGTCCATTGATTACCATGTATACAATATGGATTATTGTTTTAATCTAAAGAACAGTAATTAACCACAAGAGGAGTAATATAAAGCTAAGAGAAAGTAAATCTTAATTCACATCCTGTATTACAAGTGGTTTATTCTGAGTCTTTAGAGATGAGTGAGTAAATCAGAAAAGAAATAAAATTAGACCAAAAGACTACATGTCAAGAGAGAAGAGTATGCCACGCATTAGGAATACAAAAGTGCACAATTTAAAGCATTGTAAGAGAAACTACAGTGGGCACTCAGTTGTGTGTTTCTTTTGCTTTTCTCCAATATCCAGAACCTCAACTCCTTCAAGAAGTGGCTGACCTTAACTCTGATATAATAATAATTAATAATAATAACAAAATCATGGGTATCAGTATAGCAACAAACTTATCATGAAAGTATAGAATTTTCATAATGTGTGTTTATTACAAAGAGGCAGGAACCAGTGAGATTTCAATGGTCCGATTCATAACACATTGTAATGTACAATGAAATAAAGTTGCATTTATTATTGTACAATTTATACAATAAATATACAAGTATTCCTTTACTTATATTGATGCATATATATATATATATATATATATATATATATATATAAACAGGTTGGAGATATATAAGTAGATAGAGTGATAACAGATGATAGATACAGAGATAGATGATGCATAAATAATAGACTAACTTATAATAAGTAGATTACAGATATATACATACTTAGATTACTGATAAAATATACACTTTCTCTGTTTTGAAGGATTATAAGTAATTGACCTATATACGTAAGTAGGTGGAAATGTTCCCAATTGTTAAGTATGGGGCTGTGCACTGTTACTTTCTTCCAAGAACTACAATGTGGAATGAGTTTTGGCATTGACCTGGAGTTATTATGAACAATGATTTATTATGATAGCAACATATGTTCTCACTGTGAAGTGTCAATGATAACATTTGTCTCAGTAGTCTTCCTCCCCAAAGTTACAACATTTATCAAACAAAGAAAAAAAAACAATAGAAGAATGTAAACTCAAACGCATTCTACAAAACATCACACATCACACAGCATTGCTTCTGAAACAGTGAAGGCTATAAAAATCAAGGAAACTCTGAGACTGTTGTTAGCAACAGAAATCTAATGACAACTGAAAGCTATTTTTGATATGTCCTGTATAAGGTCTTGTAAGAGAATAGACAATAATAATAGTCTTTTAATATTATTATTCTAATAAACATAAGCACACCATAATAATATAAGAAGCTACTAAGAAGAAACAATGTAACACTACATGATAATTATCTTTCTTTTCTAAATGTTATATAAAACAAAAATTATTCTAGTTTATTTTTTAATTATTAAGTTTGTTAGATAATAATATAATTGCTACCTACCTTTCTTTCTGACTCTCTCTCTCTCACTCATTTGTTTGCTCTCCCTCTCTCTCTGTCCTCTCTCCTCCCTCCAAATTCTTCTCTATATCCTTCTCTTCTCTCCTTCAAATTCATGATCTTTTTGCATTACTTGTTATTGCTTGTATACATGCATATACAAATATGGATTCCTAAATATAGCCTGCTTAGTCTGTATAAAGTTACTTGTATGTAATTTTTTTTCAGGAAAGGTCATTTGGCACTGAGCAACAAATTGTCATGCTCTTACTTGGGTAGACCACTTCTTCTTTTATGAGTTTTCTATGTTCTTTGTGTATGGCAGAGGCCTTGTGAAATTTTTACCACTCCATTTTAACATGGTTTTTTATCTCAAGTGATTTTATGGCTTGTAATATTTTTATGACCCCTCTTCCACAACGTTCTGTGAACCTTAGGGGCAAGAGGTGTTGTATAGATGTATTTACTAAGACTGAGCTACACAACTCTGCAACAGGATAGGTTATATATTTCTGTACTACATACATGAAGCACTGAGTGATTTTTTCAAATATCAAAGTCTACTTTCAGTGACACATATACTCCAAGAAGACCAGGCCTCCTAATCCTTACCCAAACAATTTCACCGATTGAAGAGAATAAATTCAAATATACAACCCTGTAGAAAATGTTCTCATTTAAAAAAACAAAGAAGCATAGAAAATAATCACTTTCTTATTTGTAAAATTAAGGGTGCCATAGAGTAAAAACAGAAAAGGAAGTGTACCACATAGAGAGGATATTAAATATAATCTTTGGTAAAGATGGGATGGGGCAATGGCTGTGAAAGTACCAATAACCGAGTGAGTAATAGCTTAAATGAAGGGATGACTGGCCTGGTAGAAAATTAAAATGACCTCTCTGGGATCAGAAGGAAGATAGTCATGAGGAATAGACATGCAAGTAATATAAGTTAACCCCAAGATCTTGAAATAAACTTTCCTTACACACCTAAAAATAACCTTGAATATCTCACGATTCTGTCTCCACTTCCAGAGAACTGGGATTACAGATATACCCTAGGACACATGTTTATATCTGGTGCTGGGGATCAAACCTGTGTCTTCCTGCATGATAAGCAACCATACTATCACTATCTCCTGAACCACATCATTAAATTTTTTATCAGCTGGTCACAAAAATAACATATTTGATGTTTGGATAAATATGTCCCTGTATACATATTTAAAGATCTAAGATAGAGTCACCATTGTCATCCTCTAAAGTAGGAATAAGATTTAGTAGAGTGGTTTCAAGGTTTGCTGTTGCTGGGTATTTTTTTTTGTTTGTTTTTTTGTTTGGTGGATTGGGTTTTGAACCTACCTATGATTAAGAACTTCAAGTAGACAATTCACTTGCTAAGTATAATCACAACTTCAGACAGTGCTCTTAGAATGAAGGTTGTTGATACAGCACTGTCAACAGGATAACACAGTTGAACAAGGAATCAACTTAGAGTTCCTGAAACTCAGTATTGAGGCAAACTCAATTAATGAATTCTCTACATCATGCTGACCTTTGGGCACTCGGAGAGACTGTCTTGATGGATAAGCATTATCAGAGGGTCCCACCCACTGTGGGCAGTCGCTTCTCCACACAGGTAGTTCTGAACTGTACAATAAAAGTAAACTGAGTGTGAGTCAGTAAGCAATTCAAAAGTGAGGCCAAAATCAATGCTCCTCCTTGGGTTTTGCTTGATTGCCTCCCATGATTCCCCTCAATAATGAATTTTGACCTTGAAGTTAAAGTCAAATACGCTCTGTCCTCAAGTTGCTTTACCTTAGAGTGTTTATTACAGCTATAGAAAGCACACTAGAACAGGTATGTCTCATGCTGTTATGATGTATTTTACATACATAAATACATACACATATATGAATATAAATATCATATGTGTATAATTATATATTAACATAGAAGAAAGATTTATTTTGGCATATAGTTTGAGAGTTAATAATAAGAGTAATACATAACTAGGCAATCCCAGTGGACTGTTTGAGGCAGCTGGTA
Organism: Mastomys natalensis; assembly: GCA_021653895.1. NCBI lineage: Eukaryota > Metazoa > Chordata > Mammalia > Rodentia > Muridae > Mastomys > Mastomys natalensis. Next base: position 296,343 of record JAJTUV010000800.1, read on the forward strand.
TACTACATCCACAGTGAAGTAGCAGACCAAGATGAATACTGCTGCTCATCTCACTTTATCTTTTCTATACAGTCTAAAATATCAAGACAAGATATAGTGCATGTGTTACCCCATCTCAATTAGTAAATCAAGATAATTCTCTCCAAGAGGGTCCAGAAATGTAATTCCCAGGTGATCCTAGATCACAATACCTTGAAAGCTAATATTAACCATTACACTTAAGGTTTTAGTTACCTAAAGTAAACAATAACCCCAAAATATAAAGTGGAAAGAAAATTCAGAAATAAAAACAAATTCATATATTTTATTTTGCACTCCTGTAGGAGACTGGCAGTAGTCAGTACAATCTTAGTTTATATGCTGGAACAAGAATCATTCCTTTGCATGGTAGACACCCACTCAATGTTAATTAATTGTTACCTTCTTGGTGGCCAGCTCCATTATATGATGACTAGGATAGTATTCCCACCCTGCTCAAAAAACGAGTTTTATATGTTCCTTACTAGGTCAGGAATGGGTTGGAGTATCAACAGAATTTCTATCAAAGGAAATAAATTAAAACCATTAACTTACAGAGACACTGATTTATCCAGGTGACAAGAGAGAAGCAATGTTTATAGTAAAAGTGAGAGTGAACACCTAAGAAACAGTAAGGATTTCTCAGTAGAGAGGAAGCTGATGGACTGCATATGCAAGCTAACATATCTGATGTTGAAATGTGTAAGACACAGGAGAAATGTAGGCAATGTTCCTGTCAATGAATTATTTATTTTAGGAATTTCAGTGAATCTATAAATTCAAAAGACAACACAAAGAGGAGGGAAAGAAGTTGCTTTAAGGTACATTGGAAATGTAAAAATGGCTTGTCAAATGGATGAAGGAATATGTTGTGTCTGAGGAATAAAAAGTCTTAAGGAGGGTTCTAAAATGACAGGGAAACTGTCATTTACAATAGAGACAATGGATGTGTTAGAGAGGTGTATAATATTGAAGACATTCAGTGTGTTCACAACTATGAATTTGAAGGAATTAATAAAGAATAATAAGGAATAATATATATGTAATTCTCCAGAATTAGTTCATGTACATGAACTAACTGTTTTAACTAACAGGTGGGTTGCAAGAGAATTATTATAACCATGCACATGAAATTATAATTAATAGAGTGACTGTAATGCATAAGATCTTTAAGGAAGCAAAATGATTTTCAAAATGACAACCTAGGCACAGAGCTCAAGAATAAGCACTTGGATGATTTATATTTTTGGAGCTAAGTATAAACTTAATCCAAAGTAGGTGTTTCATCTGTAGCTGTAAAAGAGTGAGGGAGGTAGAAAGATCTAGGAAAAGGGTGAATGATTATTTACTTGAGAGAGCAATTATTCACTTGGGAGATAACTTTTCCTAAGCTTCCAATAGTTTGTCACCTAAACAAGAAATAATTTTGTGACAGTATTATCATAACTGTGTACTCTGCCTCAATCGAAAAAGCATCATAGACCATTTCATAAGAGCTCTGTGGTCCTTCCTTATATGGTCAAACTGGAAAAGAGCCCAATGGCCAGGGTTCCAGGCTAGAGCAGTGAAGCATGCAATAGTCTATCCATTTATCCATATTTTATAAAATACAGCATTTCAAGAATTCCTTTCACATGACTATCTTTTAATCTATATTTTTACATAGATAAAAATATGTAATATTTTGCCCATATTAAGAAAGATACTGACATGCCTCCACTTTTTCAGACATAATCACATACTAAATTGCCTATGGGATGACATTTTTATTAAAGGAATGAATGTACTGAATCCTTTTGTCAATGTAAAATGATCAAATCTTGGCATTAATGACTCATGTGAATGCATTAAATCACCTTGTTAGAGCTTTATTAAAACAAAAAGTAAAATCAATGGTTAAAAATGAGAACAAGAAGATATGTATGTAGATAGAACTACTAATCAAAATTATTCAGAATTTGTTGAAGGTGGAAATGCAGAAGAGCTTAAAGGGAATGAATAGCTCAATGAGCAGGCAAGTGAAAATGAAGAGGAAAGCACATTCTGTATCAAATATGCAAAATAAAGTTTATATGCACTTTACATACATTTTGATTCTTTTGCAATTTTTCTACCTTTGAGCTGCCTTTGCTATTTTTAAAATTAAAATTCTTAATTTAATTTATTGATCAATGGTCTTTTTATAAACTTTCTCACTACTACACAAAAATAAAATGAAATGTTTTTCCCTTATTCTAGCTCCTACACTAAAGGAAATAAAGAGAATTTGGGTAACATGTTTATACACAACCCACCTAAATAGTTAATGTACATGATATGCTTTAACTAACAGATTATATATGTTCCATTTAAAGATTAAAAACTATGTTATTTGTAACACGAGAGTTTACCTCTATCCTTGTGATGGTTAATCTTGTCAAGTTGATGGGGCTTAATGTCACCTAGGAGACACACCTCTGCCCTGACCCTTGATACTGATTAAATAGTGGGGATAAACTTATTCTGAATGTAGGCTGCACCTTTCTATGAGATTTAGCGTCACTATTAATATCTACTGCCTGACTGTGCACACAGTACTACCAATTGCTTCATGCTCGCAGCATTAGGCCTTTCTGTCCTGAATTTCTGTACCAATTATGAGTCCAAATAAGTCTTTCTTCCCTTAAGATATTATTGTTCAGCAATGTAGAAATTAATTAATATAACAACTACCATTGTAGCATTTTTAAAACAGACTTAGAAAAGCCTTCTCCATGAGAATTTATGAAAAAAAAAATAGGCTTGTTTACATATTAGAAGTGTCCACCTGGCATCTCTTCCCACAAAGGTTTTCCTCATTTCATATCAACTGTGCCAAGGATGTATTTCTTTGCACTAGATAGCACTTGCCTGATTCAGAACCACTATGGAATCTAAGTCTGATTTGATCACAAAACAAGAGTGTAAAATTATTTTTAGGTTTCTCACAACCTACCAGGTTTTCTAGCATGAGTATCTATTCTAGAAGGGGAAGGTGACTTAATTTCAAAATTCCTGAAGGTCTCCCTTTGTCCTTAAAGAACAATGTTCCCTTATCAATTTTGGATATGCCCACATCTTACTCAAGAACCTGGGTTTCTGGAAAAATTCTTCAAGTTTTGGTTTCAATGTACCATCTTCAAGGAAACCCATTCTGACACCACTTTGCCTGTGAGGGATGCCAGAATTTGACATCCACATGCACAGTGGTGTACTCTCTGGGGCATGTGAAAGCCCTGTTGCTTCCCCATCCAGAGGCAGGAGTTCCATTTCCAGAGCCTGGTCATTTTCAGTCTATTTCAGAGGAATCAAGACTGTACTACTGCTCTTTAGTTCCCTAATGGCCCCAAATCTTCATTAAAATTAAACCCTGCAATAATTTCTCCTCTGAAATCCGGAGGCTTCTTCATACTGTATCAATTCTAGAAGCCAAATGTCTCTCTGGATTCATATTTCCAAAAATCTATTTGGATTTCCATGAGCTTCTTTCTTTTCTACCCATGTATAACTGCTTCTCTAGAAGTGAAGCATTTCCTGCTAATTGTAGGATAGAAACTCATAAGGGTCATGAGGCTAAAATCAATAATGGAAATGTACAAAGAACAAGATTTCCCTTAAACTTACAGGACTCATTAGGCTTCTCTATAAGTTCACTATTGCTAGCCTGGTAAATTAATAACTCTGTCTGGGGGGTCCATTATCAGTTTCAAGTCATGTACGTTGGCTGCCAGCCTGTTGATGTAGTTAGAGACAAGCTTTAACATGATGGGCAGGAATAAAAGTATTCCCAGGACAAGTAGGGCTAACCTGATCAAGCTATATATGCCATTTCTGAGATTTGACTGGCAAGCCAAGGACAGGTAAGATTCTGCACAGAGCCTTACCAACCTAAGAGAGAAGTACATTGTTTTTGATAATGCATATTCCATGATGGGAAAGGAAGGCATTCTTGTCAGAATGACCTAAGATATGTTCAGTCTTGTTAATGAAAGAATAAAGCGGGAGAGGTGGAGAGCCTTTGGGGCTGCTTGGCAAGAAGCTGACATGGGCCAAGGACAAGGAAATGGGCTGCTTTGCAGGAATATGACATTGGACAAGGACAAGGAAGTAGGCTTCAGGCAGGAATCTGACATTAGGCTGGAACAAAGAAGTAATTTCAGGTAGGAATATAAATATTAGGCTAGAACAAAGAAGTAATTTCAAACAGTAATCTGAATTTTAGGCTAGGACAGGGAAGTAGGTTCAGATACTTTGGTCATCCTGATAAGCCTTTAGAAACAGTGATCACAGGAGTGTTGATATAATTGAGTTTAATGCCTTGCTTTTTCTTTGACTATTTGTGTTTATTGTATTGCTTGTTCCTTGACTATTTGCATCTATTGTATTTCTAGATCCTCAACCTAGTACTGACCTTAATACATACATCAAAATGGTATAAAAGCATAAAGGAAGAGGGGGTATAAGATAGGGGGTTCTAGGGAGGGGAAATGAGGAAAGGGGATGACATATGTATTGTAAATAAATAAAATATCCAATAAAAAAATAAAAAATACAAACTGTTAATTCATCATTTTAATTAAAAATAGGTCTAGGCCTTAACTGTATATTGAGTTTAAGAAGCTAATATGATATATGTAAATGACAATGGTTTTAAATGTATGTTTTAAACTTATTTTCTTATGATTTGTATTTTGGCTTAGAAAACTTAATATGAAGGTCTTATTCTATTACATTCTATTACAGGCTCTTTGTTTTGATATGATTAAATAAGGTAAATGAGTATATAAAAAAAGTTCACTATTGCTGTTAACAGTGGGCAGGGAAAAGGGACTCTTGTTCCTGCCCTTGCCAAATTCCCTGTAGTTTCCATGGAGACCCAGGGAGTTGTTTGTTATGATTCATGAAGAAATGAACTTCTTAGTGATTTTTTTAAGGAGTGTGTGTGAGTTTGTGTGTGTGTGTACATTTTCATGAGTTTATGTGCACCAATTATGTAGGGACTAGAGTTATAGGCACTTGTGAAACACTGATTTATAAACCAGGAACTGAAATTGGGTCTTCTGTAAGCACAAGATGTACTATTGAGTACTGAACCACCTCTCTAGCCCCTTTTCAGTAATTTTCAAGTTAATATTTTTACAATTGACAAATAGTAAGGAATCAATAAACATCAATAACCAAATTAAATCTAATATTATAATTACATATTATTGTGTAATTAACAGAAAGCAAATGCAAATCAACCTTTCCTAAGGTATGTAACTATGTAGGATTTAAAATTGTCTGTAAAGGAATATAAATGGACACTTGACAGAGTTATGCTTAAACTTTATCTTTCACACTGTTAAACTTGGATACTGTTTAGTGAACATAGAGAGTTACTGAGAGAATCAATCAAGCAAACAGAAAACATTAAAACTTCTCTGACTTGGGTATCTTACAAAATGTGGAAGTGTACATTCATCAGATTTAACATATTTTTCCCTCTGAGTTTTGACAAAGCCACAAAAAGAAGAAATATGAATTCCAGCATTTTACATTGCTACGTGTGAATTAATTTCAGGAAGAGTAAATCAGTCAGCATAAAGGATAATTTCACATACTTAATGATGTTATTATACCTAATGTAAATAAGTGAATCGCTCTATGTATACACTATCATTGCTATTGTTAATTATAAAGAGCTAGATTTGTTATTGACTAAGTTTAAACAGCAAAAGCAGTATCCACCAGAAGCTGTGCTGGGTGGAAGGAGCAGTTCTGGAAAGCCTACAGGGAGCATTCACAGCTGCTTCCTCTCCGGAAAATTCTACCTCTGGTTTTCCTTCTCACATGATTTGCATAATTAATAGAAATAGATAGCTGACATATTGTGGAGCTTTGGAATTAAATGGTCCTTTTGAAGTTTTTGTTACAGGTGATAAGAAGAAAGCTTCATGTCTTTTTGTACTTTTAAATAGGTTATTTAAATCTCCTTTCTTTTTAAGGGGCACAGTGCAGCGAATTTCTGAATGAGAAGAAAGCTACCTTAGGGTATTTCCTGGGATGAAGGCATTGTTTGCAGAATTTGTATGAGGTCCCCCAAATTCAAAGAATATTTTTATATTTTGTTTGTGGGGTTTTTTGGTTTGTTTGTTTTTTGTTTTGTTTTGTTTTTGAGAGACAGAGTTTCTCTTTGTGTCGTCCTGGGCTGTCCTAGAACTTGCTCTATAGACCAGGCCATCCTTGAACTCTCAGAGATCCTACCTCTGCCTCATGAGTGCTAGTATTAAAAGTGTGTGCCACCACTTCCTGGCTCTTTCTATATTCGTAACTGAATATAAACGCTAAAGGCATGTAATTTATGATTCTGCTTTGCCTAATAAGCAGTACCCTGCTTTCGATGTTCTTCTAGAGCTTATCAGTTTCTAAAAGACAACATCTAAAGTAATCCTATCTCCTATCTTTCTCTCCACCTGTAGTTTAATGCCAGTTGTTCCATCCCCCATCATGTACTCAGCAGAGGATATAGTCCAGTTTGCAGATGTTTGTGATGATTCTCAGATCTTCAAAACCCACAGGGTACAGCCACCTGTGTCATTCTCACTCTGCAAGGGCAGCTCCCACGATCCTCTCTCCCACAGCCCTCTCTCCCTGGCCCTCTCTCCCATGGACCACTCTCCCACGAACCTCTCTCCCACGGATCTCTGGCCCATCACCCTCTCTGCCGACTACACTGCATACCAGGCCACTCTCACCAGCAGTCCTCTTTGTCACAGAAGCAATTTACATTTCTGTACCTGGCATCACATTCATATTACTTAGGGAAAAAATAGCTCTGATTGAGCACAATGTTTAATATCACTTGCATAAATTAAAGAGGCCAATAGCCACATCCTAGTGGCTCGTTGTCAATGTTTGTTTCTTCTCCTTTTTCTCCTTCTCCTTCTTCTTCTGCTTCTCCTTTTCCTTTTTCTCCTCCTCCCCCTCCTCCTTCTCCTCTTTCATTCTATTATATACCAAATATCCTTTAAAATAACATCTGGCAATAACTAAATATCATTGAAATAATTATTTAAATGCAATTCAGGAGATCAGGAAAAATCATCAAAATTAACATTACATCTCAGTGTTTCAAGAGTCTTTTTGAATTCTATTTAGAGCCTATTCATTTTAATATGTCAGAAACCGTGAAACTGCCATGGAAGTCTTCATTTTTCTGCTCTGACCTATAAGAAACAAGGAGACCAAAAGAACAAAGATAAGAACAAAAGAAAATAATCTAGTCATAGCCACAGAACAATGACAAATTCTTCCCAAATCACAGAAGACAAGAACATTTAAAAGATTGATAACTCTCAACATAATATAAATCATATTTTCTATCTATCAACCTGGACCTATCTATCTATATTGTTTCTGGAGGAAGTATCCATTTTTTTTGACAAGCTGTTACTCATAGCAACTAGTCATTCTGATATTTTCTTTGATTATAACTAAAGAGCAATATCCATTCTTGTTAGATGGGTGTAAAGTATAATTTAAAGCTCATTAAAAGTGTAGCAGGTGTTCACATATAAAGGAAAAAAAAAAGGAAAAAAAGAGGAAAGAATTTCTCTATGGCCAAGCTGTCAGTGCTCTAAAAGCCTAATTTATTTTGCATAACCTTTTTAGCAAATAGACATGATTATAATAGAGAGAAGGGGAATGCAAGCAATATGTGGTCGAAGCTAAAAGGACTAAGCCTTTTGATGTGCCCCTGGTTCCCACCCTTTGAAAACATTACAGACATTTTACAATTCCAGCTTTGACATATCACCACACACTTTTGTTTCCCCAGAGATAAGAGTTCTTCAGATATTTCCTTAGCATAAAAGCTACCACAAAGTAGAAAATGAGTAGGTGTATTAGTTGGAGCAGACTCGGTTTCAGTTCTTGGCAAAGCAAGGGAGGGAGGGATGTTGAGCAAGCCAGCCCCTACACCCATTCCTTTTTCATATGCTAACCTTTGACTGTTGAAGGGAGACTCCTCACACTCAGACTCAAAAGGGACTAACTCTCACTATTGGGAGTATCTATCAATACATTCTTTTGCAGGCTCAAATTTGGTAAATGGGGAGAAAATAAGATCAAAATACATAAGATGTAGAGCCAGGGATGGAGCCAGATGTTGCACAGGCAAGATAATCAACACTTTATGAACAGCGCACACGCTCGGTCGTTTCACCCGGTAAATCTGCAAGAAACAAAAGTTTTGCTCTCCACTGCCTTTGAATATTTCATACTGTAAAATATGTTGGCTTTTAGGGAAAAACAAAGAACTGCCCTTGAAGATGTATTTTTAGCGTGAAAGGATATATTAAAATTTTATTGCATTCATGAGAAAAATGTAAGAAATAATAGCTTTAATCTTAAATACAATTAGATTATAAGCAATTAGATGAAAATTAATGCTTTTTGAAATTAAATTTTAAAAATGCAAAAGTCAAATATTATCAAAAATAAAAACAAAACAATATTTAATCTGAAGAGACAGAGTCTCCATCCCTATACTCTCTATGCTGGCCTTGAATTCCTGGACTTATGGCAGCCTCTGATCCAAGCATTACCAGTAGCTTGTTATTGTTCTTGTACTTGTCTGTTGTACTGGTATTTGTTGAGATTGTCTCCTCTATATCCTTGGTTGATATAAAACTCCCTGTGTAGCAGAGAAAGACATTGAACTCATTTCCCTGCCTTTGACTCCAAAGTACTAGAGTTACAGGCTTATGCTTCCATGTTCAGCTGCAGTGTAGAAGTTCTGAAGGGCTTTGCTGATTCAAACATACGTTTTGTTTGTTTACAGTAAATCCATAATGTGTCTGTAAATAAATGATTTCATGTTTCACAAAACACTATTTAAAAGTAAGTTTGGGGCTCCAAGTCAATGGCATCCAACAATCACTAGCATTGGGACCATTGCTCCTGTCCTCCAGCATACTAGAAATGGTTAGTGCCTCACTAGGTTGCCACAGTACTCTAATGACAGCCACAACATTCGACTTTCCAAAGTACCATTCTATTGTGTTCTTTTATGTCTCTAATGGGTATTCTAATAAGCCACTTGTAACAGAGTATAAAATGGCTTTACTTACTACTAATAATGTAATCAATATCTTTTCTCTCTCTCTCTCTCTTTCTCTCTCTCTCTCTGTCTCTCTCTCTGTGTGTGTGTGTGTGTGTGTGTGTGTCTGTGTGTCACACACAGACACACACACACACACACACATCACACAAATACATTTCACAAAGAACTCACTCAGTAAATGTTTGTGGAGCTGGAATTAAATACTAGATCTTCTCAACTTCAGAGCAATATCTCAAATATTATAGGTGACATACTTTCGTATACTCTCAAAGGGATATATACACTAATTTTATTTCCAGAAATGTCCTCAGCCTTAACAATTCTTCTATTTCTTTCTGAAGAAATGCCCACATAATGTACTAAAAATAGCAAACCACAGACCTACACGATGTGGTGATATGTACTGGCCTGCATTCATCAGAAACTGACAACATGAACATCTCATCACTTTTGAAAACTTAATGTCTAGCCTGTTGAGTAAGCAGTTGTATTAAACCATTCCTTTACTTGTACTTATATCACATTCAATGATAAGATCAGAGCATCACATTCCCATTGGTCCTTCAACAGTATCAGCTGTAGTTCTGTGACAATGATGCTGATAAGAGTTCTGGGAAATAAAATCTGTCTTGTACAAATCACATATGCAATGGCAGTGTGGCATGGGAGATCGAAAGTATGAAAGACACAGCAATCTCCAGAAGGCAAAATGACTTAAAATGCTTTAGAATGATATAGAGAATCAGGTATTTGATGATGTCAAGTCTAGTGATGGGGAGATAGCTCAGTCAGTAAAATATTTGCTCTACTAACATGAAGATGTAAATTCAGACTGCCAGTATCCATATTAAAGACTACCCAAGCACAGGAATGTCAAAGGCAGGAGAATACCTGGTACTTGTTGACCAGTGAGAAAGTCTGTCTTAAAAAATGAGGTGAAGAGGGACTGATGAAAACATAAGATGTGTCCTTCCGTTCTCCACATAAGCACACAGGTGTGTAATACATCTGCTCTTGCATGTACACACATACACAAATATTTACACACCTACACATGTGTCATGTTATTAGAAAACTTCTATCCTATTAGAATGATGGTATGCATAGTTCACTTGGACACATCCTGTGCCTTGAGAATTTTAGAGCACTTCCCTTACATGCCATCAATTCACCTGAAGAATTAGTTAAACATCTTTTCTCATAATGTTAAGTTTTTAAACAGGCTAACATATAAAATGCATAAGAGGTATCACAAATACACTAAAAGAAAGAGATTCCCATGTATTTATAGGTATATTTGTTTAATTATTCATCAGACAATCTCTGCTTTCTGTTAGACAGTTTCAGAAACTACTTCTCTTCAATAGTCAATAAGTAAACATCTTGATTGAATACAATTTTAAAATTCAAGATGATAAAATTCCTATCTCTAAAGGTGTGACTTTTGGAGATCCTAACATCATAGTAATGCATGCACTCAATATTTGGTAGTAGGCAAAATGACCTGAGAATATAAAATTACAAGGACTCTTTGTTGACTGCAGCATTTACATATTTTATCACTGAGAAATTAAAAGAGGAATGACTAAAGGGCCTTAAAATTATATTCAAGAAATATACCTCATGTCTTATTCTGTGTTGTGTTTTTATTACAGAATATCAGAGAATATAAAAAGTGTATTAAGGAATATCCTCAGTGTTTCAGCATGGGAAGCACCCAAAACAAAACTTGGTGCTACATCATCATCTCATAGGAAGTAGGCAAGGAGAGTGTCAGAGAGCACTAGAACGAGGAGGCAAACACTGACCCCATTTTCCCATGAGTATATTGTTCAGATACTAATCCATTCCTGTGCTAATGATATTAAACCCTATTGCCTCTTATTAGGTCCTACTTCCCCACACCATTACATTGGGGTTAAGTTTTCTGAATGTGAACTTTGTGGGAAATGTTCACGCCATTGCACTAATGGAACAAGAAATCTTACAGCAAGGAAAGAATGTATTTATTCATTACTAATAGTGTGACTATGGTGAGAACGTATATGATCCCTCACCAATCCAAATACACCTAATCTCCAAGTTGATAAGTTAAACAGTATTGGGACATGACTGCTCCATTCTCATAAATGCAATTGATAATATAACAAGAGAGAAATGTCTTGCCTCCTTTCTCATGTAAGGATACAATCAGGCAATGTCCTGATCAGACTCAACCAATCAATACATATGTCTAAGCCTCAACCTTAGACTTCTTAGTGCCCAAAAGTGAATGTTTCTATTTTTCATCATAGACCAGACATACAATAAACAATAATATCATTGTAAAGATTTGTTTATAGACTTTGTTATTATGAGTTTTGATAATAAGTAAGTTGGACATTGTGAAGAACTAAAGGTGTGTCTAATGTAATAAAATAAAATACTGTCATTGAAAGAAAATTCATAAAAATCAACATAAGAAGTGAGAAAAGGCCAACTGAGGAAAAAAACTCTAAGAAAAGTATGACTACATGTAACTCAAACATTAAACGTTAATACCAAAGCAAATGCATGGGAAGATAGATGGAAAGATGTGTGAAAAAGTTAAGAGACTAGCACAAGGCTCTAAATATCTTATAGAGACAGTGTGTAAACATGGCTGACAAGCAGTACTCTAGAAAAAGCAGAAGAACATTTGTCATTTGGCAAGCTGTGTCTCAACATGATACAACCCAGGAACTCAAAGCAGAACAAGGAAATAACCAGGAATTGCTGAGCTGTACTGAGGTATAAGCCTTGGAGATTCACAGGTATCTAGAGGGCAAGAGGTTGATTGGAACCTACAGAATTTGAGTTCTTCCTATTATAACGCAACATTTAATTAAATAATTTATTTGCATAAAGCATTTGTCAGTTTCTCAAATTAGCCATTCACAATGGTTTTAAATAATCTTTGTTTATTTATCTAATATAATTAAAAGAAAAACTGGGGGTCATTGAAAGCATTATCTTTTTCCAACAAAATATTTTATTTTGAAAGAAACATTGAAAAACAATTTGTTCATTTTCAGTTTTATACCCAAATCTTTCAAGTAAAAATAAGAATATATTTTCTCCAAATTATTTCATGATTGTTTGCAGTAACTTAGAGCAATCACTCAGTATCATTCACATTTTTCCTACAGGTTGAGGCTTTGTCATTGCATTCCCGTGGGTACTCCTTCTAGCAGATTCTAATTATGGCACTGTTCCCTTTAAACATACTTCCCTTAACTTAAAAATAAATGTTCAGTTTTGTTCTACCCTGGTTTGTCCCAATTACTATCCTTCTAAAGAGAGAATTCCCAATATCCTTAAGGTACTCAAACCTTCCTACATACCTAGTATGTGTGTGAGATGATTGTAAACTCCCTTCTATTATCACACTGGAGTTGGGTATAATGTTACCGCTAACAATGGCAATCGTAATAACATCCTGCACAAGGGACACTGCAGAGAAATTCACTTAATGTATCCTTACAACAGCCCCACCAACCAACTCTATGATTATCCCAATTTTCTAGATGAGGAAACAAGACCTTAGAGCATCTGAGCAAATTGCTCAAGATTGCACAGCTAATAATTAGAGTAATCAAGGTTTGACCCCATCAACACAGATTGAATTCGCCAAGTACAGAGTTTCTCTTTGCACCTCATATTCTTCATATAGATATCCTAGGATAAATTATTTGTTTGACACTACAAAATAGTGTTATGTGCTCAGAAAGCTATATATCCTAAAAATCCTATATTAGAAAAGTATTGCTTGGAACGTGGCTCACCCCACTAAATTCTAGACTCAACATATGCCTTAGGGAGACAACTGAGTATGAAAACCATGCATGTCTGAACCTCAAATTCATGTTGGTGGCCCTATATCATGTTCTTCATGAAAATATATCAAATCACATCCAAAACAAGTATATTTGAGAGCACATTATGTAAATGGCTTAGTGCCCACAGGAGCGCTTGTTCTTCTTTCTCACAGACAAACGGTGGTATAAACATCATCACTGATACTGTAAGTCAGTATCCTAAACTCCCTGTGTTCAGGTAATTTCTATGACAGAGAATACTGCTCCTTTGCAACAATTCCCTATGCCCGTCTTCACTAAATGAATGAAAGAAGGCATTCTTAGTAATTAAGTAATTCCAAAGTTTCAAATGCCATGATATCCATCCCCAAAACAAATAAACAAAACAAAACAACAAACAAACAAATAAATGAGAAAATATGGCCAGGTCTATCATAGCAACATAATACCAACTCTTGTATACCAACTTCACTTCTGGCTTAGCTTCTGTTGCTGTGATAAGCACTATTACCAAAAACAATTTTGGGGAAAGAGGTTGTTGTTATAGTTTATAGTCCACCATTGAGGGAAGCCAAGGCAAGAACCTAAAACAGGAACAGTGGAGGAACACTGCTTACTGGCTTTCTTTTCATGACATACTTAGCTTGCTCTTGTATAATCTCCCACACTGATCATGAATGAAGAAAGTGCCACACAGACATACCACCATGACCGTCTGATGGAGACAATTCCTGAATTAAGGTTCTTTAGTGACTGTGTTTTGACAAAGACTAACCAGCAGAAGTACTTGAAAATGTATAATGAAACAAAAATGAATTGAAAATTAAGTAAGAAAGATACACATGTAGAAAACAAAGTCTTTGTATTTGTTTGTCTGTTAAAAAAGAAGATGACGTTGTTGGTCTTCTTATGGGGTTGTTGTCCCTCTCAGTTCCGTCAATCCTTCCTCTAACTCTTCCATAGGGGTCCCTGACCTCAGTCGAATGGTTGCTGTAAGTATCTATATGTCTTTCAGTCAGCTGCTGGAAGAGTCTCTCAGAGGATATGGCTATGCTAGGCTCCTGTCAGCTAGCACAATATAACATCATTAAAAGTGTCAGGGTTTGGTGCACACCCATAGGACTAATCCCAAGTTGGGTCAGTCACTAGTTGGACATTTCTTGAGTCTCTAATCAATTTTCATCCCTGCATGTCTTTTAGACAAAAACAGTTTTGGGTCAAAAATTTGAAGCTGGATTGGAGTCCCCATCCTTCCACTAGGGGGCCCTGTCTAACTACTGGAGGTGCTTTCTTCAGGTTCCATCTCCCCACCCTCTAAGGTCACCCACACTGATTTCTGGGAACCTCTTACTTCCCAGGTCTCTGTGACTTTCTAGAGGTTTTCCACCCCTCAGCCCCCATCCCTGGCAGCAGCATATTTCCATTCATTCTCTTTGCTCTCTGAGCTTGTCTTCCGTCTCTGTTTATACATTATCCTAGCCCCTTTTTCTCCCCACTTCCTTCTCCAACACAGACCCCTCCCTCTTGCTGTATCCCATGATTATTTTGTTTCCACTTCCAAGCGGGATTGAAGCATTCCCACCTGGTCCTTGCTTTTTTGTTTAACTTCTTAGGGTACGTGGGGTGTATCATGTATATTCTGTACTTTTTGACTAATATCCATTTATCAGTGAGTACATATTATGCATGTCCTTTTTGGTTTGGGTTACATCACTCAGGATGATATTTTCTAGTTCCATCCATTTGCCTGCAAATTTTATGCTATCCTCATTTTTCGTAGTTGAATAGTAATCCAAGGGAGCTCCCAGAGACTAGGAACAACCAAAGATCATCTATGGGCTGGTCTGAGGCACCAGGCATGTATGTAGCAGACAACTGCCTTGTCTGGTCTCAGTGGGAGAGGCACCTAATCTGTATAGACTTGATGCCCTAGGGAAAAGTGATGCCCCAGGGAAAGGTATCCTCTCAGAGGTGAAGGAGAAGGGGAAATGGGAGGAAGAACTCTTGAGAGGAGAAACTGGGAAGGGCAACAGTTGAGATGTAAATAAATAAAATAATGAGTTAATTAAAAACTTGTGAAATAGCACAATAGATATTATACATTTATTTTGTGGGAAAACAAAATGTGTCTTTCTGAAAACAAATATTAAACACCAAAATTTACAAAAGAGAGAAACAAAGGAAGAAGACAAAGATGTTTATGAAGAATCAGGAAGAGGAGGGGGAAGGATAGATAGGAGGAAGAATGGGAGAAGGAGGAAGCGGAAGGAGAAGAAGAGGGAAGAGACTGGAGAGATGACTGAGTGATAAAGAACGCTTGCTGTTCTTTCAGTAGATTCCTTTGGTTCCCCACAGCCACACCAGTTGCTTACACTACTGTGTAACTACAGAACCAGTGGATCCACCACTGTCTTTTGTCCTCTGCTGACAGCAACACGTGTGTTCATAAGACAGGCACGCATCTTTATGCATGAATTAAAAATAAAGATAATCTTTAAAAAATTAAAAGTGATCCAAAATAAGAGGGGAAGAATACGATCAAAATATATTATATTTAATTTTTTCAATTAAAAACTAAAATAAGAAAAGGAACAAGTAAAATAGAGAAGAGCACAGAAAATCACACGTTCATTGTCTCTTTCAAAATATTTCATATTTAAATTTTTCATCATTTTTCAGGTATAATGTGCGATTTTACATTTCAAGTCTTGAGTGCCTTGCACAGAGATTCATACACTATACAAATTACTTTCATTTTTATTATCTCATTGGATTGTCTTCACAACCTAAGTTAAGTTCATTTGCAATCTTGAGGTAAACACCAAGGTTAATGATTTAACCTCCATTTACATAAGCAAATTACAAAGTTTAAAACTAGCAGGGATCACACATTTGGTAATTATTGACTCACTAAGCATTGTTATTAAGACAATATTATAATATCTAATTTATAAATGGAACATGATTATTAAGTATAATTCAAAGTTATTATGAAATGCACAGTTATTTAGCTGTTTTGACTACCTCAGAACTGTCATGATAATTCACATGTTTGAGAAGAAATTTATGGAAAAAGGCAGTTATCAAGGGAAATATGTAAGTGAGTTATTACTGCTAATAAGTTAATGGAATAAGAAAAATTGTTTTTAAATTGAAAAAATACAACAGGAAGAAATTCACTTTGATGAGATTGAAAGTGAAAAAGTAGGCTGAGATGTTTGAACACCCATTGGAAACTAAGATCAGGAAATATTCTAAAAAATTAAAGGTATTTGAACTTGATGTGAGGCAAGAAAGAATGTAATACTAACTGTGAAATATCAGTTACTAGATTTCTCACTAATGATCCAGGTTGCTCTATGTCTACAGTAGAACGTCAACTCTGTGACTTTCCATCATAGGGAGTCACTCTTTATGTGGTAATTCAGAACCTCTCATTTAATTTCTGGAAACAACTATTCACAGATACCCTGAGGTATGTCTTCTAGATAGTTCTCAATCCCATCAGTTGAACAATCTAGCCAGTTCTCACTATTACCAAGATTCTGAAGATATTACTCCCTAGCATTCACACTGTTATCCACAGCATCCACACAGTAAATATCCATGGTTACTACCCTTTGAGTACTCAGGTACGGAAATCTAATCTGTTAAGAGAACTGCAGATACATCTTTTCATGTAGTTTTTACCTACCAGCTCATCAAAATGTCCAAGTTTTTTGATATGTTAATTAAGCTATTCTTCTTACTGTTTTTGTATAGTACTATATATGAGTATTATGTGTATACACATGATATCTATGTATATCTATCCATCTACCCATATCCTATCAATCTCTGTCTGTCTCTCTCTGTCTGTCTGCCTCTCTATCTCTTTCTATATCTCTCTTTCTCTCTCTCACACACACACAAATACACACATACAAACAAACACACACACACGTATTTATGTATATATGTATGTGTATATATATGTATATATGTCTGTGTATATATATGTATATATGTATGTATTATGTATGTATAAGCAGATGTACCTGCACTTACAGATACACAGTTTTCAATTTTTAGTTTTGCTGATAGACAGAAAACCACAGCCAGTCTTCTACCCCTACCCTCAACAGTCTGGGCAATATAAACACATGTGGACATACTTTGATTTTTCCATGGTCCCAGGATTTGAACTCAGGACCTTATGCTGTACAGGGAAAGCTCTTAAATTCTGAGCCATCTCTCTAGCTCCCATTTCAGTGAGTTTTAGTCTTCTGATTATTATGAACTATTTTTATTTATTTCTAATACAAAATAAAACGTAAAACAACACTAAGTCATGTTAAAGGTGTAAAATAAATTGTATACACTGTTTTATATCAAGGCTCAAGGGTGTGACTATAGCCAATGTAGATACATCTTTAGAAATCATGTATAATGGACAGTAGCAAACAATTCAGAAGAATATTTAGAAACCCTGCCTTTCAGAAAGCGTACATGGAATTTTCAAGGTCTATATTGCAGACATTGTTCTGAAGAAACTTTGTATGTATTAAGAATAATAAATAAAGATGCATTATAAGTTATTTTCCTGAGTACATGAACAATGATTAGCCAGATATGGTAACTGTGGAGCAGTTATGATGGAACTGGAGTCAGCCACTCTGATAGAGTAGAATAACAAGTACTAAATACCTGGCTGGCAAAAATGTGGGTACAATATACATAAATGTCTTAATGTGACTCCTGAACTCATTACAAAGGAATAAATGTATTTATCATAATACCCTTAATAACTATATCTAATTGCAGTACAGACAGACAGAGAAGGTAATTGAAATATTAGCCTGATCCTAATGGGACAACAGAAATACCTTGGGCCAGTTGCCAACATCTTTCATTCCCAGAAAGTAAATAATTTAAATTTCCCTATATAAGAGGTTACATTTCATATTCTTTCCCTTCCCCATGCAACCTTTCCAGGAAACTTGAGGATGTCTCTGAATTAATGAGAGACAAAGGGAATATGTTCATTAGGTTTGAATATTTCAAAGAAACCTACATTTGCTGGAGGATAGTGAAGATTGATGGTTCAAGAAGTTTTCCTCCTACCAAACATTATTTTCTGATGAAATCATCAAGAAGACATCCTTAACAAATTCTATGCAGCCTTATTGTGATACTGTTATATTATATAATGCTTTAAAACTGCATTGAGTATGTCTAATATGTCTGGAAATAATCTCATCACTTGGAAATTCAGCTTGGCTTGCACTGTCATTTGAAATCAGTTTTATAAAACTGATTGAAAAATCAATAAGATTTGTATTTTATGTAGTATCCCTACAGTTGTCTACAAAAAATGTAATTATATTTCTTGAGCTTTAGTTATAAGCATGTGCCCCTGGAAACATCTCAATTAATAGCTGTTTTAGTCTCTAAAACATACTTACCTGTCTCTATGATTATTGGCATTATATTTTTAAGCTGTAGTTGGATATAAATAATAATATTCATAAACTGAGTTTTAAAAAATAGAAAAATAAACATGTCAGAGAAGCCCAAAAGACCATTAATATTTTACCAATTTGTGATACACTTAGATTATTACCTCATTATTGAAGTTAATATTCTTCCATCTTGCAAATTAATTTTAATGACACTCCCCACTTTCTCTTTTATCAGTATATTGAGTTTATAGATCCATTTGTAGTTGAGTTTTATGCAGGGTGATTGTATGGATACATTTAGATTCATTTATATGCAGCTATGTCCACCACCGTGGTTGAAGACACATTTTCAGGGTATTTTTGACTTCTTTATTTAAAATGAATTGTCTGTTAGTCTCAGCCTTCAATTCAATTCTGTTGACAGACTATAGCACTGGAGTATAACTTGATGTGTTGTTGATAATGGTATCATTTCTTGTATTAGTCAGGATTGTTTTAGATATCTTGTTTAGTTTTATGATTCCATATCAAGCTGAATATTTTCCTTTCAAGATTTCTTTCAAAATCCCAACTGTGTTGGACTTTTGATAGGGATTGCAGTGAATCGGTTGGTTGTTTTTGGTTGGATGACGATTTTATTATATTAATCCTACTGATCCATGAGCATGGGAAATCATTCTATTTTTTGATATCTTTTTCAGTTTCCTCAATGTCCTAAAATTTTTATTATACAAGTATTTCACTTGATTGCTTAGAGACTCCAGATTAGTTTGTATTATTTGGGGCTATTGTGAAAGGTGTTGTTTCCCTCATGTCCTTCTCAGTCCATTTGTCTCCTATATATAGGAGATCTACTAATGTTTGTGAGATGATTTTCTTGTCCTGCTGCTTTGCTAAGTGTTTATCTGCTATAGGATGTCCCCAGTGGAATTTTTAGGGACACTTATATATATTATTATGTGATCTGCAGATAAAGATACTTTGCCTTCTTTCCAATTCCTATCTCTGTGAGCTCCTTCAGTTGTCATATTGCTTTAGCTAAGACTTCAAGGAGCATACTGAACTGGTATAAAGGCAATGGACAACCTTGCATTGTTCTTTGTTTTACTGGAAATGCTTTGAATTTCTTTCCATTTGAGATGATATTAGATATGAGTATGCTATATGCTGTCTTTATTATATTAAGGTATGTTCCTTGCATTGCTAATCACGTTAGGACTTTTATCAGGAAGGGGTATTGGATTTTGTCAAAAAGCCTTTTATACATCTAATGAGATGATCAGACCTTTATTTTGTTTATGTGGTGAAAAACAAACTATTCTTAAGGTTGGACTACATGGCCAACAGTAATTTCTAAATAAATAAATAAAAAAAAAAAAAAAAAACACTCAATAGCATCTTTGGAGGTTCCTTTTTGTATAATACTATGTCAGAAACTATCCTTTTAAAAAGTTATCGTATCTTATGTTTTGTATAATTTTATTTAACCCTAAGGTCAGTTGCACAGATGATATGGTTTCCAGTTTAATATTTTGTTTAATTCCAATCCTGAAGTCTTGCTTTACCACTATATATATATATATATATATATATATATATATATATATTCATTATTTTCCTGCAGATAGCTTTTTTGTAATTAAAGAGAGAGAGAGGGAGTGACTCTTCATTGATGGAGAGATGAGGAGGAACTGCTGTAATTGATGGAAGTGTATCCATAATTAGGATATATTATATGAGAAAATATTTTAAATAAGAGGAAAAATGATGAAAATCAATTATCTTCTACAACAACAGAAATGACTATATAAAATAATAAATTATAAAAATAAAATAAAGGTATTAGCAAAGTATTTTGATGGTTATCATGCTATACAGATCAAATTTATAGAAAATGTGTTCATTTAAAAATGTGTTCAAAATCTTCATATTTTTTCTTTTTTGTCCAAGAACATGGGCACTGACCCACATTTTAAAGGCAGGTTTCTGTGAGAGCAGATTCCGTGGAAAGGCCACATAGAGGTGAAAAATCTCGCTGCTCTAGGGCTCTGCTTGTTTATGTTGAGCATCTCACAATTTGAAAGTTAACTATTGCAATGGGAGTATGCTGAAGGTGAACAGTACATCACACATCAGTGTGTCAAAATGACTTGGAAATGTTCTTTCTTTCTTTCCTTTCTTTTTCATCTTTCTTTCTGTATATTTTGTTTAGAAAAAAATAAGACAGGCTAATAAATTTTCAAAAGAAACTAAAACATGCTATGATATTGTCATGTTTCAAACCATGTATACAAGTACACAAAACGAAAGAAAAGAATAAATATGTAATCTGGTTATCTTGGAACCCTATTGTACTTCAGAAGCTATCACCCACTTTCTAGTCCTAAGCAGAGAGACACATTCATAACTTCACTGGTTTCAACTAGATATATTAATCATCCACAGTTTACCAATTATCTCTTTGCAGGAACCATAGGTAGGCAGTCTACTAGTAACCCAGTGACTCTTACCCAGCAAACTGTTGCATGTGATTCTCCATATTATAATTCATAATGCAATTATGGTTAAAAAATGTTAAATTTGAGGATAAATTATAGCTAATATATATAGCTCTGGTACTAATTTTGCTCACTACAAACGTCATTATTGATACATAGGTGAGTTTCCTGTACTCCATCTCTGTATAGAGAAATATAGTATAAAATATGTAATATGACAGTTTCCTTTTCCTTCTCCATGACATAAGCATTCAATAGTCTTCTTAAAATACATATTACTTTAACAAAATAACCATGGCAATTAAATAAACAAATATAGCTCTATCTATAATAGTGAGTTACTAAACTTTCTTAGAAATCAGGGAAAATATAAATATATTCATCCTACAATCTGGCCATTATTCTTTCTTTTCTATCCAACTTCACCCTACCCCAGTGTCAAGCAGTCTTAGGAGATGTTAGAGAACCTTAATAATTGAGAGGTTCGATGAAGCTGTAATCAATGATGAGATGACACTTTGGACTCACAGTTTTCTATATATCCCCTCATCCATGCTGGGTAACAAAACCTAATAACCTTGCTGATCCACCAAACGTGACTTTTATAAGCCTTAATTTGTTCTATCATAAGGAGAAAACAAGGCTTTATTCTTATTTGTGCACAACTCCTTAGGTAAAGTTAACACACAAAGTATCATCTCTATTATTTTAATGCTTCAGCAAATACTTTTAGCAGTCTGAAAACTGTATATAGATATTTATCTAGGGGAAAGTTATATTTATGTTCACTACTAGACTTTTTGAGTATCTATATAAAATATGTTATAAAATAGATTCACGATTAAGACTCGTGTGAAATCTCTGTGCTCCTTCATAAAACACAAAGAATAGAGGAAAGTAAAGATTGAACATAGAAGCGATTCTCTTTATAGCAAAATCTTCTACAGTTTCCTGGAAGTGACTCTCCTAATGAAAAAGCATCCTTTCACATCCTTTATCTCACAGTAAACTTTTTCAGTTTAGACACTATAATCATCTTCAGTATTATATCTTTTTAATATTTTGTTTCTATTTTTCAGAAGATATTAGGTCCCCACCTGGACTATAGTAATGATGCCAATGCATTGGTTTGCCTTCTTGGGAGTTGCTAAAGTAAGATTATTATAAATGTTTTGAATCACAGTTATTTGCTTCACAATTTAGAAAGAAAATATTTGAATTTTTATAATCTCAAGCACTATGAAATTTGTAGGACTTATATTTTTAAAATAATTTTCACCCTTATCCATCTTTTATAACAAACATAGAATCTTCAAATAAACACATAGATAAAATATTAGCTAGCTGGGCAGTGGTGGCACATGCTTTTAATCCAGCACGTCGGAGGCAGATGCAGGCAGATTTCTGAGTTTGAGGTCAGCCTGGTCTACACAGTTCTAGAACAGCCAGGGTTACACAGAGAAACCCTGTCTTGAACGCCCCCCCCCCAAAGAAAAACTAAACAAAATAAAGTAGCGTATTGAACCATAAAAATCAGTGATATATTTTAGATATTAACCCCTTTTCAGATGTATCACTTGCATCAGTTGCAGATATTTCTACCACCATTAAGTTTATCTTCTTGTAGTATTAATAAGCTGGTTTTGTGTATATTTGTGTGTGTGTGTGTGTGTGTGAGGTGTACATGTATGTTCAAGTGTGTGTGAGTGTTTGAGTGTGTGTATGCTCTGTTACAGGGTTTTGTGTAGTTTTCATTGTTTCAAAGACCTACTTTTAATAACATTTTTCAAATGCTTTAACCTTCCTTCTAGCTCACCACCCTGCAGAGGTAGTTGAAAATAAAGGATTCAAATTCCATTTTTGTTATTGGAAATCAGAAGCTCGTTCACAAGTCAGCAGCAGCACCTCAATCTACTTGTAAACACTTCATAGATATACCAGCAGTCTAGTTGGGTAGAATTTGGATAGCAAATACAAATCAGCAAAGGTGATATGACCTAGCAGAGACAGCCAGGCCTCAGTCAGCTTGTGTCAGTAGGTGGACCCAAGACAAATAGAGATGCCAGGAGTTCTTTTCTGTGCCTTTATCTGAACATCAAAGATCATAGAAGATGTGAGACCAAGAAGCATTGCACGACTATGCAAGCAATTCCCTCTCACAGTCCATTGAGTTCTATGTATACACCCTCCAAATATCATCCTTCACAGGTCTTGCTTCATCATGTGTCTTGCCTTAGCACATAAGTTTGTCTTAGCAAAACTGCACCTGAGTCTGTATCAGCTGACATCACTCTGCCAATTGGCCCAAGTATGCAGAAGTGGCAAGAAGTTTCCATCAAACCACCAGAATTTCTTTTGCTGCGTTTTACTCTATGGAGTTCCAACAAGTAAGCTCAACTATGCAATGTAAGGGGGACTAATACAGAATTGTGTCCTTAGCAAAGAATCCTTTATCATGTCCTTTCAAGTGCTTGCTTTAGTAAAACGTCCTTTTACCTGTGTTCTACTTCAATGAAATATTCCTTCCTGTGTTTGCCCCAACACTATTCAATAAAACTGACTTTCCAAAGAACCATTAATTTTCACTTCAGTGTTGCAATGGAGCTGGAATTGTCCTTAAGTGTACAATCCCACCACTTCAACCTCAGTATACAGTGATGACAACATGTCCATCAGGGCTGACTTGTGGTAAAAGCCAAGCGAGCCCCAGAGGCTTTCCCCGCCAATGGTCCCACAATAGGAGAAAGGTCTAGAGTTCCAAAGCTTGTGATGATAGCTCCAAATACACGAGAATGCCATAGTTCCAAATGGTTTATTTTCATGGTGGATGGTAGATGGATCTGATGTACGCCCCTGAAACTCAGGACAGACTGAGTTAAATAGGGAGGGAGAAAGGGGGAGGGTCTGGAAAGAATGATTAATTGCTCTGCCCTCTGGCCCTCATTAGTATGTAATCTCTCTAGGGCCTGAGGCCTGTAGTCACGCCCTCTATCTGTATACTTTTGGAGGCTGCAATGACCTATGTGACTGAATAATGTAAGTCCATGGAGACTAGACTGAGTGTCAGGACCCTGGTTCTGGGGGGGTGGCTGAACACTGCCATTTCTCCCTTGAAGTCTCTGGGTTCAGGCCGATGCCCAGGCAAAAACCAAGATACCTTAAGCAGTCCACACTGACTAAATTTTTAGTGTTTTTTAAACTATATTATTTATTTTTGTATATTCATGTAAACATACATGTGTGTTTTTAAGTATAGGTGAAAGCGTTCAACTGTACATGTGTGTAAGTCATAACAATAAGTCCATACTCCTGTGATAAATCTGTAATTGTGTAGCTTGGTAGCATTTGACAACTTGTTATATATACTATAAAGCACAGAACTATAAAGATACAATATTGCAGATTCTGATACTTATTACAATGAAGTTATTGTGGTTGTGTTTAAGACTGATGTACTCAAATTTTAAAGTAGATAAAACTTTGATTTTGATTTCATCAATGTCTCCTTTGACAAAAAAAATGAAACAATTACTTCTTTTCAGATGAGGAAAATGAATCTACTTTCCTAATTGAATGCACACCAAAAAATGGCAAATCATCAGAATAAATCATCTCATTATAGTCACCTAAAGTAAAGTATGTTTAGGATAGAACAAATTGTGGAGATTTTTGACTCCTAGTGTTTCAATGGCACAACATGATATTCAGGTGTCAAATAACAACAGAATCTTTAACTTTAAGGATGAAAAAAAATCACATAACAAAGAAAGTAAATTTTCTTCTTGAAAGCAACCATTTTTAAAGGGTTGTGGAGTATAATTATGGAAATGTATTTTTCTTTGATTTTGCCAGCTGTCACCAATGGCATGAATCTTTCAACATCATTAAAAAGGACTTCAGGCTGTGGAAGGCAACAGAATCAGAATTTGGGACAAGGATTGAGAGTGTTAGGCTGTAAGGACAGGTTGTCAGACTTTAGTGGGACAATAATACAGGTTGGATTCAACAGATATAGACACAATGAGAACAGAAATGTGATATTCTGTGGAAATAGGGCGGAAGGACTGAGGCAGCAGAGAAACATTAACAAGTGGCTCGGAGAAGACCTTGGTGACTTAGGAAATGAAGATTGTAAGAGACTAGAATAAAAATAGAAATAAATATACAGTGTCAGGTCTCATTTTTAAAGGCAAGGGTTACACTCAAGATTGTTTTGCCAAAAATACTGCTAGTTAGAAGCCACATTAAAAAATACTACCTAGGAGAGAAATGGTATGCTGTGTTTATTATGGAGGAAAACAGAGGCTTTTAAAAATAACTACTCCCCACAGAATGGTTTAAACACTTGATGCAGGCATCTTTAAACAAAGAGAAGTAGAATCCTGAACATGTATGGCTATATTGGAGTGTTTTTCTGGGAAATACTTCTTTTACTACTTTTTCCTAGATGATAACTCAAATTCACTAGGAACTGCAAAAACTGTATCCATGAAAATATAGTCACAGAAAGAAATGTATTTAAATTGTGGGTACAACTTACATAGAAACAGTTTATTCTAATTTATCCTTATGAAGAATTTCAAAAATATATATTTTCTTGAAATAAGATGTCTACACATCATGACACTTTGAAGTACCTAAAACATATAAATATATGTATAAATAATTAACAAGCATAATTACACTCCTAAGACTTGTATAATAAATACAAAAGGTAGTTACTAAGTATACTTGTTAGTAAATGAAATATTTTTCAATTTATACATCGGTGAAACTTTCCTTATGTCAGCCTTCAGATTCCAAATTTATAGCATATATTGAAGTAATTGAACCTTATAATCTGGCCTCAAGTACCTTGAGAATTACAAATTGCTAAGTAATGGGAAGTGAGAAAATACATCCCATTTCTAGAGGATGTTTGTAGAGAGCAATAGTTAACAGTATAAAATCACTTAATCTTATTTCTTTTTATTTTAACTACCCTGCATACATGGGTATTGGGAAATTTCAATTGCTATATCAAAGTATAATACACTGGATGCTTTACAAGTAATATATATATTTTAACCTTCCATAATTCTAGAGAGTAGAAACCAAATCTAGGATGATCTCTTGGTCTTTTCCATAAAGACTGATAACATTTTGTCTCTTCAAAACTGCAAAATAATTAAATCAAGTATTTATTTTCATATCCCCTTAATATATCTCCTGCCCATTTAGAGATATTTAAAAATACACAATATTGTGAGTTTGAATCCATGTGAGTTCTGTGTCTCTGCCCCTGCATGGTCTTGGTTTCCTTGATATCCCAAGATTTAGAAAGACATGTATGATCACAGTACTACAATGTTCCTTTGCATGAATGAACACTCCTAGGACTTGTATACTAAATACAAAAGGTAGTTATTTTTTTCAACCAACAAGGAATTTTCTGCTAATCCTAGGAACAGGTATTTCATGTGATGTTATCAGTGTCTTGTAGATAGATGACAAAGGTCTGGCAGTTATTTCCCTTCACACTTGGAAATCCTACTGTCTAACAAAGAATGACACTAGATAGTTTCTTTATGGTCAAGAGACTAGTACATTTCAGCTATAGGGAAACTATCTCAGTTCATTCAGAAACTCACTTAGAATACTGGAGAAAACACTTCAGGGGAAAGAAAGACAATGGCTTTTGTTTCTCTGTATAAAGAGCACATGTGTTCATCTCATCACTCTCTGCCTGGGCTCAATGGATGGTGTCAGATGTCAACAAGATCACATGGATGAAAAGAGCTTCATCTATTTACAGAGGATGAGAAAAACATCCTCAGAGGTGTATCAGCATGAGGGCCCAACTGTTTCCATGAATTCTTCAACATGTTTCAGATATGAGATACACTGTAACAGAAATATTTAACAAGAGTTACCTAAAAGATCCTTCATGCAAATAACTAATGTCTGTTATATAGACAACTTGGAACTTATTGTACTTATTATAAAGGATCGGTATATGCAGTTATTATTATAAAATGTAATGGATGCTTCATATATATGAAGTTTCAGACCCAGAGCCTCATGTTGAAAAGAAAGGTAGATCCCATCAAAACTCTGAAAGGCATTTCATTCAACTTTCATTCTTTTTCTCCATTTTCATGATTAACGTTAGACTTTAATCATTAGCCATGTCTGCCTTGTGGCAAAAAACATGCATATAATTTCAACACTATATTGTGATTATTCGGCTTTTGGCAAATAGTTTTTAATGTAAGAGCTTAACATTTTCTCTATAACAGTTAGAACTAGTTATTTCATTCTACAGACTCTACTCATCATACATGAATCTAATGTGACATTTTAATGTATATATTTTGTGTCCTTTCCCCCATCAGTAAAGAATTAACAAGTACATTTTAAGTAAATATCCTCATAACTCAATTCCAGACAGGGTCAGCTTAAAGTTCTGTTTTTAAAGCTATATCTGCAATTAACGGTGTTTGTTGATTCTAACTATCAACTTGATACAACCTGGGGAGAGGGTCTTCTTGACAAATTATCCTGATCTTGTTGTGCTATTGGTAACTCTGAAGAAGTTTGTCTTTATTTTCAATTGATATAGAAAGAAATGTACACTGAGGATGACACCATTTCCTAGTAAGAGTATTCTAAAAAATATAAATATGAAGAGAGAAATAACTGAGACCAAGCAAACGAGGACTATGCATTTAGTCTTTATCTGGCTTTGATGATGGGTGGAATCCTGAATGTTCTTGCCTTGACTTCCACAATGACAGGCTGAAACTTGGACCTATAAGCCCAATACAAAGTTTCCTCACCTAAGTTTATATTGGATACGGTACCTTAAAAGTTGCAGAAATTAAACTAGAATAATAACTGCATTAGGTTCATCTCAAGTGAATAAAACCATTGTTAGATAGTTTGATCCAGGTGATACCTTACATGAAATAGAATTGGAGAGGTATTTGAAGAAGCTAGAAATGCAAGTAACCAGGGCATGAATTGCAAACTGAAAATGGTGCCTTTGAGTAGGCATCACTGAGACAATTATCTCACTAGACCTGAAATCTTACAAGATAAAGAAATCTGCTTAATTATAAAGAACTCTCAAACCTACCCATAGGATCTCAAGATGTCATTTTTATTTATTTATTTTTTTGTGGATCATGTATTTTCCACATTCAGTTTGCCAAGAGTGATATTTCAAAACCTACAAGTGCAATTCAGAAAACAATATGTTTCTAAGGACTCCTGAGATTGCACACACACACACACACACACACACACACAAACACACGTACACATGCACCCTTTCTACTTTAATGTCAATTGTGCTACAGAACATAATATATAAGGGATTGCTATGTTATTATATCTCCAGTTCTGGACTGAGAAAAAATGGAGGGTTCAGTTTAGAAGCCCTGTTTGTAACAATTGTACAATGCTTCAAGGGCAATGATGTTAAATATTTTCATGGAGATATACTCCTTATGGTTCCTGAGTAGAGGCACTGACTACCTTGGTATTTAATAATAAAATAAATATTATAAAATATCATGAAAACAATACTCGGTAACAACATTTAAAAATTTTATTTTGTGAAATAGAAAAAATGGTGATGCATGAAATGTTGTATCATGCTCATAATAATGTAATTTCTCTTTAGAAATTAGACAAATCAAAATAATAAATGAAATTAAATTTAAAAAACTAAGATAAAGACTTAAGCAGTAATTCTAGGATATATGAATTTCTAAACAATGAATATTCTTTTTTTACAGAAAGAAGTTGAATACTGGGAAGATTCTCGTAGAAGCTGACAGAATTTTCACTACATGTTAGCCTCATGCTTATGAAGAATCAGCCCTTTCTGTCAATTGAGAATTTGCCTGTGAATTCAGAGCCACTCTGAATAATGAAAACATAAAAAAAAAGGTCAACAGCATCATCAACCACAAAAGAACTTGAAATTGTCAGGCCCTTTCTGAGATACTGATACATTTCCCCATTATTTCATGATCATCATTTAATGCTGGAATTTCACACTTCAGATATAGACTCATTTTAGCAGAAATTAGAAATCATTAAGGAGCAATAATTAAAATATTAGCTTTGTTTTGTTCCAAGCAAATGACAACATTGTTTGATTTTTGCACAGTGGGCTTTAAAAATGAGAACTTCATAGAAACAAACCCCTCTTGTTGGAACCCAGAAATTGCCAGGGATCATCTTAGTGTCAGATCAGGTTCCAGAAATTATTATTATATTTAATTATCATTCTGACAAGTTGAGGGATGCTTTATCTGCATTTAGATTGCACACAGAGTGATTTGAAAGCATTTCCTACCTCAAAAACATCAAAGAATATCAAAGAAATTTGTTCTAGTCTTATCTTTATTATCAAATGCCTAAGGATGATTAAATCAATGACAGATGAAGAGATGCCAATTATAAATGCAGTTTTATGGTGACATTTGGTTTTCCTTACAAAGGCATTATTTCTAGCAGAATAACATAATTCAGCAGAGTTACACTGTTGAGATAGAATTTTAGCAATTCTCATCTACTTTCTTAACAAATAAAATGCTAAAGGATATATTGATACTTAGTATGTATACTGTCATCCAATGACAGGTTGATTATTAATTTGTATTAATGATATGACTGAATTATTTAATACTGCATTAAAATTAATCAAGACAGAAGTTTCAGTAGTAGAAGAATTTTTAAATTTAAAGAATATATATGCATTGATATGGTGAAATGGTTTTCATGTTGACAATGCCTTAGGAATACTTCAGAATAATTAAAATACTGTCTATAAAATAGGTATTATGCACCACAATATAAAGTTTCTCTTTGTATTTTCACATTTGTAACAATGACATTGATAATTATTCTTGATGATTTACAAATTGTATTTAAAAATAGATAGCACTTAGTCACTTTCTTGGAGATAAATTAAAAATAAGTAAGCATAAAATGAAAATCTATATAAAATAAATGTCTAACTTTATCTCATTGAGACTATACTCATTTATGCCTATATAATCATGTAGTTACACTTCTACAAGTACATATTTCAAAATTATCTTTCCAATATAAGCTAAAAGATCAATATTTAGATAAAGTCAGCTAGAATGGAAAACTTATATTGACATTATATAGATCAAACATTCAATTATTAAGATATATTGAACTCCACAAGAAATTTATTATTATTATTGAATTGATAAAAAGTAATATTCCCTATTTGTTGTTGTAAGTTGTATAAATAAATAGTGATTCTAGGCAGAAAAAGAAGCTGTTATGGAAAGAGGTGATGTTACTTTTCAGATGAATGTACATGATACAAAAATGAATTATTTGAAATATATAAACTAGGTAATATATACTTAGGTTTGGCCAAGAAAAATTCTGTAAAATGCTCACAGTTATATGTGAACTTGTTAGAAGGTAGGTTCATATTCTGCTTGCGATCTGAAACAGCTGGGGGAGGTAAGCAGAAGAAAGGTATAGCCCAGGTATGATTTGGTGGGACTGTTGGTGCTTGTTAAAAATGGCCAAAGAAGTGCAATAAAGAAAGGAAGAAGAGACTCGTGTTCTACGGTTTCTTAAGACTATAGTTACAAGAATGTAGTTTTGAACCCAGATGCTAAGAGTGGTAACAGTTCAGATTCTAAGGAATATTCTAAAAATGTAACTTTCTATTTACACATATTAAAAACAACAAGAAAAACCCCAGAGAAATCAGTATAGGTGTGCAGGTTTCTAGAGTGTAAGATTAGAATAAATTTTATATATATATATATATATATATATATGTGTGTGTGTGTGTGTGTGTGTGTGTGTGTGTGGTGTGTGTATGTGTATATGTATATATGTATACACACACACACACATATATATTTAATTTTTATTTGGTGAGTTTGAGACATGTATATCCCTGGCTGATCTCAGACGCACCATGATATTTCTACCTCTGCCTCCTGAGTGCTGGGACTAAAGATTTGTGCACACACACATACACACACACTAAAAAAACACAAACAAACCCAAATAAACAAAATCTGGGTTATTACAAAGGAATTTTGGAAAAATGAGTTTGCTCATTTATGAGAAAAGAGAAAAAAATACCTTATGGAAGGTATCAGTTATAATTGTAGACAAAGAAATTTGGAAATCTGTACTCAGAGCTTAGGCAAGGGCCTGAGAATTTAATTACCCTAAGAAAGATTAACAAAGAAAAACATCAACATATTAGTGTAACTTTAATAGATACGAGTTCCTTGGAATGAAAGAGAGAACCCATGCAGTAGGTAAAATCCAGCATCCATGTGCTGGGTTGGACAAACAATTATATGCTATAAAATTGCATAGGCCAAGGTGTCTTGCACTAGGGTCGTTAATCATGGAGGGCAGAGTAAGACGGGTGTTGTAGGTTAATTGTTGGCACGTGTTTAAAGATTTCTCTGAGCTTTAAGTCCTTTTTACTTGTGATAAGATTATTTTCCTCCTGATACAGAAAAGAAAACTTCCTCAAGAAAGTTGTGTCTTCTTCCTAGGAAGAAAAAGCAGAGCATAGAGTGGTCTACCTGCATCTTTATTAGTCAAAGTCTTATAGTACAAAATAACAATCACTTCAGAGGGCAGTCATACATCTATCATCCTTCATAGAAAAAAAAATGTTTTGAGGCACTTACTAGAATACAAATGTATCAACATAGGTGATTTTAATTTCTTATTTGGCAAGGTAATATTCCATTAAAGAAACTTTAGACTGGAAAATTGAGTTCTAAAGGCATCACAGAGGAAAAAGAATGCATAGTCCCAACATACACATGCAGGGATTACTCAAAACCATGAGCAATAAAATCAAGCTAAGCAATGTGTGTAATTATTTTTAATCCAAGAAGTCAATTGTACAGAAAACCTACACAACCTATCCTGTGCAGACATGCACGAAAAGCTACATTTTCCAGGAAAAAAAAGTTTTTTTCCTAAGCCATTCTGAATCTGCAGAGAAGTATCTCAAAGCTGAAACGTCAAATATTCTAGAATTCATTCTTTAAGGAATGAATTGTAAATGATACAGGAAGACGATGGAAGGGTACAGATAGTTATTTACCTGCATTGGTAAGACTATTTACATCTTACATCTAGAATCTCTCATTGAGATGAGATGAAAACACTTTACAAATGTCCGTAAGATATTCATGAAACCAAAGGCCTGGAAGGAGCCACTCTCAAGAGGCACCAGAGTTTCCCCCAGGGTGACTGTCTTCTACCTCACTTCACTTCTGACACACAACTTTTTTCTTCTTTTTCTTTTCTCTTCTCCATAATGGAATAACAGTAGTGTGTCATTTCAGAGTTCTATCACTCACTGTGGAGGCTTACATTTTCACTGCCCTAATTACAAATTATTACAAGAGAGGATGTGAACAGACCCACTTCAGTCAAGAGTCACTCAATTAGGTTAGTGAGAGTCTGATATAAACAAATGCCACAGATGTTCACATCGGCTTTGTGCCCTGTCATTCATGGTGGAAAATATTCAATAAATTATCATGTTATGGAGAGGACTTTGGGATCCAGTGAAGACACGTTGGAAAGGAGCTTGTAGGAAAAAATGGAGAGACAGCTATCACATGATTTTGAAGCAGAAGTAATGAAGGTGAAAATAAGACCAGCAAGAACAGAATGAGCTTCAGTAACCTGTCAGACAGGCTCATCAGTGTTAAATTCGGACATACTTGGTGCTAAGCCATACAATCCTACTGAAACGTGATTCATATATTACTTTCATATTTAAATGTATATATATTTATACTAGCTATACACATATTTATATATAAATATATTTGCTAATGTCGTATTTACTGTCCTATTTCTGTTAAGAGACACTATGGTCATGGCAACTTTTACTGAAGAAAAAAAAAAAGGACACTTAATTGGGGTAGGTTACTGGTTCAGAGATTTAGCCCATTGCTATCATGGTTGGAAGCATGGTAGAATGAAGTCAAATCTGGTGCTGGAGAGGTAACTGAGAGTTCTACATCTGAATCAGCAGGCAGCAGGTAAAAAGAGTGAGTCATATGCCTGGCTTGAACTTCTGAAACCTCAAAGCCCAACAAGGTCACAATTACCTCAAGTCCACATCTCCTAATCCTATCAAATAATGCTTCTTCCTATGACTCAATGGGGTCATTTTCATTCAAACCACCAGAGCTTGCCTATGTGTATTTATTATTTCTCTGTAGATATGGACATATACATTTTAAACTTTATTATCTCTTCAAGGGCTGACATTATTTGATTAGAAATCTGTAACAAATATAAGTTTTAGATTAATATGTCAAACTAAAAGTGATAATCAATATGGGAAATCAAAATTGTTGATGCTCAGAGTTCTCAACAGACAAGGTGAGCAATCTCACTGCCTCAGACACACTAGCAGGTTGAATATAATTATGGAGAGTGTCTATCCTCAGATCATTAGTTATTTTATCAAGTAGCTCATGGCTCTAACATTTCTACAAATACACTGATTCAGAGTAGAGTGATCATTTTCTGAATTCTTATTTCTTAATATTTAGAATCAGAGCTAGTCCTGGTAGTATCCCTGTGGTACAACTTGTAACCAAAGTTCCTGGGTAAGTTTTCCAAGTTCTAGGTCAATTAAACAAACGTAGTGAAATTTGATCTCAAAATAAAATAAACAAGGAAAAAAATAAAACAGTTGAGTTGAGTTTTGCAGTACTGACCACAGCATGCTTAAGGCCCGAGGTCTATTCCAGTACCAGTAAATCAACAAGTCAATCAATCAATCATTGTCCGGCGCCCTTCCTGGCCAGCAGGAAATTAGACGTAAGACAACAAGGTTCCTTCTCAAGGCAGTTTACTCAGGATTGTAGCTTTCTGGTTGTGGTGGCCCCACCTACTCTGGGGACCAGGCTTATATCTAAGCAAAGGCCAATGAGCATATGCCACGTATCATCTCTCCATACGTCCACGTATGACCATTCCCTGCCCCTGCACAGTTGTATAGCCAAATGAGGACTTGTTTACCACAAGGAGCACTCTCAGCCAGCACCATCTTCAGGTGCAGCGCATAGCGGCTCTCTACAAATTATAAGTATTATATCAAAGTATTCACTCATTTATAAACTCACATATTATTTGTCCACTGGATTTTTTTTTTCATCGAAAGTCTTGTGACGGGAAATAATTGCTCAGAGGCCAAGAGCACTTGTTACTCTTGAGGAAGACCTAGATTTAGTTTCTAGCACTCACATCAAGTGACTCACTGTCATCCCACAGGTTCTCACACTCTTGTTTGGCCTCTGGAGGAACCTGACAAACACCTTATATGCATGCATCCAGGAAGATATTCACACGTACAAGAAGGTTTGTATATGTCTTTAATGCACAGGGAAAGGGGAGGCTAAGTAATACATTATTATCACATCACTCTGCAAGAGTCTAGTTCAGTTATTTGTTTATTGATAATAACCTAAAGTGAAGTTTATAGAAAGATAATTTATTCAGTTTATACCAGTTAGTATAAATGTTTTGGGAAGGATACATTTAATTTTTGGTATATTTCTAATGGTATATCAAACTTTGAATTATAAATGTTCTATTGAATTTTACCTATAAATAAGCAACTGGAGTGGTCATGTGGTTGTCTTTTCCTCTGTGTAGAGGATATCAAGGTAAGTCTTGAATTTTTTGATGGTGCATATGACAGGTAAGCGTCTGTATAGTCAAGTATTTTCTGTGGCTACAACACAGTGCTATGGAGCCTATGTATTTCTACAACATGTGCTGAGCACCCAAATAAGAGCAATTAAATTTAGTAAAGCAAAAGCCTCATGTTTTGTTAAAAATAAATTATAATTCTGAATTGAATCTGCATATTAACAGCCTTCATTATTATCTCAATTCGGGACTTATATAGTATTCATTTCCAACTGCCTCCAGCTTTTTCACGATCTGAAAATGCAAAACTGCTTTTGAGAATCTGTATGTGTCTGATTGCCTTGAATACTGTGAGGGATTCTTTAGAATATAAGTCATGAATCATTAAAGGATTTATTTAGTATCTGGAGCATTGAAAAGGGTTGGAATTCATTTTCAAAAGAGGTAAAGCAAACTACTATCTCCTGGGTTTTGGCTTCCAGAACTCACATTCTCAATGAATGATATTTTCTCTCCCAGTGTGCTACCTGAGCAAGAGGTGTACAAAATAAGAGATGAGGCAAATTCCCCATGAGTATAATGTGAAATCACATCAGAGAATAAGGTAGTAGTTTTGTTTAAAAACTAAATCAAATGCTTGTACATGCAGTCTCACAGAGGATATGTTAAGATAGCATCTGTTCTAGTATCAAGTTTTTCCCTGCATTTTCTACATGGTTTTCATCTTTAGTCCCTATTTGCAGGCTAGAAGGAAGAATTAACTTTAAAGATTCTTTTTTCATCCATGAGAAAATGAGTGTTCAGACTCAGTAGCATTTCTTGTCCACTAGTGTTTTCAAGAAGTAAGTAGGATGCAAATTGATTGCTGCTACTGCTGTACATGTAAGGGACACCTCTAGGACAAACTAGAGAGAGACCTGGGATGGGAGAGGCTTCCAGAAGTCTATAGGGTTAGACTCTTAGCAGTGGGGATACGGAACCTGAAGTGGTCACTTCCTGTATCTAGGTAGGATGAATAAGGACAACAATCACCCAAAAACTTTCTACCAAAAATTTGAGCTATGTACAAGAAGTACAGTGACAAATATGGAGCAAAGACTGAGGGAATGACAAACACGTGATTGGTTCAAATTGAGCCAATCCCATGAGGAAGCACCAATTCCTGTCACTATTAATGGTACTCTGTTATACTTGCAAACAGGAATCTAGCATGACTCTCCTACCCAGCATCTGACTGAAATAGATGCAGAAACCCACTGCCAAATATCAGATTGAGCTTGGGGAGTTTTGTGAAAGAATTGGGGGAAGGACTGAGGGACCAGGAGGGAATAGAATTCCACTGGAAGACCAATGGAATCAACTAACCTTGACCCTTGGGGACTACCAGCTAATGAACTACCAACCAAAGATCATACATAGGCTGAACCTCTTCACCCAATATGTATGTAGCAGATGTTCAGCTTGGGTCTGCCTACACGTTTTCCAATAATTGGAAAAGGGACTGTCTCTAAATCTGTTGCTTGCCTGTGAATACTGTTCCCATAACTGAGCTGCTTTGTCTGGACTCAATTGGAGAGGAAAAACCTAGTCTGGAGGTGACTTGATATGCCATGGTGGGGCAAAACCAGTGTGTATGGGAGTGTCCCTTCCTTATCAGAGGAGAAGGGGAGTAGGGATAGGAGAGGGGCTGTTTCAGGTGTTATCTAGATTAAGTGCTGAAATTGGGATAAGTAAATCAATAAAAATTTGATAAAAACAAAAGAATTAAATAGGGTATAAAATGTACACTATATATCTAATATCTTGATGGAGGGAACAAATAAAATATACCTCATTACATAATATAAGTTTCTTCATTATATAACAAAGTAGTACTTGCATATGTAAAATGACATAATTAAAATTCAATTATTTGACTTTAGTTTTGTCTTAGAAACTTCCAAAGTAAATAAAAATCTAAAGCATTTAATTGATGCAATCAAGGTAGTGGCATTTCGTCCTGACTCTACATTGTGATTGCTTAGACCTTCCTCTACATCCCTACCCATCCACCACCACGCAAAGCAGTCACAGTCTCCTTGTCAAAACATTTGGAATTTCCATTATGCTGTCCCTAGTACAGATGTATATACCAATATAATCAACATTTATATAAACTTAAAGGAAAATACCTGAAGAAGGGATAAGTGAATCATAATTGTCATAATATACCTGGCTATGTTCTGCCATATACAAATTTGCACTGTTACCATGAGTCTAGAACCAAAAGATTCTAAGATATGAGCCCACTCTAGGGCACCAGGAAAAATTAAAGGATTCATATGCTCTTAATTTACTTTGTCAGTGTGGTTGTCTCTATCTTTCTCACTTGGATTTATTACACTATCCTTAGTTTAACTACATAAACTTTTGTCATTTTAAACATTAATTTATGTCTTCTTTTAATACATTTCTAATGGTAGTCTCATCTCTTTGTCTCATTTTTCTTAAAGTAGAAAATCCACATTTGCAAAATACTCAAATAAGATTAACTGATGTATTATTAATGTCCCCAACTTAAAAAAGAAAAAGAAAAAAAGAAAAAGAAACTGCTGGAACAGTCTGTCCAAGTCATTACAAAACATCAAGCCTGGAGAGAGACTAAATTGTTGAGAGCTCTTGTTCTTGCAGAGGACCTGGGACTGGTTCCTAACGCTCACTTCAGGCAGCCTACAATGATCTGTAACTCTAGTTGCAGATCTGATGTCCTCTGATCTACAGACTGATACATATACACATGAACACTCAGACATTTGTACATATAAATCAAAACAAATGGAATTAAAATAATTAATCAATGGAAGAAAATTACAGCCAGACAACAGGAAATGGTGATAACAAGCAAGTGGAATTGGATGTCACTGTAGTGAAGAGAGATTCACTGAATACCAGCACCAGTGTTTTCCATTCTGTCCTAAGTTGAACATAAACTCCCTGTCCTTAGCATTAGGTCTGTTGATCTAATAATAGGAAGATTTACCCCACATTCTTCTCTTCTTTGACCTAAACTTGGGAATGAACTGCAAATATGATGCTGAAGAGCTATTGATATATTTGATGAAGTGTTCTGACTGACCTTGTAAAAATGATAGGTGCATATTGATACACAGTTAAATCAGGTTAAAAACTCAGGTTTTGCTACAAACAAGAATAGTAGTAGAGGCAAAAAATGGACACTATTGTTTCTGATTTTTTAATTAGCTTCTTTTCTGTACAAAAGGGAAAGGAATTTGAAACCAACAGAAAGACACATAAGAGAAAACACTGTATACTTTCCACAGAGATTAGATGGCAGAATTTAATTCTAGGTATATATATGCTTCTTCGAGGATGAATAATGAGTAAGAAAATAAAGTTGAACTCATGGAAATACACTACAGTCTGATAAAGAGGAAATCCTATCTTGCAAGTGAAAGGAAAAGTGTACTTCTTAAAAATGATTTATTGTAGCAATATTTTAGAAATCTACTTGGTATTTTAATAAGATTCAAGAAGTGAGGGTGAAAAGCAGGACACACATAAGGAAAGAGTGTCCTCATGATTAAAAAAGAAGGCTGCAGATCTTTTCAATATAGAATCTAGATGAAAAAAGGTTTTGTTTAAAGTAGGATGCAGAAGTTAAGTGTCCAAGGAGAACATGGAAACAAACAAAGTCATTTGTGTGGATCAGAAGAGGCAGGTGAGAGGCTTGTTCCTTATCTCTGACACACACATGCACACACACACACCACACCACACACCAAACAAACATCAGTCTCTTGTTCTCATTTACTGTAGACCAAATTCTGAGCATATGGTTAGATGGGCCCCCAAGACCATGGTTCTGTGCTCCTTATGTTGTGAGGCTTCCCTGATGCTCTCAGTTAAGACTGAGGTCAGTGTGATCCTGATGGAGGTCATGCAATGTAGTCTTAATGCTATTGACTAAAATGATAGCACAGTTGTTTGGACAGCATTACTAAAAGAAGAGCAGCATCATGCTGGCATCCACAACAGTGAGTTAGAGACATTGGACACTACATCTGGACTATTTGGACTCCAAATAATAAGAAACATCAAAAATGGTGATTGATGTGTATGATAAATAAATTAATTATCCTCAAGGAAGATGATGCAATTACATCATTATTTTTTTTAAAAAATGTTTTTAATTGAAATAGAATTACATCATTTTCCTCTACCCCCCTCCTACTTCATCCTCTCCCACATGTTCAATTCCATCTATCCCATACCCCACACTTCCTCTCAAGTTGATCATCTCCTTTTTCATTATTATGTGTGTGTGTGTATATATATATATATATATATATATATATATATATATATATGCATTTGCTAGACATGTATTAATAAAACCTCCAAGTTCATTTTTGTTGCTTTTATGTAAATGGTGTACATAATAACTTCATAATAACTTCATGCATGTGGATGTATACATAGATACTTTCCAATATAAATAAAAATGTAAAGATTATTAGATGAACAATAGTCAAAATTATGTAGAAACATAATTAGCATTTAGTTATAGAGTATTCTTCTTTTAAGCTTAGCATAACAACCAAGGTATTATGGATATACAGTAGGCAGGAAAAGATGGTAGCCAAAGAAGGAATAAAATGCTCTGACTTCTCTAATACTGTTCTAATTGCCAGAAATTAATAAAGAGATGACAATAGAAAAAAATCTATTTTACATTATTATTGTTGATTAAAATATGCCACTTAATTCTTCATTCAAAACCATTTTCCTAAGTATGAATTATGCAGTAGAAATCAAATGCTAGGTTACGAAATTATGCATATATTGTGGTAAATGTTTCTCTAGCTCATGTGTGTGCTGCCCTTTCTCTATCCTGTTGGAACATATCTAAGGGAACTCCCATCACTTTTCACGCCTTCTAGGTTAATGGAAAGTCTAACGTTGACAGTATATCACAAAATACAGAATAAGTTATGGAATCAAGAAGTTCAGTCTCACATCATAATCAAATATCCAAATTTGGCTAAACAAGAAGCTCTTTTCTTCCCACAGCTCCATTTTACTTCAGATAAAGATCTCTAATTGCAGAAGGAAATTAGGTAAGTCAACTTTATCAGTGTTTTATGCCTATAAAATTTTTTCTCTTCTTTCTTAAGCAAAGTAATCTCTATTGATAATGGGTAGGGAACTATGAAGAGGAACATTATTATTATGTGTCCATCCAGGCCAGCTGATGGCATTTAAAGTTGCTTGTTCTGTGAGGACTTTATGGGGGCACAGTCAAAGATCTTCCTCTTTGAATCTTTCCTACTCCTACCTTTGTCCAACTTTAAGTGTGGTGGTAACCTCTGTTGTTTCTATTGAGCATCATTGTTTCCTTCACACCGTCCTGAATTTAACCATGATGAACAAAAATCAGCCATCTTGCAACACATCTACATGTAGTTCATAGAGAACATATGGGCATCCTATACTGTCAAAAATATGCACAGTGATTTCACTAAAATCAATTACCTATAGTTTCACTATCATCTTAAAAAATTCAGCAAATATATATTGTGTCAAACCCCCCTAGCTGGCCCACTGTGCATTTCAGATACTGAGGTACCAAGATTCCTTATGTTCCACCCAGATATCTCTCACTTGCTTTTTTGTTATGAATTCTCCAGAGTCTGGAATCTCTTCTGGTAGAGGGAAGGGTGAGACTCTGTGCTAGTTTGAATGAGAATGTACATCATAAGCTCATATATTTGAATGCTTAGTCCACAGTTATAGAAATTTTGGGGATCATAAGGAGGCATTGCCTTGTTAAAGGAGGTGTGGTGTACCAGGTCATGTCTGGCTCACTCTCTGCTTCCTGCTGCACGTAAGGATGCAAGCTCTCAGCTACTGTACAGAGCAAGGTGCCCATCTGCCTACCTTTCACCATCTTTCCTGCCATGGTGTTGTGGTCATGGACTAACCCTCTAAAACTATAAGCAAGCCTTCCATTAAATGCTTTCTTTTATAAGTTGCCTTGCTCAAGGTGTTTCATGGCATCAACAGAATAGTAACTAAAACATTCTCTGAATATGTTTTTCTTGTTAAAATCTACCCCCACAGAATACAATCCTCATCCTCATGGTGATTATAAAATCAAGCTTTATAAGTGATTTAGTAATTTACTCCCTTATAAGTTTTTGCAAGTCTAATATGGAAGCACAATGCATTTGATTTTGTAAAATAGTTATAGAAACCAAAAATGGATTTGAAGTTTCTATTGTTGTATAATAAGTTTTATATATATATCACAAATTTTTGACATTAGTCTTTCAGGGATACATACCTGTGGAGTTACTTGCACATTATAAAATAATTTAAAAATTATAATTACAGAGGTAACATTTTTATTTAAAAAAATATGCTGAAGTTTGAGAAAGCATTGATGTTGACAATACATGATACATGGTTATGGAAATGAGAGTGCTGGGAACTGGGTCAGTGAGTGAACATTTGTGGTAAGCAAGTACTGTGTTATCAAAGGAGTCCAAATAAATGTGGGAGAATAATCAGCTGCATTACCTGTTCTCTGACTTTCACACACATATTGTGAGCCCTTCCCATCACATATACATATAATAACAGTAACTAATGAGAAAGAATGAGAGAGCAGTTAGCTCAACGCCATGGCAATCTTCCCCAGTATGTACTTTGGTTTTTACTTATAATTTGATACTTCTTTTTGTTAAAAAAAAAAAAAAAGGTTCTCTTCTCCAAACACAGATACCTCTATAAGAAGGACATCTGCTCCAAGAGGCATTGAATCTTTGAACTGAGATGATACTATTTCTCTCTGATACATTTTCAAGTAGATTTTAGATGTCTGATTCATCCTTCTTCAGAATTTTTGCTCTCTTCTGCCCTGTGCCTTGAGATCTGTGTTGCTCAATGGCTCTATCTAAATAAAGCACATATGATTAACAGATTGAACTGTGTGTTCTCTCTTCTCCTGCTGTGAAAGTTATGTAAAATTTGATTGACAATTGGAGAATCATCATAAATTCAATATCCATAAATGTTATACAATTTACTTCTTGCTAGTTTAGCTAGCTAGTAGTATATTCTACATACATAGTTAAATCCGTAAATTGGATCCAAATAGATTATATCAGTTGGATCAAACCAGATATCAGACAAACGAAATTTGTGATCCCAGTAACCAAGAACAGAAGCAGGAGGATCATTAGTTTGAAAGGAGCTGGAGCTGCATATTAAGATCATGTCCCATGACCAGAGGGGAAAGGAAGGAAGGAGGGAGGAAGGAGGAAGGAAGGAAGGAAGGAAGGAAGGAAGGAAGGAAGGAAGGAAGGAGGAAGGAAGGAGGGAGGGAAGGAAGAAGGGAGGAAGAAAGAAGGAAGGAAGAAAGAAGGGAGGGAGGGAACAAAGAAAATATGGGGAAAAAAGTTGTGTTTTTCCTATTATGTTTAATATCACATAGACTCATAGGATCGTCATATACTCACAAGCAAGTTTACCATGTTGAAAACAGTAAATGATCAAGCTGTGAATGAAAAAATAATATATTTCAGCAAAAACTAACGATAAAATACTTGGTCTAAAAATCATTTTTAGTACCTTTAGAGTTTTGTACACCGTTATCTATTTATTTATTTATTTATTTTCCAAGTTGTGCCACCATTTTATTTAATCTAAAGTCAGTTTTCCAACAATTCTTTAACATAGTTCACCTCATTTTAAAAACCTTTATTTTAGAACAGTTTTTTTAAAATTATTTAAATCACATCGTAATTTACTTATTCACACAGTGGTTATAAACACAAAAAGGCAGGATGTGGGGAAGGGAATAAATGTTTAAATAACAGTGTACTATGCGATCTGAATTCTTGCTTAGGCATAGTACACAGTTATTTAAACATTTAAAAACTTTAATTTTAGAACATGTAAATTTATATCTTTAATGACTAAATTAAATAAATTTACTTTATTTCAATTTGTTTTTGATATATTTAACTGAACATGGTAGCACGTCTTCAATTCTCTTACTCAGGTAGCAGAGGTAGGCTGATCTCTGTGAGTCTGATGACATCCTAGTCTACATAGAAAGTTTTAGCTAGTATATGCATATATGTATATATATGTGTGTGTGTGTGTATCTTTCATCTATCTATTAATCTACATGCATATTTTATTAGAAATATAGAATACTAGAAAAGTGTATGACAATTAATGTTTTAGTTAAATGTTAACAAATCAAACTAAAATACATAAATTGATTTTACTTAGGAGAAGTATACAATTTTAAAACATAGCATAGAAATGATAATTACAAGGATACAAACACTTTATTTCTCTTAATAATTGAATTGCTTACTTGCCCATTAAAATGATAAGAAGTGCACACAATTATTATTAGGGTAAAATTATTTTCCAATTACTCTTGCCTTATCTCATTATAAGAACAAATTCTATTAGCTGAGAACGTTGCACTAATGTGCTGTTACAGAATCCTCGTGCTTGCTACTCTTCTGAAAACATATTTCCAGTGGAAACAAACCTCAGTAGTGAACTTATTTATTTCCCAGTGATATTTTTGGACATTAATTGATGTAATTTTTATTTTAATTTGTATTAAGGGAACAAATGTTCAGGAAGCAATTCATTGTTATTAGTAGGAAAGTAAATTTAAGTAAATTTATATCTTAGAATTCCTCCCTTCATTTGCTTATCTTTTCATTTGATTATAAGCAAACACATATGAGAAGGATTTTCTATTTGCAAAGTTCTTTAAAATGTTTTAAGGTACAGTGAAAAGTGTGTGTGTGTGGGGGGGGTTGAATC
Organism: Mastomys natalensis; assembly: GCA_021653895.1. Lineage (NCBI taxonomy): Eukaryota > Metazoa > Chordata > Mammalia > Rodentia > Muridae > Mastomys > Mastomys natalensis. The sequence goes on from JAJTUV010000800.1 coordinate 339,820, forward strand.
TTAAGTTAATTTGGTTTCAAAGGTCCTTTGAGTTCTAATTAGCTCATTGTTCCATTATTTAGAAAGAGAATTAGGAACAGATAACTGCAGAGAGATTAGAGGTGAAGGAGAGACCGAGGACCAACTGAGGTAGCAGAAGGCATGTGAAGTGAGAGGGGAAAGATACAGAGAGAAGTATTACAGTTTCTTTGTTTCTTTTGTCATTTTTATTGGTTATTTTGTTTATTTACATTTCAAATGTTATCCCCATTCCCAGTTTCCCCTCTACAAGTCCCATTTCCCCTCCTCCCTCCCCTTGCCTCTATGAGGGTGCTCCCTCACCCACCCACCCAAACCTGCATCTGTGGCCTAGGGTTCCCCTATCCTGGGTCATCAAGCCTTCCAGGACCAAGAGGCTCCTCTCCCAGTGATGCCAGATAAGGCAATCCTCTGCTACATATCCAGTTGGAGACCTGGGTATCCACTGTGTACTCTGATTGGTGGTTTAATCCCTGGGAGCTTTGTTTTTTAACCTTTTAGTTTTATTGATTATGAGTTTCAATTCACGCACCCCAATACCACTCATCTCCCCATCCCTCTGCCTTTGCAATCTTCTCCTCCAAAAGAAAACAAAAATTAAAAACAAACAAACAAACAAACAAACAGAAAACCCATCTCACCATGGAAGCTGCAATGTGTCAGAGAAGTATGACAGTTTCAAAAGAGTCAAGAGAGAAGGCACTCCAAAGACCAGGGGACGTTGTTTAGTAGTACGGGGGGCAGGGAGTGTGTGGCTTGTGCACATGAGTGTGTATGTGCCTGCCTGTGTGCGTGTGCGTATGTGTTTTTGTGTGTGAGTGTGTTTGTGTGTGAGTGTGTTGGGGGGGGTTCCTTCTGCTCCTGATATCAGTAATGGGAAAATCTGCAGTAAATTTTGATTTGCTTGTTATATTGTAACAAATTGTTAGTAGGAGACCTACATCTAACCCGGTGGTGATGCAGTAATTACTAAACAAGTACAGAACCAGAAAAAAGAAGTGTGTGATACTAATAAAGTCAATAGAAACACATATGGAAAGATGTGGAGCCAATAAATATTCATGATGAAAAATGACAGAGCAATGGATTTGTTACAGCAAGGAATTTCACAAGCAACCTGAGAAATTCAGGCAAGAATGTGACTCCCTTGTTTTTTTTCAGTTAAAATATTTTTTTCAGTAATAAATATTGTGTTTACTACAATATTGAATAATGAGATATTCATTTGAAAACCAATTTAGTCATTTAAAATCAATGTAGTGTATGGACACCACTACAGACACCCACAAGCAATGAATGAACAAACAAGGAAATAAATGAGCAAATGAATGAATGGTTGAATCAACAAAAAAATTCAGAGTTTGTAGCTTAGTACCAATGTCTACAAAACAACACTGCATCTAAGTCATGGGAAACATCAAAATAGAGGTGTGAAAAGATTGTAAGCCTCTGGGTCAGGGAGTTTGAGATTGTGTCTCCTAGTAGTAGCATCAAAAGCCAGAATCATGACCTCTAACCAGTATGGCTTCCTAAATGTGACTCAAACAAGCACAAATTAAATGAATATGGAAAAGTGGGTGAGGAAAAGCCCACAAGGTCTAAATTTCACAGCAATCACTACAGGAAGTAGGGTAAGGGTGGCATTGGAAGTCCTGGCCCTCTCCAGGTACGAGTATAACAATTGCCTGCCCAGTGCTAAACAGGCAGTTCTGAAAACATAATCACAATTAACATTATACGGAGTGACCAGGATGTACTTAGGGATACACATGTATATACAAATGTATGTATGCAATAGCAATTGATGAAAAAAGTGGCCACATATTTAAAGGATACATGCAGAAGTAGGAGGATTGGGATGGGGCAAAGGAAAGGGGAAATATTTAATTAAATTATGGTTTCAAAATCTTATACATATATCATGATAGGTAAAAAATAAAAATAATAATAATGTACATTACTATGAAGATGTGTTTAAGTACACAAACATGCTTAGGGAGTGTCAAAATTTTATATCTGCTCATTTTAGACTACTTGAATTCTGATGGAAGCAAAATTTTTTGTCCACATTGACTGGAGATGGGGAGATTCTATTGTTACCTCTTTGCATTTAACTGGTGTCTGGAAGTGAAAGAAAAAATAACACTAAATACCAAGAAACAAGCAAACAAGCAAGCAAGCAAGCAGGAGCCTTATGGACCTCTCCATAGGATGTTTTCAGAGACTGGGTGATTCTCTGTTATATATTGCATCGACATGACCATTGTGCATATGGCTCCCACTTTGGGTCAAATAGCCGTGGGTATCTCCTTTTTCTTAGTCAACTTTAGCGCAATTGAGAGCACTTATAAAGGATGATCTATTAAAATGTTCATTTATAAATTATATCTTTGGGTTTCCCGAGTAATAACAAAACAAAAGACTATTATCTAAAATATTCCTCTTGAGGTAATTTCTTAGAAGAAGATTGAGTATTCTGCTGGAAAATTGCTTTGTCTGTGTCAGGTTTTAATCTTTGTTTCTGCTAGTAGCATTGCTACATGGTTGTGAATAAAAAAGAAAAGCAATTATGGTTCTTTTTTTGTTCCCTCTTAGGAGTCAGTAAACTGAGTTACTAACATTTAACACTTTGAGTCAGGTTCTGGAAACATGAAAGAGGTGATAAAACTATTGTTTCCAAATAAAGCAATGTTTTCTTTGATGATTAATATATAAAATGTTCATATATTCAAATATATATTTATTTTAAAAGTTTTTCATATTTTTGATGATTTATTTTCTGTATAGACATATTTACACTACGTGTGTATGTATACCCACAGAGAACAGAAGGTCTTGGATCTTTGGATACTTGGATTCACGATAATTGTAAGCCATTGTAGAAGTGCTGGGAAACAAATTCAGGTCCTCGGAAAGAAAGACAAGCACCCTTACCTCTGAGTCATTTCTCAAGTATCGAATACTGTGATGTGCTTTTAAAACTTAGAAATACAACATTGTGCAGATTACAATTACTCCATAAGACCCAACTTGTGACTGTGCACAGTATTTGAAATACAATGCTTTTAAACTCCAATGCTATTGTGATTTTTGAAGGTTTATTTAATGTGAGGGTGAGAGTGGAAGAGTTCCATAGTGCTGATAAAGGCATCTTTCCCATTTTTGCTCCTCTTCCTTCTTCAAGGCTTCATATTCCAGCAGCCTCAGCCTCCCATTATGGATGGAAAATCAGCAAGGCCAGACATCTCCAGGGTTGTCAGTGCCAGACTGGGGTTGCTTGAGACTTTCTTCCTCTGGGATTGAGAAGCAACTGGTTCTTATCCTCTCCAGCACTGAGAATACCCCATTAGATGACTCAATTTTGCAGGTTTTAAACCTTGTAAGCTCTCTTTCACAATACCACAACACACACACAACACACACCACACATCACACACACACACAACACACACACACATACACTCATAGGCACTCATGCACACATGACTATGCTCCTGTGTGGGCTCATATATATTCCAATAGAACCCAAATCTAATACATGATTTGTTTATAGTTGTTTATAGGCTTCCTGTGTCTCTAATTCTCTACACTAAACTAGCATATAAATGATTGAAAGAATTCTCTCTACTAAAACCATCGCTATACTGTTCCATATATTAACCAGTACTGAAGCATGACTCCTAACCTTTGTATTCTATGAACTCTGAAAGGGAAAATAGCCCCTTTCTGAGGGGAAGTTGTAGGTGGGTAGGCCTTTTAACATTTAACTTTTCTATTTTTCTGTTCCTGAGACTTCCTCTTCCATTATCAAGTGAGTCTTAACATAATTAGGAAAAGGAGAGCAGTAGTCACAGTATAGTTTAATCACTATTTTGTTTATTTCTAGTGTATATCATATCTAAATCTACATGCACAGCATTCTAACATGGAAATAAAGTGATACTTATACATGTTCATGGATCCGTTTCTGACACCTTCCCTGGTTTCATTCCTCACATGAAAAGTTACAAGTGAGAGTCCCAGAGAGTCAAATTGTAGAACAGAACATGTCAGTTGATACGACATCACACTATCCTATCATGTCTGCATTTCTTTTTCTTCTATATAAAAGTACATAGCAAAACATGTAATTTCATAGGCTATGTTCTCTGAAAATGATTGACACTGTAACAGGAGTTTTTAATAAATCTCACTAAAACCAAACAGAATTCAGGCAACATTTGGAAGCCAAGAGAAACAGTATTGCATTTCTCAGATAAACTCTGAAATGCTATTATGCTAACTCCTCTTGGCAAGAGGCTCTCTCTTGGCTGGAAGAGAATACCCCAAGGATACATGGATCTGTGTTCCTGTGGGTACCCAGCAGGATGTTTTGAGGAAGCAATATGCACGCTGATAAGCAGATCTGAGCAAGTCTGGGCAGCAGAGAGAGGTCAGAGAGAAAGGCAATGGCCATGATATCACTTGAGATTTCCCAAAGAAGTTGCAAAACACTATGCGGCAAGGCACTTGCTCTCAAGAGAATATATTTCTGTGGAGACTGCCTAATATATTCAATAGCTTGAGCTCTGAGCATACACATGCTTGCTTGTGTTAAACTGGAACACATGTACTTCATTTCTTTTTTCCAGTTAACATTGTATGCCCTAGTTTATTCCCTTTTATTATTTGAATTCATGTAAAATATTTTCTGCATATTTATCTTTTCCTTTTAATCTTTTAGTATTTTTGTTTTTATAATCTCACAGTTAATTGTTCTGGGCTGATTTATCTTTCCTTACCCTGGTACAAGACTTTTATCTTGTGTTTACTTTGTTCTCATATTTTTTATTTACCTACTTTCTTCTTATCACCTCAGGCATTGCTTTAATTATTTCCCTTTATGTTATCTATTTTTCATTTTACTTTTTAATTTTGTATTATCTTTCTTCTGCCTTATCTTTATCTTTGCTTTATTTTAATATAGTAAATGCTGTGTCCAAAGCCCAAGGGAGGGATGCAAGCAGCATGAGGCTCACTGGAAGGTGAAGTATTTGTTCCCCACTCCAGTCTGCCTGTCTCTTCCTGCATCTCTTTGTGTCCTCTATATAGAGGATGTCTCCATATCCTCCTATTAGAATGCCAGAGTTGTACCTAATGAAAAGCGCAGTCCCTGGGTTGAAACAAAATTTAAATCACTCTCAAAATATATTCTTCAGATTCTTTGCACTGAACCGTTCCCTTCTACATTAATAACTTTCAAACGGTATATAGATGTGTTCACGAGCAATGAATTATATTTACTTTGCCCTAGTTCACTAATAAAGGACTCGCATATGAATAGCACTTAATTATGTTTCTACAGTGGTGACAATCTGGATTCTGTTTGAACCATTTTCTAAATCTAGGATTATTCTGCACTAAGCAAGTGATATGATCTCCTCATCTATCATTGGAACTGGAGTTTTGGGGTCAAAGAAAAGACTGGCAGCCCAAATAAAGTAGGCTCAGATGCTCATCATCAATAGAGCACTTAAAGAAACATATAATTTCCCATTAATGCTAATTTTGAGTCATATTTTAATCACAGGTTTTAATCCTATTCTGCATTAATTGACTGTTTTAGTTTTCCAGGCTGAAATAACTGAAATATTAAAGTCAAGTTATTTTTTCTTTGTGGCTATGGGTGTTCCTCTGCATGTTTGTGTACTACATGCATGCAGTACTCAGGGAGATTGACTGGACTTACAGTTGGTAACAAGTATGGGATGCTTGGAAATGTCCCAGGATCCCCTGCAAGAGCAGTAAGTGCCCTCAACTACAGTGATATCTCTTCAGTCTCACTACCCCAATTTGTTATATTTGTCATACTTTCATATACCCAGCAATACATTGTGTTGTGATGGTTTTATATGTAGTTGTATTTAGGTATTTTCTCATTTATTCTCCTTCCATGCTCCCTTTCCTAGACTTTATGCCTACCTCCTCAGGTCCTTTCCTTTCCTCAAACACCCCTTTTTGTTCCTACGACACGTATTCTGTTGCCTTTTCACTTCACCCTCCCTTAAGATATCTTCCTCTGATCTCATGATCCCCCTTTAAGTTTCATGGCATATTTGTAGACACATACATTTACACACATACAAATACACAATCACACACAACACATACAAACACAAACAATCACACACACTCTACATACACACTCTCACATACACACTCACAGAAGTGTTTGTATGTAAGTTTAAATGAAGATTAGATATATACATATATTTATTTCAAGATAGTCTTTTAGAATATGCTTGGCCCAAGAAGTGGCATTATTAGAAGGTGTAGCCTTGTGGAGTAGGTGTGGTTTTGTTGGAGAAAGTGTCATTGTAGGGGTGGGCTTTGAGATCCTCCTCCTTACTGACTGAGAAAGTCAGTCTCCTCGTGGCCTTCAGATTAAGATGCAGAATACTCAGGTCCTCCCTCACTATGCCTACCTGGATGCTGCCATGCTCCTGCCTTGATGATAATAGACTGAATCTCTGAACCTATAAGCAAGCCCCAATTAAATGTTGTCCTTTATAAGAGTTACTTTGGTCATGGTGTCTCTTTACAGCAATGGCAAACCCTAAGATAACATATAAATGTGAAATGAGATATGTATATTTCTCTATTAATTTTGATTATTTTGCTCAACATAATAATTTCAAGTTCTTTCATTTTCCTGTAAATGTCATGACTTCATTTCTCTTTATTAATGCATAAAAATCCACTGTGTGTATGAACCACATTGTTTTTTTTCTTTCATAGTTTGGGACTAGGAAGAGGTATCCATTTTGTGGTTAGGTTCATAAAAGAAGTCTGTCTGTAGTTTTCTACTTTGGGTTTTGTCATTGTCAATTGGTATCAAGGTAAAGATGACTTTATAGGATTGAATTTTTTATATTCTACCTTTTTCTAGCTTATGGTTCAGGAAGCACCAATGTCTAATAATCAGTAAAGCATTTGTGTAATTCAAGAGTGGATTCACCTATGCCTGGAATTTCTTTTGGGATGGAACTAACTTACTGTTTCAGTATTATAGTTTAGTATGCTTTTAAGTTATTTCTATATTCTTGACTTAATTTTGGCAGTTGGCATGTGTCTAGTATTTACTAATATCATCATAATCCATATCTTTGAAATTGGTAATCAAGATTCACTTACTCTGTATTCATCTACATCTACATTCTCCATTTATCCTTCGTTTATTTTCTAAGGTTTGTCAATATTGTTTTTCTTTTTATTTAGTAGATTATTTACACTCTTCTTGTCGATTCTACTTCACTAATTTCTGCCCTGAACATTTTTATTTTTCCATTTACTGCCCTAAGGTTTGTTTTACTCTTATTGTTTTTGTTTGCTCATTTTCTGAGTAAAATTTTTTATTACATTATTTGAGATGTTTCTAAAGCCAGGTTATATTGGAAGCCAATTTTATTTTGTTTATTTCAGGAATTTACTATCATAACATCGTCAAGTAGATTCAATCATGTTGTGTGGTCATGCTTTTTTGGCATTTGGTTGGCTTTATTGCTGTTTCATGTAGTTTTTTTTTTTCTAAACCTTGTTCCCTATCCCTGATATTTATTTTATTTGCTTAGTAAGGTTTATTCTAAGTTTTCCATTCAGTGTTTTATTTGGTTCATGGTGTTTTTCATTTCTAATATATTGGTTTACAGTTTTAACTTAAAACTTAATTTGATTACTGAAATTTTCTCCCTAGATTGCTGAAGTTTTCTTTCATTTTGTGATATTTTTCTACATTTGCTTCATCTTCTTATTTGAATCCCTTTTGAGGATATTGAAGATTTTTACCAGGAAACTTTGCCGTATTGATCTGCTATTTTAACTACATTGATACCTTTGTATTTAGCAGCTGAGCAGTGTGGCATATTGGCAACTTCATGTTTCTTCGGTTTCTCATGTTTCCATGTCTGTTTCAAGATTTGCCAATCTGTTGGTTAAGTTAACTTTTTCCCAAATTTATCTGCAGATCTTCTTATTTTGTAACCAGACCTTGAAATATTAATACCCAAAACCATTCTAGTAAAAGGAAACAAATTGCTAAAAGGAAAAATATTTCAAATTGTAATGGTTAGAGAAACCTACTTTATATTTAAACAGTCCACGAAAAAATGTCTCCAATGACCACAAAACTGAAAATGAAAAACTTACTGTAGGGCAGTAGTAAAATATGTTAAGAAGGAAAAAAGAATAAGTATGAATAAGTAAGAATAAGTATAAATAAGTTAGAATAAGTATGGAAAATATAGGAATGAAATAAAAAAAGCATCAGAGAAAGGGCAGAAACAGGAGAAGCTGCATTACTAGAGAGGATAGGCAGTTTTATCTACTATGTTACCTACAAGTCCTCAAAGTCCTCCGTAACCTTAGGTGTTGTCTTTTCATTTTCATATCTATCTTTGAGTTTCTTGAACAAATGGGTTTGAATTCCTGTTTATCTTCTGGGATCTGGTTTGTAGCAAGAACTGTACCACAGCAGAGTGGAAACACTAAAATATTAATATAGAGATTTCACTAAATTGAAGTCTACAATTCAATGAGCTTTATTTCAAGATATATTCATTTGACCTAAAACATGATACTCTAGAAGAGACAGTGAGATATTTCTGTGTTGCTTTAAAAGGTCAATCTCTGATTAGTCTGGAATTTCATGGCTATACTGATTGCACACATTAATTGATTTGCATTGTGAAGTGTATAGTTGTATTTACTTCAAGTGAAGCTTAATTTGCACTTTTGTCAAACTGTTCTGGAGAATAACAGAAGTATTGACAAACAATCCTATTTGTAAATGTAAATAGGATCTGTTTTTTTGTTTTTTTTTTTTTTGTTTTTTTAATGAATGTAAGATAGCCGTTTGCCTTTCTTGTGTATAACACATTGTGTTTTTGAGAATCTAATAGCATGCTTTATAAATAAGTCACGTTTGTTTAGATATATGTATTTCATGCAAATGATTGTTTTACATGCATGTGTCTATGTATCTGGTGTCCATAAAATTCTGGATCCCGAAAATTGAAATAATAAATGTTTATAAGTGTTCCAGATCCAGAAGGCACTGGATGCCCAGAACTGAATAGATGTTTGTGAACTATGATATGGTTTCTGGAACCAGATGAAAGTTGTCTTCGAGAACTGCAAATACTCTTAATCAGTGAGCCAACTCCAGCTCCACAGCAGGCATTACCTTTGGAAGAATCATGGTCACGCAGAAATTCATGGAATTCAGGATTTGGAATATCATAGCCCAGTACATTCTTATTTCTGTTCTGAGTCTTGGACACTGTAAAGAATTTCTATACAGTGAACTGGCATGGACACTTCCTCCTGACTGCTTCCTGAAAGCATCTGTCAAACTTGTTAGAACGTTAAATTTTTATTTTAATACATTGTCCTCTTTGTCCTTTGGCTTCTCAGCCTTCAAAACAATTCAAAACAATTATTTCTGCATCAAAAGCACTGTTTGCCGTGTCATCCTGCTTGTCATTTACAGAGTATAGTGTGTGACAGTGCTGCAAGAATTCATCCTAGCGCGTTTACAGGACCTTAGAATTAAAGTGTTCATATCACTTGTCCTTTGAGAAAAGAGTGTTCTGTAAATATGACAAGAGGATGTACTTATGCACTTTCACACACTGCATTCCATATATAAACAACATTCAACTGTCTTTCTTCAATGATATAATAAACCTTATTATATTAACATGATGAATTAATTATTTCAGCTACTTCATTTTTAGCTGTATCTCTATGCTTAATATACAACTTCAATTAGTGACAAGAAATACAATCAGGGTACAGAAGACAGCACACACAATTCAGAGTATCCCTTTGCCCAATTGAGTTGACTCAGCATTTGGGAATCATTTCATTGCCTGTGTTCAGTTAGAAAACTGGACTTTAGGAGAACTCCAGTAATAAATCTTATGACGACAATGATGATTGCCAGGATGGTTATTAACTGTGTATGTATCTCTGTGTGTGTTTATGTGCCAAGCTGCATGCAAAGAGGTAACTGAAGGATCACTCTTGGTCCTTGCTCTATTCATTGAGACAGGGACTCCTATTTTTCTAGTGAGTATCCTGTCAATTTCACAGACTTTCTGTAAGAACCCTGGGATTAGGTCCAGACAATTGTATCTGACCTGTGTTTATGTGGATTCTGGGGATTCTGCCTCAGGTTCCCACTCTTATAGAGTAAGTATTATACACACTGATTCTTCTTTGAGCTTCAGCATTATTTATTATAAAGGAGCTTACACTTAACTAAGAACTAGAAGTAATGTATTCTATTTTAAGTTCTCCAAATATAAAAATAGATCTTTATTAACATTTAAAATCACCAACAATATTGTTTATAATTAATTACTTGTATTTGAGAATTCAATTTTATAAATGATTCTCTTATGTCCACATCCTAATCAAACTTTGAGATCTGAAATGTCCTCACAATAAAGCATAATGCTCATTGACTCTTAAGAGAGTTATTTACATTTCTGATTTGCATGTGGGTAGATGGCTCTTGTTTATTGTTTTGAAATTTATTAATTTCATAATAATTCCATTACTATTTGGGCAGATTCTGACTGTGGTGGTAGCACTAGTTTCATTTAAGGGATTGAAATGTAAAAGTTTCAGAATTGGGAGACCTATAACAAACATAGTTAATTGCTGCTCTCTTAAAAAGCAAGTTGTCTATGTAACACTGAAGATTTCCCTTGTAATTTTTTTTTTTTCGAGACAGTGTTTCTCTGTGTAGCTCAGGCTGTCCTGGAGCTCACTCTGTAGACCAGGCTGGCCTCGAACTCCGAAATCTGCCAGCCTCTGCCTCCCAAGTGCTGGGATTAAGGGCGTGCACCACCACCGCCCGGCGCATTGTAATTTTTGATGATGGCTCAATTTATTTTCTTTCAAAAATTAAATTACATTTATGTTTGTGTGTGTGTGTGTGTGTGTGTGTGTGTGTGTGTACATATGTGGATGCATGGACTTGTAGACAATGCCATGTGCATGAAGGTCCAAGAACAACTTTCTGAATCTTGTCTCTCCTTCCACTACATGATTTGTAGGGATCAAACTCTGGATTGTCAGGTATGGCAACAAGTAGTTTTTTCCAGTGAGTCATCTTATTGATAATTTTGTGGACATTTGTGAAGTCCATGGAAGAAGACTCACAAAGCAACCTAAAATCTTGTCCTTTTGTCTCATTATGAGAATGCTGACCACCCATCCCAATTTCTTTTCATTTCACATCAAGTAATAGACAAGCCATTTCCCTTCCTTCCTGGGGCACTTTCTCTTCTCCTCTCATTTCCTGCCTACATTTTGCTATTCTTCAAGATGCAGCTGAATTTCTACTTTTTCTTTTCATGTTGATATCAGACCTGGATCTATCAAATAAGCCTAATATATCTGTGAATTAATACTAAAAAGAAACTTCAGCCTTTGCTCTCCACTTTAAGACAAGTAGAGGGACTCACACTGAGTCTCGAAAGCAGCACGGAATTGTTACTAGCAGGATTTTCCTGTCTTTTGCCTTGGACATTTGAGCATGTAGCTTTCAACTTATGCTCAGGGCTCCATAACTGCCTTTTTCACCTGAGGCATCGATACAAATTGTAAGTGAGAAGACATGAGATGAACGGCACGGGTGTCAGTCTCCTCGCTTAATGAGCTCTCTGGCAAGAGAGTCTATTAACTTGTACTTCAGCTGAACCTGTTAAAATGACCACTTCCAATAACAGCATGAGTGGGAAAACACAATTCCTTAAACAAGTGCATTGAATGCACCCAAAACAGAGCATTATTGCTGTGAAGAAAAAAGAAGAAAAACAAGAAGGTCACACACAGCAAAGCATTTATTTGAAGGTGCTTAGCCCTTTGAAGTGTGTGGCTTCCCTAGAATGCTTTGATTTATTTTTTTAAGAATTTATAAGTCTTGTTTGTTTTGTGAGTTATTCTGAGATGAAAAAAATGGTTTCTCATTTGAGAAAAGTAATTCTGAAAATGATAAGAGAATTAGACTGTGTTTGTTACCATGTATTGGGAAACATGTATTGGGAAGTCAGTTGTGTGAGCAACATGTCTCTGGAAAGGTGTAGTCTATAGCAGTTATAAGAAGCAACAGTAAATTTCTGGAGTCTGAGTACTTGTCTCCACAACAGTAAGCCTGTTTATGCATTTCTCATATAGTTTTCATTACTATTACCCAATGAGTGTATTGCTTACTGTGAATCCTGTACATATTCCATTTTAAAATAGCCTATATTTCTAGTCTAAGCAAGAACTTGAGATGATTCAATGCATAATCATTTTACAACACTAGAGTAACAAGTGTCTGTTTTAAAACAGACTCACATTAAAATCTCCATGTTTGTAAACTGGACAAAATGTAACATCTTCAAAAGACTAGATACTATATAGTATATGATTTCTTATGTTACTTAAACTATTTAATCCAACGATATTCTCAACTTTGATTATAGAAAGTTGTTTTTTACTGCTGTGTGGCTGTTTTATTTGTTGCAAGTTATGCTAAAAGATAATAATTTTGATAAGATAAGACAATAATTTTGTTGCACAAAATTATTTTTTCTCTTAAAAAAAAGCACACCATAGTTAATGTCTTTATTTTGGACGACATTTAGGAAAGAATTTTTCCCAATTTTATGGTGTTAAATCAAAAAGCAATATCTAGCAGCAAAATTTACCAAAAATAAAATGATGATGTCAAAAGGCATCCATCAAAGAGGGCAGTGTACCACTCATTTGCTTTTGTTGCCTTTCCTGCTGCATGGATAAACATCGACAAAAGCTACACAGGGGAATTAAAGGGTTTATTCAAAGTATATTACTTGGTAGTAATCCATTACTGAAAGAAGTCAGGGTGAGGAACTCATGTAGACCTGCAGCAGATACCATGGCTAGATGCAGCTAGCGGGCTGGTTCTTTCACTCGTGCTCAGCCACGTTTCTTTTACAACTCAATAAGACTTGTCCAAGATAATCACCTCCCACAGTAGACTGGGAATTCCCATGCCACTCATTAATCAAGAGATTTCCCCATAGACATGACATGGCCACAGTTGAATCTGAACTGCAACCCCTCAACCAGGACTCATTTCCCAGGTGATTTTCTTTATTGTGGTGAGCTGAGGATACAACTATCCAGAACACCATCCATTAAGCCGGGTCATGAGACACACTCAGTTTAACTATATCTATAGATAAGACACCCTAATTTAATAGGCAAATAAGTAAGATATCTCAGAATATTACAATGTGAAGTTAAATATGTATTTAAAAAGTTAAGTTTGTTCTATGACTATGGAGAATTATGAGAAAAAGTTAACATATTTTATTTCAAGGTGAAAAAACTCAGTGGTTATTTGATTCTAGTTTCGTATGAATATTATATATTGAAGCACCGTACTAAAGTAAGTGTAAAATGATGACTGATCCAACAAAGAAAAAGAACATACTAAGTCACCAAATTACTTTCCTTGGCAAAGGAAACTCTTAGTGGGAACATAATATATACTTATTTGAGTGTGTTCATCATTAATTTTAATTTTTTGGCAAATTGAGATTCCTACTAGTTGTGTTTATTTACAAACTTTAGTAGTCTTTTCTGCTGATATTCGATAAATCATTTAATAATTATTTAGAAATACAGATGCTGTGTTGAATAATTCATTCTGCCCTCCTCACCTCAGAAAAGCTAATTACCTAATTTCCATGACCTTTGCATGTTTTTCAATTTGGGTTCATAGTCGATTCCTAAATGCTTGGTGAGTGGCCACTGTGAGGTAGGTAATGTGTTTATTTAATTAATGTTGATATTTAGCATACATTAATTATATCTTCAACTAGAAAACTGATGGCAGCAAAAAATGAAGAATTTGTTCCCTGTTATTATGCACAGGTTCATTCCAACAAACACTTACAAGGCACCTACAATCTGGCCACACATATGCTAAGTGATAGAAATTAAATAGTTGCCTATAACATCATCTTTGCCCTTGAGAAAATTACAGGGTGCAGTGAAGCCTCATTTTTTATTATTTACTGAAGTATTTTTAAAATAATCATTTATAAGTATGATTTGACACATAATAATATGTTTATGCCATATAATTTTAATGCTAAGATCAGTTTAAAAGTTTTATTATTATTCAGAAACAGCTTATAAGTTATTTTAAAAGAACAGGAAAATACTCATAGTTTATTTAGCATGTACCAAGTGTCAAACACTCTGCTATGTTGTTTGATACATTATCACAGTTAGAGCTAAAAATAACTCTATGAGTCAGTCTCTGTGGCTGTCTCCATTCTTGTAAGAAAATACTCACTGAAAGATACATGATAAATTGCCCACTGTATCACAGCAGTGTTTGGAAGAGCAAAGATTCAAACACATTCTATGAGATGGCAGATATTTTCACTGCATTCAGCAGCCTCAGTTGGTAATGTCTATTGATAATTATTCGCTACATACTAACTCTAGTTATCAGATAACAAGGAAGTTTCCATGGCAAATGGTGATCAATATTTATCTGGGCCTAACAGTCTAGGGATCAACAAAGTGGTTTTGCTGTTTGAGGGAACTTGGAAGAGCTTCTTACCAGTACATGTTTTGCCAGCTGGCCAGGAATTACACATTTTCTCATTTTTCTAGGGCCTCAGTCTGTACAACTGACCAGAGTTTGTCCCCACCTGGCAAGTGAGTGGTGAAAGCACAATTTACAAAATGAGAGATGACACAGAGTGACACATAGGCTGCTTCTTGCTGAGGCATTGCACCAGAGTGTCTTGAGTTCTATTATATTAATGTAGCAAAAAGTATCCATCAAATCCATCTAAGGTTTAAAGCACTGAGCAATAAATTCTAGCATTTTATTGAAGAAATATAATGTCAAATTTCAAAGGATATGGCCCAAAAAGATGAAGGTTGTGGTTATTCATATATTCAGCTGCATATGTCCACTCAATGGCTGTAATTAATATCTACTTCTCTTCAATAAACAAATTCCTTGGAAAAAAGTTATTCCTTGAAAGCCAATGTATTGTATTACACCCTCCAGAATCCTCCAGGAACAATATTATGTCTTTCTGTTCATGCTTACATGACATTTTGAATCTCAAATGCTATAAACTAGAAAGGCAAATTGACTGCATTGTCTAATTATAAGCTCTTACCACAATGATGATATTTAGATAATCAACCACTATGTGTAAAAAGAGGGATGGAAACTCACCTCACCCTTTGGGGTAAAGGGAATAAATTCAAACACCTTCTTAGGTAAAAAAAAAAAACTAACTACAGATCATAGGCCAAGTTAAGCAAGTTCTAATGAAACCAAAGTTGAGTGAAATTAAGATAAACCTCAGAAAGATTGATAGGCTGTCATGAAACAGTGAACAATTCTGAGCTTTTGTCGTTCTTTTTATAATGGTGGTTAAGGTAGAACTAAGATGACACAGATTTCCAGACTAGACAAGTTGTCCCAGACTCAGCTAGGCTGAGCAAGAATGAAGACTCAACTTTCTAGAGACCTTTTACATATGTGAGTAGTGTGGGAAATTTTGCTGAAGCTGGCAGTCAAATAACTGTGTCATTGAATGTGAGAGCCGGGGCATGTACAGAAGCCACATTTAATACCAACTTTAGGATATTAGTTAATGGTTACTGTACCAGATAGATAC
The DNA here is from genome assembly GCA_021653895.1 of Mastomys natalensis. Lineage (NCBI taxonomy): Eukaryota > Metazoa > Chordata > Mammalia > Rodentia > Muridae > Mastomys > Mastomys natalensis. Next base: position 355,575 of record JAJTUV010000800.1, read on the forward strand.
AGGAGCAATAGTTGATCAAATGTTACTAGTGTCAGTTTACATGTTCCATCTGAGAGGCTAGGGGATGATGTTTTATTGCCAGACTGCTATTTTGAAATTTTTCATTATGTTCTAAAAGGCCAGCAATAGTTCACCTTTTATTTTCTTATTGTTTCTGTTTCCATTGTTGTTGTTAGTGGTTATTTTTTTATTTTTACATTATTATATTATTATTATTATTGTTGTTATTATTATTTACATATCAAGCATAGTTTCTCCCCTGTTGCCCTGCCTCTTCTCCTTCCAGTACCCTCTCTACCTCCCTTCTATACCCCCTATTCAGTCCTCTTCTTTTTCTCTTCAGGATAAAAGGCCTGCTGTGGATATCAACCAAATATTATCATGTATAATAAAGTTACAGTAAGACTAGGCACCCCCCCCCCCCTTCTATTAAGGCTACTTGAGGAAACTCAGTATGAGGAAAAGAGTCCCAAAGGTAGGCCACAGAGTCAGAGACAGCTCTTGCTAGACCAGGCTGCAAACTGTAACATATATGCAGAGGGCCTCGGTTACTTTCATGCAGGGACTTCCAGGCTGTTTGTTCAATCTCTGTAGGCCTATATGAGCCTATGTTGGTTGATTCCGTGAGTTTTCTTGTGGTGCCTTTGACTCCTATGACTGCTACAATTATTCACCTTCCTCTTCCATGTGATTCTCCAAGCTCTATCTAATGTTCCATTGTAGATCTCTGCATCTGTTTCTATCAGTTGCTGGATGAAGCCTCTCTGATGAAAATCAGGCTAGGCATCAATCAATTTATGAGTATAATAGATCATTAGTAATTATTTTATTTACTTTTTTTGTTCTAGCATAGGTCTCTGGGTTATGCAGCCTCTGGTGCTTGACTCTCCAGGCAGTCTCAGGGGTGGGCTTTCTCACATGGTATGGGTTTCAAGTTGGACTGTCATTGGTTGTCCACTCCCACAATTTTTGTCCACCTTTGCTCCAGCACATCTTATAGGCTGGACAAATTGTAGGTTGGAGAATTTGTGGCTGGGTTGGTGTCTCAATTCCTTCACTGGAAATTTTGCCCTGTGACAGAAGACTTCCAGTTCAGGCTCCTTACTCTACATTTCTAGGAGTCTTAGCTGTTGTAACCCTCATAGATTCATAGAAGTTTCTACTGCACTAGGTTTCTAACTCATCAGGAAAGTTCGACCCCATGCCAAATAACAATCAAAATACTATACTTACAGAACAAAGACAGAATAATAAAAGCTACAAGGTAAAAAATATCAAATAACCATGTAATGGATTATCTTTTATTTTTATGGGAAATTATATAGTCTTGTAATATTTTGTTACTCAAAGAGTCAACACTTTAAATTCTGTCCTATTCATAGAAAAAACGAAAGAAAGAAGAAAGAAAGAAAGAAAGAAAAGAAAGAAAGAAAGAAAGAAAGAAAGAAGAAAGAGAGAAGAGAGAGAGAGGGAGGGAGGGAGGGAGGGAGGGAGGGAGGGAGGGAGGGAGGGAGGGAGGGAGGGAAAAGGAAAGGAAAAAGGAAAGGAAAGGAAAGGAAAGGAAAGGAAAGGAAAGGAAAGGAAAGGAAAGGAAAGGAAAGGAAAGGAAAGGAAAGGAAAGGAAAGGAAAGGAAAGGAAAGGAAAGGAAAGAAGGAAAAAGGACATCCAAATATGGGGCCCTTGTCCTTCTCATGCTTCCTCTCTGATTCCCTCCTGACCCTGACAAAATAGATACTGACACTGAAAACAGGAAGAATGGAAGGAGTCTTGGCAATTTGGAAATTTTAAGTTTTCTCCAAGATTGCTGTTCTGTGGGTTATGAGTCTACCTTGATTACCCCCTTTCTCTGCATTTGGGCACATTTCTTCCTAGTCCTTTATTTTGTATTTCCTACAAAAGAAATCTTTTTCCATTATTGTGTTTGAAGGGAACATTAGAATATACATCCATTGAGCTACTTCTGTTTGCTTAGTTAACCTAGCAGTGGGACTGTTATGTCACACATTTAATGTCTTGTTGTGTCTTGTGTCACCCACTAACACTAAAGAGCCATTGTTTTAAAGGATCACAGCTCTAAATTATTTCTTTCCTCACCTTCTACCACTGTTCTGATCTTCTGAGCATCTTCAAAGCAATGTCTTGTCTTCTCAGGAAGTAGCTGATACTATATTGGACAGGCTCTGTTTTGGCCTAGGGTTTTTTAGGTCTTCAGATTCATAGATACAAATAATTCATATTGCTAATGTCACTTTACTTTTGAGGTAATTTGTAAAGTGTGTATACATAAGTGTGTATATGTGGTTAGATGTGTTTGTGAGGTTGGGTGTAAGATAGAGAATAATCTTGGGTTGTTCTCTAGAGTTTTTTGAACATCCAGTATCACACTAGCCATAGCTTACCTAGTAGACTATTTGGCTCCCCAGTATATGCTAGAAAGCTTCTGTTTCTGTTCCAAACTGAGATTACAGCTTGGGTATCTGGCCTGATATTTTTGATTATGAATATGAGTATCAAATGAGCCATAACTTCAGCCCAATTTTTTTCATATAGAATTATTGCAGTGCTAACATTATATATTTCTAATTTTTATCACAATAAGTATTTTTTACTTTCAAATCTTAGACATCACATGAAATTGTGATCATATCTAATCTACAATGCTCATCTTATCTCCCACATACTCTCTGCCTATGCCTCCAACCAAATTTATATTCTTCTCTCTTTTGTGGCTCACTAAGGTCTCTATATCTCACTAACTGCCCTATATTTTGGGTGTAGGACATCTTTTGAACAAGGAAATTTCAAGTGAACATATCTTCAGTAAAGAATGATTTCTGCACTAAGAATTTTTATTGCTATATCCTCAGTATGAGGTGGGGCCTATGAACTTTTTTATTTATTCTTTCTTTGTTTAACATAGTTACAGAACTAGGTGCCATGGAACTCCCTATGTAGACCAACACAGTTTTCAATCCATGCTTGCTGCAATGCTCTGAGTGAAGTCAGCACAGGGATGTCTCACACACCTGGCCTATGATAAAAATTTTGAAATACTCTTTGATTTCAAATATGATTTTCCTTGTGAACATCCACACATATGATGTATATGGAAGACTATGGGAAGAATCATGACCATTGTATTTGAAACCCTTAAGGAGACTTCACATTAAAGGAACCAAAAATATTCATAGTGAATCCTAGAAAGAAATTACAGGAAAACATTTCAATACTCTTGTATTTTCCATATTAAAATTGATTCTCTTTTGTGCAAATACAGGCTAATTAGTAATTATAAGAAGCCATATTTTCACATATATTTTGAGTCCAAAATCTAAATACTGTCCATTATCTGAAGTTGCAGATCATTGGCATAAAGTATTAGAATGTAACATTTAAGTTATCATCTCCCATATGTTATAGTAAGTATACTAATATGTCTGTATTCCTCCTTGATCATCAATTTTGAAAAGCTTTTAGATTCTGATAAAAATTATGCAAATTCCAGCATGCAGCAATCCTTAGAGTTTCTGTTAAACTGACACTAATGGTAGCTGCCCATCACACTAGCAATAATCTATCTGAACTACAGGCTGGAATACCAATTACTGTGAAGAGAGAATCCTAATCTTGAAGTTTCTTCTCCATGTTGCAAGTAGACACATGTCAGCACCAGAAAATAGCACAGAGTTATCAAAGGCTTTTAAATAACCTAGTGTCTTTTTGTCAGGGGTCAGGCTGTGGTTGACACACAAAATCTTAAAAAGAAAATGAAGTCACTTTGTGTTGAGAACAAAAGGTTGAGCAGAAAAAAAAATATATGTATTCTCAATTATTTAGAAATATTGCTGTGAAACTTCTACTTCTGAAACTTTAAAAAGAATTAATAGTATATATTTCATTGGACTTATTTTTGAATAATTAAAATACTAATGATTTTGTCTCAAATGAATATTTTATTATATTCATTCTTTATTTTAGATGCTGAGTGTGGGTTATTTCATCTGTCTCACAAAGAAAGGAGAAATAACTACTTCAATAAGGATTGTCACTCGGCATCAATGGAAGACTTTGGTATAAACTGTCAATCTGTATACAACCCTGTTTTATATGCTGATGTTAAGATTCTTTACGTAGGTTTGAGTAACTATCTTGAATAATTTCACCAAATATGTTTCTCCATACACTTTTGAAGATATAGAAATGATTTTACAAATATATGATAATACAAAATCTCCTTGTATTTAAAATATGTGTTTTTGTTTTATGATAGTAAAAATGAACTAGTTAAATATAATCTCCACATACACAATATTTCATGTAATTAGCATATATATGTATATATATATGTGTGTGTGTATATATATATTATATATATATATATTGGATTTTTTGAGTCAGGGTTTCTCAGTATAGCCCTGGCTGTCCTGGAACTCACTCAGTAGACCAGGCTGCCATCAGGGGAAACTTTGAGGTTTCAAAAGTCCAGGCTAGCCTTCCCCTCCCCCCATACCTCTAAGTGTGGATAGACATAAACTCTCAGCTATTGCTCCAGCACCGTCCTTGCCTGCCTGTTATCATGCTTCAGCCATAAGATCATGGACTCACGCTCTGAAGAAGTAAGCAATGACCCAATTAAATGCTTTCTTTTATACATTGCTTTTGTCATGGCATCTCTTCACAGCAATATAACAGTAGGTAAAACATACCCATTTCACCCACTTTTGAGTATATTTCTCTAAACAATTGAAAACTTTGAGTAAAAACTATTTATCCATCATGATGGATGAGGCTACAGATATCTACAGAAAATGAGAGATGCTAGGTAGAGTTAATCAGGAAAAAAGGAAGGAGCTTGAATTAATCAGGGGATTTTCCTCATTGCCCTTGTTTCTATCCATGCCTAGAGATTATCTGATGGTTATTCCCCCATTCAGTTTTCTTCTCTCTTCAGTCTGCTAACTTATATGCCTGTCATTTCCCAAAAGGAAAACTTTAAAGCCAGAAATGATTTACTAATTTAATAGGCACCTTTTAGTTTAACCAGGTTGATAATCAAGATTAGTGATCACATCACCCTATGGCACTCTGAACCAAATATAACAAGACCAATGTATCAGTACATTCTAAGAAGACCAAGAAGAGTTAGGATAGCAGTTTTATGAGGTTCAGTGGACTGATACTAGGTTTTTGAGCATTAAGTTTCAAAATTTTATGTTAAGAGGGCAAAGTGAAATCAATTAGTATCGATTAATTATAGTCTGAAGGAGAATAAAATAATTCAAAGCAGGAAATATGAGGAGAAAATAGTATGTTACTTGTTATTTTCTCCTAAGAAAACTGAGAGAAAATTGTCAGTCTCTAGGAAAACTCAGCTTATCACAGAGAGATTGGTATATTTTTGTATTGCTCATCCTACTTTCTACTGAGACATTATGATATGTTCAATAACTTCTAGGAGCTTACTGAGTGCATTTTAAAAACCTATATTAATTTAATTGACATCAAGAAATTACAGTTCCCTGAAAGTGGTAACTGATACATTATAGCACAAAACTCTAAAATACATGCAGACAGTCATATAAGATCATGACATAACCAGCTTGCTTTTCATAGCACTATGAAATAATATGTGCATTAAGGATCTAAATGTTACTTTTAAATTGTAAAATGCCATATTACAATTAGAGAATAGATACTTTGAAATCATGTCAACCTTCAAAGTCTCCCATCATCAGATTTGTCATTCTTAGCACCTGTATATTGTTAGTGCTATTTATTCCTTTCATTTAAAATAACCATTTTAGGTAATAATTTAATAAGTTGGTCACAGTTTTCATGGCATATCATTTATCATTTACTCATATCTTTATTACAGTAAGAAAATAATATTGATGATTTCATCTTATTGAAAAAATATATTTATGAAATATTAACCATTACACACTTTCAAAGAATAGAATGATTATAACTCCTTGTGAAGTAGTAAGTTCTACAAAACCTTCATTATGGTCAGAACCTATTACATAATATATAACAACTAAGAAACAACAAATTTTAAAATTGGTTTGTTTACAAAACTCATACATATTATCAGCCTTAGCCTTTCAATCTCATAAGGTAGACAAAGGCTATTCTTTAAGTCCTAGCACTTTCTCATTTCAAATTTGGAGATGATTTAGAAACTCCCTTGTCACTCCAAACTATTCCCATAAGTATCTACCATAATACCTCTATCTCGTCAGCAATAAATACAGTGAACACATTATAAAAAGGAGAATGTTGGGATTAACTTCATAGGGCAGATGCTATGTCCTATGATGCTGCAAGACTTAAAGTATGTGGTTTAATTCCTGATATTTTGATATGACTTCAAATTAGTTGCTGTTTCCATTGCTGTGATTAAAAATATATGGCAATAGCAACTTAATATTGACTTACAGTTTAAGAATGCACTCAACCATGACCCTAAAGTGATACCGGTAGTACTTGAGGTGGCTGGTCACATTGTACCTATACTCAAGAAGCAGAGAATGATAAATACTAATATATGACTCACTTTATTTGCCCATGGGATACAGATGCTCATAGCTAAGGGTATCCCCACCACAGTTAACCTAAGCTAGATAATTTCATAAAAGCATGTCAAGAGGCTCATCATCTTGATTATTTAAAATTCTTTCATTTTGAGAAAAATCAGCCATCCCAAACTTCATCTAAATGTATATTGGAATATATTCATAGTTATTCTTACATGTGTGCAGTGCATGGGCTCAGGTTGAATATGCCTGGAATCAGGCAACTACAGTAGATCAATATTGTGAAATATCTTGGTCAAGAGAAGATGTAAAAAAATGTTGGTTGGCCTTGAGAGAATTTATCTGGGATTAACTCTAACGGATTCATACTCTTGGAAGATGCAAACAAACCAAGCACATGGTACAAATACTTATGAAAGAACTGATGATGGTCTTTTCTCAATCTGATAGAAATGTCATAATTGTGAGCCAGATGGCAGAAAGGAACTGAAGGGGCTTGCTTGAGTGTGCATGTGAGTGTGTGTGTGTGTATGTGTTTATAGTGTTTAAGATCAGGAAAGTTATAAGAAAATTATGCTTTACAAAAAGCACACCAGGTAGCAATCAGTGCAGAATATATTCTGATGCTATAGTCATTGAAATATTATCCTGTGGTTATTCTCTTCTGACCAGACAAGCAGGTGGTCCCAACAAGTGTGTATAAACAATCAACCACATTGCTTGATAATTGGTATCAATCCAAAATATTTGAACATGACATTAGATATGGGGCAGATTGATTATTATTCATAAGGACTCATTATTTCCATATCATTCAAACTGAGAATCAGAACAAAGACACACACATAGTTACACACACACAAATGTAGTTTTCTAGTCTTACAGTAGACCACCATAATCTCTTTCATTGTAATATTGAACATGCTTCAAATAGAAGCTTCCAGAACCACCCCTAAGGTACTTAACCCTCTGATGATTATCTATCATAATACCTTGCATTTTTGTTTATCAGTAAGTATGGGAAATGCGTAATATGAAGTACAATAGAAGGAAATAAAACTAAAGAAGCCATATTTCTCCCAACCACACTAATCTCAATTTCTTTTTAAACTTTTTTAATGATTCTTTGTGAATTTCATAAATGTACCCAGTTCCACTCATCTCCATGTCCCTCAATATAAGCTGCTTGCCCTTGCAACCTTCCCAACCAAGCAAAGCAATGCCAAGCCAAGCCAAGCCAAACCAAACAAAACAAAACCAAATCTCATTGTGGAATCCTGGTGAGTCATGGTGTGTCACATATTATACCCTTTTGCCCAAACAGCTTTATTTGCAAATTTTCATTACAGTGAGTCATTGGTGTTTTCAAGGCTTCTGCTTTTTCCTACACCATCAATACTGAATCATTACCAGAACCTCTCTCAGATATCCTGTTTTTGTCCTGTGTCATAGAGAGTCTACAGCTTTTTTCTGTACCAGCCATTTCATGAGCCCCAGCAGTACATAGATAGCATAGATGTTGAGGTGGGCCAGCTCAAAGCTCTGCATCTGGGCCTGGATGCTGATTAGTCAGCCTGCTGGTACTCCCGAGCCTATGCAGCCAGAATCAGCTCTCTCTCTCTCTTTGCTTAGGTGAAGAACTAGACCAGGTGTCCTACCTATAGTAGGATAGTTAGACTCTCCCTTGGTCACACCCTCAAGACCCCCAATGGCACTGATGACACAAGGGCCAATTCTCCTACATGCCCAGTTGTAGGGTGGAGCCAGCCTTGCTACATATGCCAGTGAGTGTGGGGTAGTGGCCCAGGTTGCAGCCTATACCAGCGATGTCCTTTGGTGGCAACATGTGCCACAGACATTAACACAGACCCCTGTTGCCACAGGGAAAAGGACCCAGAATTGGTAGTATCACAGACTGGGACACCACTAAGACCTCAGGTGGCAGTGCAGACTATTCACATCAGGCTGTTCCTCACCATCTCTCTACTCTCTACTTTTACCTCTCTTCATGGTGTACAGTTCTGCTTCTCTTTTTCTCCCATCTCACTACGACACACTTTCTCATCACAGCAGTCTGGGAGCCTCTGGGTGTCATCCACCCTATCAGGTGGTGTCTCTGATTTCTTCTAGACCTCTCACGAGTCTTTATCTTTCCCCTGTCTCCTTGCTCTGGCAAACCTCTTCACCCCTGCCTCTTTGTCTGTTAGGTTGCTCTGCAGTGTGATCTTGCTTTCTGATTTTCCTATGGCAACAGAATTTTACTGAATCCGTTTGATATGTTAAACTATAGATGTTTTATTTATTTGTCATATTTGGTTTCCTTTTGAAGAAACTGGGCCATCTCAGACTTTTAAGAATTGTATCCTGCATTTGATGCTCAGTAGTTTTACTTGGCTGTTCCTAGAATGACTACTTGTGTTTCTTAAAATATATGACATTATGTCTTTAAGCAACTTCAGAAACTTTTCCACTTTCATCTCCAATGATTCATCTACCTTATTTTCCTTCATCACTATTTCAGGATTCCAGTCAAGGGTTTTAGGTTCCTTACACACTCCAGATAATTTCAAATCTCTTCATTGGTCCGAATGCCTTCTACTCATTCAGTTTCGAGTTGTTAATATTCTTGGGTTGGTTGACATTCTGCTGATTCCATCTAACAAATCGTTTTAGTCATTATATGTTTATTTCAGAAATGTTGTTTGAATACTCTTATACATTTTGGTTTTCTGATAAAATTAAACTTGCTATTGTCCTCTTAAGCTACTTCTAATGAGCCTCAAGTCCAATTAATTCAGAGTGAGGGTGAGCATTGAGCCTCTGTAAATTCCTCCTTAAAAATCTCAATTGCAATCCCATGAAGTGCCAACATTTGGTAGTAAGGCAATGTGTCTCAGGGTAAAGCTCCCTGAAGTAGCCCTTATGAGGTTCTTCTGTTTCCTTCACACATGTGTTTAGTCTACTTCATTACATTGATTTTCCCTAAGCGTTAATCAATCAGAATGCAGCATTTAATTATTAAAATTAAATAACAATATCATTTATAAAAAAAAAAAAACAATTTCTGGCTATTATAAATAAGGCTGCTGTGAACATAGTGGAACATGTGTCCTTGTTACATGCTGGAGCATCTTTTGGGTATATGCCCAGAAGTGGTATAGCTGGATCCTCAAGTAGTACTATGTCCAATTTTCTGAAGAACATCCATACTGATTTCCAGAGTTGTTGTACCAGCTTACAATCCCACCAACAATAGAGGAGTGTTCCTCTTTCTCCATATCCCACCAGCATCTTTTGTCACCTGAGTTTTTGGTCTTAGCCGTTCTGACTGGTGTGAGGTGGAATCTCTTAAGCTCTCTGTTGTGTTGAGCAAATAGAAAATAATCTATTCGAGCTAAAATAAGTTGATGTCATTGATAAGTATTAGACATTGGACAGACAGAATTATTTATTCTCCTTAGTAGCATTTTGTTCTCAAGGGAATGATCCTCCTAACCCCTTAACTTTCCCAGGCCTCTCAGAGCTCAAGTTGGAATACTAAGACAGGCCTATGGGACAGTATCATCTGTTCTCTGTACAATCTCTCCCTTTGATTCAGTCAGTAGCTTTTTAAATGCCAGCATATTGTGGCTTTAAGGTTTAATTAAAGGGATTAACATAACAAATCCAGGAAAAAGATAACCATATTACAAGGCTTTGGGATTACCAATAGGGCATATAAATAATTAAGATAATTTGATTTTCTGCCTTTGGCAATACTTTTTCCTGGATTTCTGCTAAATAGTGTGCATTGAATCTCAGTGAACAGACACCAGCGTTAGCCATATGTTCAGTGTTTAAACTACCAGAACAGGTAACAGTAGATGTTAATAAAAATACTAACATTTTTTTTGTAATCAGTAAAACATAGTACACTAGTATTCATAATATACACCAGGAGCATTCAGTTTAATTCACTTGGGATTTCTCAGGCATTTGGAGAAACGAGAACGCTCTTGTCAAGTATTATGTTTTTAAACACAATCTGTCTGAACTAGTTCTTCTGGCAGAAAAGGTGTATTCTGGGAGGAGGTGTTATGATTCCCATCACTGCTGGAACAAGGTTACATGATTGCTGTGAAGGAAACAGCATCCACGGGGCAATTTACATTTTCAAAACTAACTTCTAGGCCACAATATTCCTATATCTAAAAAATGAGTATCACTGTGCAGTGCATTTTGCTCAGACCCCTTGCCAGAAAAACATGTTCATAGCAACTGTTTATTTGATTTTAGGGTGCATTTACATTCTCACATTAACCCCAGGTGTCCCTTTTTTCAGTGTCTCAAAAATACCATCACTGAGCTGTCATAGAAGCAAAGAAAAAAAAATCATGTCTGTTGTTGACTTTATCTGGCTTCATTTTAATAGAATTAAGTTTCCCTTTATTTCATTCTAAGTACACACAAAGAAAGAGCATGCCATGTTTATCTTTTTCATGCAAAAACTGGAAAACTTTTTTAAAATTTAGATTATTTTATTATATTAATTATTATGTATCTTCTGTGAATGGGATGTGTTTGTGTTAATGTGTTCTTTACACGTCAAAGAGCACATATGGAGTTCTAGGAACAACTTTGGGAAAAAGAGCAACAAATCACACTTTAATATCAGCATTGGGTGGTGGGGGAAGGTGAAACTTTATCAAGTCAATGCCAGCTGGTTCTATAGAACTAGTTCTAGCCAGCCAAGGCTACATAGCAAGAGAAACAGCTTTAAGGAGCCTGATCTCTTGCCCAAACCCCAAGTGTTGGGTCTATAAATAAAATTCAGGTCAGCAGAGTTGCCCATCAAATTATTTTACTCCTTGAGTCATCTTACATACCCAGGGACAGTTATCATTTGGCTATAGTTTATAGTTCAGTTGTACCTGGCAAACATGAAAATCTTGTCTGTTTAATATGGCTACAAATACAAAAGATAAGCCAGTAATCCATAGGCTGTTTATCCAAGTCTGCCTTACACTCATGGATGATAAATCAGCCAATTGGATATCCTACCACTCTCTTGTGTATCTACCCATGAATACACATATGCTGACTTATTTAAAGTTTATTGCTTTGTGTGACTTGGGATTAGTGGGTAGCAGGAAGGCACAGGAACTTCACTATTCCCTCTTGCCTGATCTGAACCAAATAAGAGGAAAGCAAGAAAAAAATATTTTAAATAAAAGAAGACTTCCCTATAAAGCAATAAAACAGAACATGAAATGTTTATTTGAAGATTTTCCTCAGTCCCAGTGGACAGTAGGGATAACATGATAACCACAGGCAGCTCTCTCAGTGCAAGTTGGCTGCTCCGTACTTTTCAGACAAATGCTATCTTCAGTGCTGCCAAGGGAGGGACTCTGTTTCACAATAATAACTGGGGTATTGAACGTTGTTTGCATTTCAGCAGCATATTTTCCGTCTGGGGTTACAATGTCGTAAATAAATGAGAAATTAGTCATTTGTAGAGATCATTCTATTTTTCATTCTCAGACACGCTTTGGAAACACACAGATGATGGAATGTCTGTCATTGAGTCATCAGGAAACAGTCAATTTCAAATGTTCTTATTGAAAAAGCAGCAGAAAGTGGCAGCTTTCACATGAGGTATTGGACAGTGAAAGAGACACTCAGGATCTGAATCTGGTACAAGGTTACAAGAGCTGAAGAGCCCATCAATGTCACTTGAATTAAAGAGTTATGGAAGTTTTTGCCAAAGTTCACAATCATTCTTCTCTGTAAATAAGATATACTTTCACTGAAGATCACTCTTGTGATAGAAACTTCCCTTGTGAAGGGCAAAGAGGCAAGTCAATGCATGTCAATGCTAAAGGGAGTCATGGGCTCACCTAATTACCTAGGAGGGATCAATAATTTTGATTAATGTTCAAATAATGCCACTCAACCCTCCATTTCTTCTCTATCCCTTGGTTTTATTTCTTGGGCTGTTGTTTCTGTCTGATATATTTTACTTACTTCTTCAAAAGCAGTCATAAGACACCTCAAGGCAATGGTCCTCTTCTGTTTGTTCATGGTACAGGTAAAAGGAAGACATTTGTTTCTAAGGACATTTAGGAGAACCTCTGGAAACTTCTTTTATGATATCCACATAGGCTTTGTGCAGGGACTGAAATAACCCCATCAGTCCTGCAGATACTCATTACACTTCCATCCAGGAAGCTGAGGTGTGGCCAGTCACATGTCTGTTCAAGTCTATAAACGGAAAGGGAAGAATATTTCCCTAAGAAAATTTATGTGTCCCCAAAACGATGGAGGGTGGTGGGAAATGGATGCTTATCACATAAATCCTAAAATATTCACTGCAAAAAATCTAAATTAACACTTAGGGAAGAGAACTTGCTACTTTGACTCTTTGTCCATTTTTATCCCTACCTATATAGCAACTTAAAATAACACCCCTTTATCACCTCACACTTTGTAGCTCAGAAGTCTAGCTCACCACTCCAAAGTCAAGGTAGGGACAGGGTATGCTTTCTTCTGGAATTTTCAATTGAGAAAATTTCTTTGTTCTCAGAAATTATGGTTCGTGTGACTGTAGAGCTCCACTTATTCCTTCCCCGTCCCTGTATGACTGCCTCTTCTTTCCCTCCCTCCTTCCCTCTTTCCTTTCCTTCCTCCTTTCTCCCTACTGATTCCTGCCCATCTTTCCTTCCCTCTATTCCTCCCCCTTCTCTCCTTCCTGAATTTCCTGCCCTTCAGCATTCTTTCTTTATCTCCTCCATAGTACTGAACCTAAAGCCTTGTCCATGTTGAGGAATCTCTCTAGCATTGGTCTATAACATGGCCTTATCTTGTTTTATTTCTTCAGTGTATATTATCATAAACACTGGGATTAAAGTGTTTGATTGTGAAGGACATGCAGTATGTTTGGTTATATCTGTCCCTTTATTATCTTTCCCTTCTCTTCACCTCTGTCTCTCTCTCTCTCTCTTTGTATGTGTGTGTGTGTGAGTATTTGTGGATCTCTTTTCGTCTCTCTGTCTCTGTCTCTGTCTATGTCTACATCTCTCCTTCATTTGTATTTCACATACAAAGGAGAATTGATATTAATGTTTTTGCCTAAGTCTGATTTCATTCCCTAAATGCAATGACTTGTCTTTCCTTCTCTTGTCTCATCAATAACATGACTACATATTGGTTTTGTTTATTTTTAATTAAAACTTTATTATAAAGAACTGCAAATTAATAAACATCATACAATGAAATCAACCAGACCCAAAGTCAAAACGTACTTCTTTATGGTTGAATAATGATTAATGGTTGAACAATTACATATATGTAATACGTTTTAATGTTACTTCTCTTAAATCTTTCTCACATGATTCTGCCGAATGTCTGTCTAGGAAGACTCAATGCGCCCAGTTCTCTGACATGTTCCTCTCTAGAAAATATCCTTTAAAGGCTCATATTGCCATCACCTAGGAAAATCTTCTATCTGAAATTCGGTAGTGCCATTTAATAAGCCTGTTGCTGGGAACAAAAATATCCTCTTCATTGCTAGGGCATGTGCAGCAGAGAATGCATGCTACCTTTGGGGAAATCTTAGAATTCTGTTTAACACATTGCTCTAATTACTTTTGGCCTAGTATTTGATTGCTTAAGCAAGTTTTGCACATTCCTCCAGCTACACAAAGTATTTTCAATTATCTTACTAGGTATATTTTCAGGCATAACAATTAATTATCTTTCCATTTATGCAATCTGGGCCTTTGACATTTAATGTGATAAAATAATTTTAACTGAACTTTAAATTTGATACTATAACCAGGACAGGTCAGTCTTTGAGCCTATTTTGAAATGGCTTGTGACCACCATTCAGTGAGCATGTTGCTTATCCTGTGATTGGTTTTTGTTATCTTGTTATCTTTCTAATTGTACTTAACTGCAATTTCTACTGTGTTGGTATGTATTGGATATTAGATATATCCAATGCATAGCAACACAATGTGTATGTGTATGCGCACCCGTGTATATATGTGTATGTATATGCAGTGTGATGCTTTAAAAATGGTTGGAATGTAAAACCCTATGGTGAGTAAAGAAATACTTACAGTATTTCAGTAAATACAATGATATTGAAATACTGAGGATTTCAGTTCACCACAACAACTAAAAGAGTACATTTAATTTGAGGGAAACAAAATTCTCATTGCCATCATCTCAGAATTTCCACCTACAGTTTTTCTTTAGTTGATATTTTTTTACTAGGTGATATTGAAACATGACTTATGAAAAATAAGCACCTTTTGTCCACTTCAAATTCAAAACAATCGCTCATATGTTTCCATCCCTTAGCAAAGTACTAATTTTTTCCTGTGTTTCCTTCTTTGATTCCTATTTTTAGTTTCTTTTTCAATAACGAAAGCACAGGTACCTCTAACAAAATGATTAAAATTAAAATAAATATTGAATATGCTGCATGCACATTGATACAATCCATGCTAAGAGCTTGAGAGACTCACTGATCTTCTAAGATTCTATGTGTTTTCATTAAAAGTCTTGGAGCCATCTTCCCTGAATCCTCAAGAACTTTCTCTGGTACTTGCTTTTAATCCCTAATAGCACCTTTAAAGCCTCTATCCTCTGATTTTTGTTCTCATACAATTCTGTTCATATGCAATAAATTTTGTACAAAGGGAAGCCTTAAACATTACTCCCTTAAAAAAAAAAAAACTGTTTTAACATATTTGTTTATTCCAAAGTCTCTGAGAACTCATCTGTCTCATCTAACTTACAAAGCCCCTTTTCATCTCTCTGCTCTGAAGCTTCTGTCTTATTCTTTCAGCTAATTACTAGCTGTGGAGAATACTGAAACAAATGT
This sequence comes from Mastomys natalensis, assembly GCA_021653895.1. Taxonomy (NCBI): domain Eukaryota; kingdom Metazoa; phylum Chordata; class Mammalia; order Rodentia; family Muridae; genus Mastomys; species Mastomys natalensis. The sequence goes on from JAJTUV010000800.1 coordinate 370,981, forward strand.
TCTGGCTGAAAACAAATTTGAATATTTCCCTCTAAGTGAAGTTAACATTTTCTTGTTGCTTGCCTAGGTGCCTTCATTTGCAGGAATGAGCAAATCACCCCTAAGCCTTCACCTCACCTCTCTGCTTGCCTGCAATATATTGTTTTTGAGGGGGCATATGGTGTTTGATATTAACTTCAAGAAGTTTTATTCTGAATATTTTCTCTGTCACTGCATAGCTTAGTGAAAAGTCACAGTGTTAATGCCAGTGTCCTTGTCCCTCTGCAGATTTTTCTGATGCACTTCCAATTAAGTACAGAGAGTTGTTTCATTTTCATAGGCTTTTCTGTTTGTGTTTTCGTTCTAAGGTGAAGAGGGAAATTATATACTTTTTAGAGAGAATGTAAGAAATAAAAAGGGAAAGAATTGTGAGGAGAAAGGGGGAAGAGAAAGGTGAAGGAGGAAGGAGGGAATGGGTAACTTTCAAATTTTCTCAGGACCTTTTTAAGGAAAGAGACTCACAGAATGGCCAACAGCCAAGAAAAGTATTGAATATCACTATTTGACAAAGATGCTGAGGTTGGTAAACAATGAAGTAAAATAAATAAAAGTAGAAGAAAATGAAATTGTAAACTCTGGTTGTATATGTGTCAATTTCTGAAAGGGTTGATTACTTTAAGTGAAAACCATTTTGTGAAAGGTGCTGATGATACTGAGTTCATGACTAAAGGACAGCAGTGACTAGTGGCAGCGAGATCACAGCCCTTCTATGGTGAAGAAATGCTCTGTCTATCTATGTATCTATCTATGTATCTATCTATGTATCTATGTATCTATCTATCTATCTATCTATCTATCTATCTATCTATCTATCTATCTATCTATCTACCTACTTACCTATCTATCTACCTATCTATCTAGAAAGCTAAATACCCTCAGTGGTATCTGCAATATAAACCAGGAAAAAGTGTGAATAATATCTGAAAGAGACATACCTAATGGTGCAGGCTTGCAATTCCAGCTTCAAAGGCAAGAGGAAGGAAGGAAGGAAGAAGAAGGAAAAAGGAAGGAAGAAGGAAGGAAGGAAGGAAGGAAGGAAAGAAGGAAGGAAGGAAGGAAGACCATGCAGATACTAGAAGAAGCATCAGGTAAATTGCTATAGAATAGATTTTTTATTCTCTGCACTATGACATACTTTTACTTTGTATGACTGAAGCCAAGGCTCTACCTTCAGGAGCCTTTCCTAAGACAATAGCTATTGTTTGTATTGGCCTTTTTGTTGGTGCCATTAGGTATTGTGAGGGTTCAGAGAATTAAAGCTTCACAATAAAATGACATTCTAACTGACTTCCTTGAGAGTTGGTGTGGAATTACACTATTTAGGATAACAAATAGAGAATATTATCAGTTAGACTGATTTTGCTATCCTAATTTTAATTGATTTACCAATGGTGTTGTAAAAGTAACAAGTATTGCATAGAAACAGTTTGTCTGTCCCTTTTGTATTGTCTGAAAGTTTTCATTAAAATACATGAAGCAATAACATTAATAATGCTAGAATATCTTTAGATCTCACCTTCCTTTATAACCTCCAGGGTTAAGAACATAATCTTCATCAGAGCTGGAGAGTAAACGTCACAATGTCTTCTCTAAATATTTAAGAATTTTATAATGTCATTGTGAGATCTGTAGGTCAGAGAACAGCAGGAAATTTTACAATCCAACATTTAAGTAGATAAAATTATACATTTGATTCAAATGCATATGTAAATCTAACACTATTGAAATATTTTCAATGGGTATTCCACTTTCAGGGAAATGCTTCACTTGAAGGATAAAGATTTAGTTTTCACATCAGCTTCAGCAATTCAGTATCAGTATGATCTTGTCAACTGTAACTTAGGACCATATTTTTATCTATTAAATGGAGATTAGAAATTCCTATCTCATAGGGTTGTAATGAGGCTTAAGTGAGAAAATGAGGTGAAATCATTCTCAAGCTGCAAGGAGGAATCATGAGTCCTAGCCATGTTAGTGCCACCATTAAATAAGCACAGAAGGGCAAGCTAAGAATGTGTGCTTTAAACAGAATAATAAGCACATAAATTGGCTAAAGTAGAAGGTGGTTGATGTAAAAAAAAATATTCTAAAGTTAGTTTATTGAAAGTATGAGGTATAAGATTAATAATAGAAAATGAATTGGTCTGAATTTCCAGCTTTCTGAAACAGTTTTAAATGTACTTCTTTTTCAGTAAGAGTTCTGCAAATGTTTTTATCTGAATATTGGCAAACTGTTATAGATTAACCTAATCTATAAAATATTGTATAGAGAAGTACTGACCGGTGTCCAAATACAGTGGCTATTAGAGAATCCTTGTAAAGGAACCATTACACTCTGCAAGAACATGCTACTTCCTCTGAAAGCATAAAATCAGATAGGATTTCAAAAACATCATCTCTTTGCCTTTTTATGTTTATTTGGTTGTTTTGCAAAAGACTGTTCTATTTTCCAGTTCATATTCCTCATACTTCATATATGATGTCCAGATTTATTTTTACATTTTATGCATGCATAGATTAATGAATTTATTGGAAACTTATAGTTTGATGCATGCTGTTGGACAGTTATCTGCTATGCCAAACACCTAAGACATCTATTTTTGCTATTCGTAATTCCTACTTGCTACTTTGATCTATGACTTCAGTTATATTTTCTCATTTGTCATGTACATTGTCTTTTATTTATCCTTTACATTAGACATGCATGAAGCAAAAACTGGAGTATATGCTATTAAATTCACAATAGTGGTTCCTTTATCATGCATAAACAAGTTTGAATGTGAGCACACTTTCAACTATAGTTAAGATTAGTTGTAACTCCCTCGTTGCTGCATTATTCAACTTTAGTTTTATACTAGGATTTATTGTTTTATACAGGGATGATAATTTAAACAATAGGTGCTTTTGCTGATATTTTCTTTTCTGACACCTGGTCATGTTATAAAGGGACCATGATCTTCTGAAAATTTATGCTAATATGAATTCCCAGCTTGTCTTCAGAGTAGTAAGTACTAGAGGCATGTGGTTCCTTGCCAGCTAGATATTGCAGTGTGAAACTTTGTTTCTCAAAGGCACATGCACTGATGGCTTGACCTTTCTTTTATTGTAAGAATGAATGGTGGAAATTTGGGGAGGAATTAAATTATTGGGTCCAGATCAATGAAAGGAAACCATAACTCCTACCTCTCTGTCATTACTTACATGGAAACATTTGGTACCTTCTGCCCCATGATCCTGTCACCATGGGGCCAAAGCAACAAAACCAAAAAAGGGACATAGACTTTTGACACACTGAAGATACCATCTCCAACAATTACTCACAGTAGCACAAAGAGAACTTCACTGGAGCCATTCTACAGATTTTTCTACATCAAACCAAAGAGTTGACCCACATTTTAAGTCAGCAGCTCTGAGAGCTGGCAGGCATTTATTTTGTTGTTGAATTTTTAATATAATCACATCATTTCTTTTCTGCCTTTCCTTAATCTAAACCCTCACAAATATCACTCCTCATACTCATTGAAATTCATGGCCTAATTTTTTCATTAATTATGATTGAATACACATATAAATTTATATATTCCCAAATATAATCTATTCAGCCTGCATAAAGTTACTCATATAATTTGTCAGGGTTGACCATTTGGTTTTGGATAGCTCTCCCTTGGAGAAGACATTTCTTCTGTTCCCAGATTTCCATAGTTGGCTGTCATTGTGCCTGCCTGAGGCTTTGTGGGATTTTTCCATCTACTCAAACATGTCATTTTCTGTCCTCGTTCAGCTCATGTTTTGGCAGCCCTATTGGTAAAACTTTATGGGTAGATCTTCAAATATACTTGGAGACACAATTTATATCAAAGTCTCTAATCTTGTTCTTGCATTTTTTATATCACCTCTTCTACAATGTTCTCTGAGTCTCAGATGGAAGAATGGATTTTATCCATATCCCTTTGGACTAAGTTCCACAGTTTTACATTTTGAATGAATGTGGTTTTCTATAGTCTCCATTTATTGCAAAGGTAAGGTTCCTTGAGGCAGATTGTGGACTATATTACTTTGTGGTTATAGAACAACTTTTTAAAATAGATTATGCTGGCTTAGTCAAGTAGTAGTTATAGGTGCTCCTTCAGTATCCATGACTTCAATATTCATTATCACTGGGTAGTTCCTTGGTTTCTGGTACCAGGCACAGTTTCCTTCTGGTTGAATATATTTTAAATTCGACTGCAATGTTGTTGGTAACCACAAAAGTGTGCATGTCACTAGTACTAGTGTTTTTTTTTTTTTTTAACCTTACCGTGATGGTTGTTGCTATGATTCATAATCATGAAGTTCGGTAGTACTGTTGGTTGTTTCCCTCCTTTGGAAGCTTACATGCTAACTTCTGGTATCATAAAAGGTAGTCCTCAAGGAGGAGGTATACAGACTAGTTCTTGCTCAGGGAACTGTGGACCCTGTTTCTGACGTGTATGGTACACTCAGAAATCAGAATTTACTTCTCCCTTTGAGAAGCAACCAAGGGCATTAACAAACGTCTTTTGTAGTGTTTTCAGATTTAATTGGTCAACCCTGACCAATTCATAATAGGGCTTCTCCTTTTGGTACTGAGATTTTTTTTGTTAAATGGTTTGGTTCTTGGAGGGAGCATTTTCAACCCAGATGAGAAAGTTCATGAAAAAAAGCATATATACCAATTTATCTTTATTATAGGTATCAGTAGCTAGTCAACAGTATGCATCACTACTACTTTTCAGTAACTTTTGTTATTTTACTCTCCTAGTAATTTCTTTGGTATGTACCTCCACCCTGCTTCCTAAAAAAAATCCCAAATTCCTCATTTCATGATTATATCCTTTGCTTCTTCCTATTTCCCTTTTTCCTTCTCTCACATTATTTTGTAGTTATTTTCTCCCTATCTGTACTGACCCATTATCATTGATTTCTATTCCTAACCCATGTCTTGAGATACCTGTGGGATATGTCTGTCTTTCTGCTATGGGACCACTGCTTTCTAAGGACCAGTGTTGTAAACAGGTTCAAGGTCCCATGTGGGTTCTGTTGTTTATCTTTCTGTCCTTGTGTCCTATGTTCCTTCTCACTTTATACACCAAAAAGCTGGTTTGTACTATCTTTGTGAGTTTAGGCATATGTACTTTGTGGCTGATGACCAACTTACACCAAATATCATAACTCTGGGGACTGGGAAGTCCATGATCATGATGTATGTACATACATACATGGATGCATGCACAGACACACGCATGCACACACAAACACCCACATACACATGTGTGTATAAATATATATATGTATATAAATATATTTATACACACACATATACATACAGTGGTGTCCATTTATTTAGACAATATTGTGTTGTCAAATGGACTAAGAAACTTAGGTGTCTGGTAATTTCATCCCTTCAAAGAGGGAAAACTTGTGAACTAATTTGCTTCAAATATCCCAATACCATCACCTGATGTTTTTTTTTTTATTTCTATGAGTTTTGTATTCTGTTGTTTTGAATGACAGTTTCAAATGGTATTTGCATGCACATACCTAGAACCTTGTTCATATTCATCCCTCATGAACACTACTTCTTTCATTCCTCTTCCATCCTTTCACTTGTCTCCTCTGTCTCTCTCCCCACCAATACAACTTCTTCTGATTTGTATCTCATACATAAATATAATTATAGCTGTACATGTAAGTATACAATTCACAATTTACTTATGACAGAAAACACCTATTATTTGTGACTCTGAGTCTAGATATTTTGACTAATATGTTTATCTCCAGTTACATACATGTTTCTCATCATGGCATGATCCCATTTTGCTTTAGAGTGCAGAAAATTTCCCTGATTCATTATCCATTCAACGGTTGGAAGACATATTGGCTAGTTCTATCATACGAAGAATATAATAATAAACATGGGTGTGTAAGTATTTCTTGGTACCATGGCTTAGATTCCTTTGTGTGTATACAAGTAGTTATATACCAGGATTATTTGGCAGGGTTTTTTTGGGGTAGGAGACTTCTACTGATTTCTATACTAAACATACCAAATTATATTTCTACCATCCATGTTCAAATTAACTCCTTTTACCATAGGGATTAATCCTCAATATGAGAGTGTCAGCAGGACATAACTATCATGTCCCATGTCACACATATTAACCCTTTCATGTCATAACCATTATTTTTCTCAATGCTGCATTGCCTATGGTGAAACCTGTGGTAATTAATTGGCAGACAGTGCATCCTTTTTTGGGGAATGTAACCTCAGTATTGTAGTCCATTCTTTCAGCCAAACAGAGGCAATATAAGTACATATATTTGGAGTGGTCTTGCCTTACCTCTGCATGTTATGATCACTCTGTTCTTTCCTACTTGGAATGTAAATAACTTGCTTTATTTATAAATAACCTTACCTTTATGATACGATTGCTTGGCTAGATGTATTTGAGTACACCATACATATGCACGATCCATGAATGCCAGAATCTACCTGGGTTGGGTTAAAGACAATTGTGAGACCCTGTATAAATACTTGAACTGAACTCAGACTTCTGCAAGGGCAAAACAGTTTTGTAACCTTTGAGCCACATCGCCAGTCCTTCACTTTGAGGTTAATTTCTGTATAGTCTAAAAAGCTTGAATGTGCAGACACATAGTGCATGTAGATTGTACACACATACACATGAATAGTTTTGCAGTTTTAATTTTTTATTTTCATGGCTAAAGAACAATGAATAACCTCTTAATATATTGTATATGCTATGAAGTCATACTTTGGAGCAAGTAAGTGGTTTTAAATATAGTTTCAAGTATTATGTTTGATCAGTTATTGAGGCATGATCATTTTTATCATGCTCATAATTAACATAATTTTTCTCTTTAAATTTAAACAGGTGTCTCTTTGAACAGTAGGAAAGACATCTATCCATTTTTATCTATTCAAAGTTGTTTTTATGCTTCCCTTGAAGCAAAATAGACTATCCATCTTCTTCTTGCATGCCACCTGAAAATTTTGTTTCATTTTACTTCTCTTTTCTGCTCATGCTTCAATCAACAGGAACCACTTTAGTGTTTCCTAAGCACTCTTCAAACATTCGGCGTGTATCTGCTTACACTGTTGACACCATAAGGGTTGCTTACATATTTTAATAAATTAATGAACAATGTAGGCAATCTGTTAAAAATTTTTCTGTAATAATTATAGACACCACACAATCTTCTATTTGAAAAGTATATATTATTGATATCTTTTTATTCAGAGTTAGATTAATAAACACTTAAGTTAATTATCTGTGTTCCATTATCAAGGTTCTGTGGATCACAGAAGCCTATGCTCTTGGACAATAATCAAATTAGGTGCTAAACACAAAGAAGGTAATTACAGATTATAATTAATAAGAACTCACAAATAAATCAATATTTTCTGATAAATCTTCTCCTCACTATAATTATATAAGATGCTTTTTTCTATGTAATTTGAAATACCACTCTCACTGTAGATCGATAAATTACAAATAGATAAATATATTAATAGTAGATAGATGATAGACAGATAGATAGATAAATAGACTGACAGACAGACAATAAAATGGAGACAGCAATAGTGTCATCTTTACTTTCAACATGCTATGGCTTTACTGTTTTCATTAAATATATTTCAAATCAATTTTAAATGAATAAAATACAATATACAATACAGTTTACATAAGAGTTATTTAATTTCTTTCAATGAAAAGCAGAATTTTTATCAAAAGTAGAAGAAAAAATAAAGGTTGCTTTTCTGAAAAAAAGATGATAGCTTTGAAATATAGATTCAATCTTAGCATTTTGATTCAAATGAGCATAGCTCTATGTAAACCAATAATTGCAGGTTATAGATACCTAGCCAAAAAGCAAACAGTTAAATTGAGAAAAGAGCTGTCCTCAGTGAATTTGTCAATATGTAGGACATTGACAAACTGCCAAGCTACTACACGTCTCAGGAGACATTACAATGAACTTCAATTTTTATATGATAATTGGAGATTTCAGAACCTACTGTTCCACCAGTTAGCAAAGATAGATCTATACAAAGATATGATAACAATTTGAAAACTTTTCAGGTTAGTGCATATCTCTGGAGAAGGTTTAGTGAGTTCAAGTGACAGAAAATTATTGTAGGAAATAATTATACAATATATGGATTCTTTCAATTACTCAGCTGTTGGGAACTTTTCCAGCTTTTAAAAATCTAGCAATTTCATCAAAATCAATGGAGAAGAAATATGAACTAGAAAGATACCTCTCTGGAACCCATCTTATTTATATTTTTTACTATATTATACCATTGATTGCTACTAGGAATATTTGCAAGATTTTATAACATTCGACAAGGTTGTGAGTTAGTATACAAATATATCATTTTAATTCCTTTACTCAGAGAAAATATACTTTGTTGTTAGTTGTTAGAATGTTAAAGTTTCTTCAATGTAATTAAATGTCAGAGTCTGGCTAGGAGTGAAACTGAATTTCTTTTTTTAACCCCTGCCAATTATCTCACATTGTAAACTCACTGTTATTAAAAAAGTACAGTCAGAAGTTTTCCAGTTGAAGTTTGCAGTGTGTATTTTCAGTTTTCGATTCTAGAAATGCAAGAGTAGGAGCTAAGATGTCCATAGATTTCATTTCATCAGGCAGAGACCCTATTGTGATTTTTTCATATTCTCTTTTAGAGAAAGGGAAAATATCTAACTTTCATATGGCTGTTTTGCTTTTATAACACAGGGGCTCAAAGTTCTATTCATTGTCCAACAGAAGCCTCCGAGATGTGATTTGCTGATTTGAATGTTAAATGTCTGACTAAGATCCACATGTTTGTCCCCAGAGTGACATTGAGAGTTGATAGGGGATCCTATGGGAAGGGAAAAGGAATTAGATGTCCCTAGGTCATTTAGAGCATGTGGAAGTTGATTTTAGATTGGTTCCTTTCATTCTCTCTTGGGTTTCCTGACTATGAAGTGATGAATTGTAGTGCTCTGTGATGTCCCTTAGTGATATACTGCCTTGCCACAATTCAAAATCATAGAAACAACTTATCATGTCTGAAACATTCAAAACTGAATGAAAATGTCACTTTTCAATTTATAAGATAATTTTTCTCAAGTATTTGGCTATATTAAGTAAAATATGTCTGTCACTATGACTGCATCTTAAACCATTTTCACCCAATTCATAACTTAAGCAGAGACCTATGTTTACTACTAAGAATGCAAATATGGAGACAAAGTACAGGACAGAAACTGAAGGAGGGCCGTCTGCAGACCATTCCACCAGGGTATCCATCCCATGTGCAGTCACCAAGGTAGACGTTGATGTGGATGTCAGGATGTACATGCTGACAGGTGCCTGATATAGCTGTCTCCTTAGAGGTCTGCAAGAGTCTGACATACTCAGAGGCAGATGCTCACAGCTAACCATTAAACTGATCATGGGGTTCCCAAAAGAGAAGATAGAGTGAAGACTGAAGGAGTTGAGAGGATTCGAGACACCATGAGGAAAGCAACAATATCAACCAACCAGAGCCCCCAGGGTCTAAACCACCAGCCTGGGAGCGCTTAGGGAGGGACCCATGGCTCCAGCTATATATGCAAGGGAGCTATATATAAGTGGGAGAAGAGATCCTTGGTCCCATGAAGGCTGGACGTCGGGGGGTATTCGAGGGTGGGGAGGTGAGGTACGGGGGAGGGTGGCTGGGGGTACATCATCATAGAGGCAAGAGGAGAGGGGAAGGGATAGGGAGTTCCTGGGAGGGAGGGGGAAAGGAGGTAAGGGGAAAACATCTGAAATGTAAATAAAATTTCCAATAAAAAAAAAAAAAAGAATGTGAGATTGTAGATTCTCATTCCTGAACCACTCAAATGTGAAGTTATAAGTAAACACATGCTTCGAAATGTTAGGTATACATTTTGGGAAATCTGTTTTTAGACAGTTTTGTATTTGTGCAAATATCATAAAACTCACGTAAACAAATATGGGATAACATATTACATACCTCAGATTGTATAAACAGAAGGTGTATCAAGGTACTTGCCTCTGTGGCAGAATATATTGTTATTGTAAACTTCATTCATCACTATCATAATGGTAGAGATTATAGTATAATGAATACTTTCATTTTCTTCTACTGAGACATAACAACTGAGACAAACAACTTAAAGGAGGAAAAGTTTTCCTTGGCTCTTGCTTTCAGAGGTTTCAACTAATGGTTACATGGTCTAATTCCCCCTTGGTTTATACTAAGTTAGTACAGGATGGTGGACAGAAATGAAGGAACAAACTTGAACTCACAGTGGATGAGCAACAAAGAGAGAAATATGAGACACAGGGGTCCCAATATCTCCTTTAATGGCATACCCTCAGAAAACCAGAAGAATTCCAACCAGGCTGTACCTTCTCAAAGCCCAATTATTTCTCAGTTTTTCCATGGTATGACCAGTCTCTTACCTGATGGGATCTTAGAGGCGACTTTTCCAAATCACTGTGATGATCACAAGTAGATGATTTTCTATCTTTGTTCATTAAAGTTGTGTGTGCTATGCTATAGTCAAGCTCAAGGAATCTTGCACATTTCGTCAAGAGCTCTCAATTTAACTAAAGCCCCATCCTCTGTTTCTTAACCAGGGTCTTTCTATGTAATCCAGCCCAGACTTGAAGTAACAATGCTTCTACCTCACAGTTCTATGCTTTCATATGATGTTTATTTGTGGCAACATCACTATCAATAGCAATAATACAGGTGTTACATCATTACACAAGTTAAAACCATACTAGGCAAGAGCACTTTGATTTATGGGTTTACTAACCTATATACAATATATATTGGACCAAAATACGATGAAAAATGAATTTTTGGCTTTAAAATATGATTATCAGCATGGACGTAGCCTACTCGAGTATCTTAAAAGCATTGATAGTGTATAATATGATGAAATCAGGAATGGTTGTAGGATATTCAAGCATGAGAGAGATTCTGGGCATCTTGGATGACATTAAGAATGGAACAGACCACATGTGAAATCTTTAGGAAAAATCAGTCTTTAGGAGCAGAGAGAGAGAGAGACACATGAATGCCACTTACCAATGAAACACACAGCTCTTTCATAGTACCACCTGATAATGAACGAGATCATAAAAGGTTCTACAAAATCTATAAAACTAAGTATACTCTTTCAAACACCTTGATTTTAATGACATTCTGAGTGAAGAAAACAAGAAAGCTGGCCATATTTTTGACAGAGAAAAGTATAACCTAGAAAATGACAATACCATTAAATTATAGAGTCTCTGTCCGTTGTTAACCATAGTAAAGTAATTTAGGTTTAGCCACTGTGATGTTTAATATTGTCAACTAGGAGGATCTAGAATAACTAACCTTTGGTTGAATGTGAAATGTTCTCTATATGAGGTTGAGTAGGATTGGGGCATATCTGTAAGTGGCTGTCTAGTATGCTAGTTAACTTGGGAGGATCCACCATTCATGTGAACAAGAACTGGGATTTCCTACATCAAGTGAGCACTGCACTTTGCTTCCTGACTGTGGGTTCAATGAGACTAGCTACCTGAAACTGCCAGCATGTTTCCCCTGCTGTAGCTCTTACCATGTAAGTATAAGCCAAAATAAATTATTCTTTTCTTTAGTGTTTTTTGTCAAATCAATGAGATGGTAACTAATACAATCACTCTGGACAAAGGAGCAATTCCAAGGGAGGAAACTTGAGTTCTCTTTCTTCTATTTTCTTTATCTTACCCAAATAGACTTAAAATCTTTTTGTGACTTTCTACTATATCAGATTTAAAATGCTGCATGGTATGCCATGCAGTTTGTGCTTGACTGCTTTTTTTCCTATTAAAGCTAGAAGAGTGAGAATTTTAGATAACCTTTATAAGAAAAATGGTAATTAAGCTCAGCTGCCTTCCTAAGAGTGTTCTTCTTTTTAAATTTCACGAAACCATTATGCAAATATAATGAAGTTATGTTAAATAGCACTTTAAGGCCAAACAAGATTTATAGTTTTCTAGGCCTGACACTTTGCAGATTCCCTTTCACAGCATAACCAAGCAGCAGGGAACTGTTTCCCCAGATTCTACTTTCTGTTACAGATTTTTCTCCACAGGGTCTCATGCAGATCTCTGAGTATGATCTATAGTATTGTCCAGAGGCTCATGCCAATCCCTGAGTGTGATCCACAGTATTGTCCACAGGGTCTCATGTCAATCTCTGAGTGTGTTCCACAGTATTGTTCACAGGGTGTCATGTCAATCCCTGAGTGTGATCCACAGGGTCTCATGCAGATCCCTTTGATCTACAGTTATATTCTTGCACTAACAGTGTGAGTTCCAGAAACTCTGCTTCCTCCTAAACGTTCATGGCTCATTCAGCTGTACATGTTTGAAAGACCTCTCACTTTGCAGTGCAAAAGACCTACTGACTCCTGCATCCCTGACTTCTGTAACATACCTGTCACACCTTCCTAAGTATACCTATTTCCAAAACATTCTCAGGTGAACTGCTCACTGGTCAACAACGTGTAATATTTTCAGAGCATCCTTCAAAAAAACATATTTTTAAATGTTAAGAAATTTTGAGGCCACAAATCTAATTTGAGTCATTTTACTTAAAAAAAAAAAAAGAAATCTATTATGATCTCATCTTCCATGAAAGCACTTCAGTTAATTTGTGAATGTCGTTTGTTTGGGAGAGTCTCTTTATTGCATGTTGATTAATATCAATTGTCCTGCTATTGATATTCCCTAACAATAGTTATACAAATCAATGAAGGCTGACTTTTAGGTAAATGTTGTACATTTGATTATACCTTTATGGTTCTGAAATACAAATGAAAGTCATAACATTTTTATGCCCAGAATAACCTGTTCAAAGAACTGTCCTATCAATATGTGTAATGACTTGGCACTGGGACATCTGAGTCGGTAACATCACTGACAATGATGCTGTGATGCTAAGAATGTCATCTTCACTTGAAGGCCATCCCACAAATCAACGAGAAGAAGTAACTGTGACTTCGAATGGGCAGTTTCATTGAGACTGTTTCCACATTCATGGGGCTCTTTCTGTGTTCTAACAGCAAGCAGGCCTTCAATAACAGAATCTTCTTTATTATTTTTGTCATAAATTCTTTTTTTTTTTACTTTCTTACCACTTGGAAAGTTATTCAGGCATTTTATGAGATAAGACTTTATGAAATTCTATACTATACATATCTTCACAACTAAATCTTATTTTACTGTCCCTCTAGGAAAGTGAAAGCACAAACTGTCACAAGATTAATCAAATCACAGCCAAACTCCCTATTCAAGTGAACTGAAAACATCACAACTTCACTAAATCACAGGGAAGAAGCTACTACAGAAACATCAACACAGAATTCATTGTGGATCTAGAATAAATGCAAACCTGTCATCTGTACTAGTCTTTTGGTCCCCTAGGAGACAGTTTTTGTGATCAGAGTGAAAATTAATAATGCCATCATTCTTGGCAATTGTCCTAAATACTTCTAAGACTAAGCTTAATAAATGCAATCACACTGCAATAAAATTACATGCAAAGCCATAATGAACGGTTAGTTAATAATGTCCTAAGTCTTGGCAAATATCTCAAATACTCTCTGAGATTATGTTTTCAAGATATAGTTAAATTGGAATAAAATTACATGCAATGCAGCAAGGAATGTTGTCAAAGTGGTGTTAGAAAATTCAGCACATATATCTATATTTTTATTTTTACGTTTCATTCCAAGTTCCTAATATAGATCTAAATATACTATGAATTTTATTTTATGGTTATTGATCATCATTTTTCTCAAATTGAACATAGTTATTTTGAGTAAACTTAAAGGTAACAAAAAATGTACAATCACTTGAGACTACTCCAAAACAGTTCAGGCAGATGCTGAAGACCGGACAGTGTTTTCTAAATATCCCCAAGTGATTATGAGGTAGAGAGACTGAGTTGAAACTTTCTGATCCAATAATGTAAACATTTAAATCTCATCTTTATACAATTAGCAAATAGGCTGTGTTTATGGTGGTTTTGTCAGAGCTTATAGAAGCTACAATGAGTCATTCATTCATTCAGCAATTCACGCATGAAATTGTAATTAAATGACTATTGAATGCATCATATTCTATAAGTGCAACAATGAATTAGGCACAGCTCCAACAAGCAGAAAATCTCACTGTGCATGGGAGCCAAGCACAGTAGAAAATTATAATGAAATGTGCTAAGAACAGCCAAGAAGTATTGCGATATAAACTCTATAAATTGTTGTAATCAATGCTGTACCACGAAAGTAGAGGGAGAGTGTTTAATGTGTTCGAGACATTGGAATAGAAAGTGGTGAATTCTTCAACTATGATTTACACTTTTTTTTTAATTGAGTGTATGTGAAGGAGCCAGATAGAATCCCATCTCAGGAAGCTGCAGGAGCAGTTGAGAAGCCCCAGGAGGGGAAGGCTGTATATTAAGAGTAGTATGGAGTTTCTGAGAAAGGGTGGAAAGCGGTGCCTAAAATCACAGTGGGATGTTTAATGTCACACTCTATGGCAGTGATGACTATAATTTTTATTCAAAGATAGCAAAGGAAAATGAAGGTCTTATTTAAAGCAGAAAAATAAAACAGAATAAAGATGGTTAGAGGTACACCCTTAAGACTGTTCAGTTTTATAGTCTTTCAAGTAACATTAGGAATTAACCAAAAATATATTAATGTTATTTTCTCAGAACTCAATTCATTTTAAAAACCACCATAGTAGAGGACAGAGGAAGAACACAAGATATTTCCATCCATTAAGCATATTAAGTCTCCTGTGAGGAATTTTAGTGCTGTCTTTTATTCTCTGCACAAAGAAAGACAAGTAACTTCATCAGGGTTTTGGGAATCACTCGTGGGAACAGCAAACTTTAAATCTAGGGCAAAATTAGATTTTATTTTTATCAAATCAGTTCTGTCATCGCTGAAGGAAATGTGGTGGGGACAAGATTGTTTCTTTTCTCACAAATTGCCAAGATTGCATTTGGGTCAAGTTTGCTATTGCAAAATATTTAACTTCTCTTACCCAGGGGCTATAATTTAAAGCATCAACTTTGGGAACTAAATTGTTTGCATCAGGTTCATTAATTTACAATCTTCTTCGTGGGGCAGAGATCCCTGTTTCAAATCATTAACAATGCAATCACATAGGAAAGTGATTTCTATATTTAAAAAATAATAGTATTATGCAGCAGCGTGCTGACAATGTTTCTGTAAGTATATAAAAAGCAGTATCTTCTCATACAAGAGTCGAAAGTCCAAATTGTTCCTTCCAACATGGCTTCATACCAGGGTAAGAAATTATTGTACTCACCCTCAATCATTTTTAAGAAAATTTGTTACTAAGCTTACTTGAATTTCATTTTATGATTTCTGAGACTACCAACCATCCCCCACAGGAATTCATCTCTTGACTTTTCTATGAAGTCAGCTTCCATAGGACTAATTACCTAAGGAGACTGGAGAACAGGAGCGGAAATGAGCATGAGATGCTACAGTTTTGTGCTCCTTGTAGAATTATCTAAATTAATGCATGGCCTCAAATTCTACATACTCACAGTAGAATTGTGCATTATAATTATTTCTCAGCTATGATATGTGCTTCTCTATAATGACATCTCTCTAATTATTAATATTTTATTTGAAATAACTCATGTTATCAATGGACACAATTTAAATAACTAATGCTTGGACATTTCATACTCCGTGTGACAATATAATTCATATTAAGATGTATAGGCTGATGTAACTATTTGGTATATGTTTAGGTATTTTAACTGTCACAATTGAAATTATATAAAAGATGAATATTTCAAAGCAAATATTATCATTTTAAGTCTATTCCTTCTGATTTCTGAATATTTTTTTAAAAAGTAATTTTTGTCTCCTGTAAAGTGAGCTGGTTGCATACTGTTAAAGTAATTATTTAATTAAATATTTCCAATTTAATTATCAAACACATACTCAATAAGTGTGAACATTTCTGATTACCTCATTGCCAGATATTTCTTTATAATAAGATTTTCAAAATCAGTTGTCATAAATACTACATTTTTAAACATTTGGAAGTATTTACAATAGCCAATACTTTATGCTTCCTTTTCTATATCAATCCTAAGATAATATAGGCTGGAAAAATTTGGTAGCACTAAGTAGTTATTTTTAAAAATAAAATAATATTTTATGATATTAGTAAAATGTCATGAGTAGAGAGAGAAAATATTTTTTCATTTGCTATAATATTTACAGATAATTTGTCTACTTAATTATAGAATGCTATAGTCTCTAGTCACAAATATAACTATACATCATTATATTTTGGACAAAATTTATAAAAATTGTTTTATAACTTTCTTTAGACCTATAGATTCCTAAGGTTTTGGGACCCAGTAACATGTTTTACCTGAATTATGCTTCCTATAATGTGCATTAGGAAGGAAATCAAAGTCCAAAACAACTCCTTTTAATTTAAAATCACAAAGCCTTCCTACAATCTCCTGAATTAAAATATTGTTAAATATAAAAGCTAAGCAGAAGGATATATTACGTACAGGTGATAATACATTCAAAAGGAAAATGTCTTAACTTGTATTGCTATAGCAAATCCAACAGACTATGGTTCACTGTTGATAATAAATGCTCCCTGTCTTGTGGCCAGGAGGTCAAGAAGTCTAAGATCATGCTTAAGATCCTGGCTAGAGTTCCACTCCTGACTGCAGATCCCTGTTCTCTTTCTGTCGAGAATGTGGCCCTGTTCCTCATTTCATCACGGTAGTAATCCCATAGTGGGATTTCAGAGTCTAATGATCTAAGCATACTTCTCACAGACCTTACACAGGCTTGAGGGATCCAGTATCAAATTTTTCTGTGGACACAAACATTCTGTCAATATAATGTATCTAACTAGACTCATTCAATTAACTTTCTAAAATTTTAAGTGCAAAGCATCCAGTTTTTCAAAGATAGTTCAAAAATTATAAATTAATATTTCATTAGTCTCTAAAATAAGCACTAAAAGGGAAGATGTCCTATGTAATTAAGTACATCTTAAAACTCATAGGTTAATATTTGTGTTAATAAGAATCACAAGACTGGATTTTTCAAATGTATGAATATCAGAATTGTAAAGAATACTTATCAATATTTTCATTTAAAATTTAAAGAGCTGTTATTTCAATGTAAAACAATTCATGTGCTGATATTGTTTATTTGCAACCCCTCTAGTAAATGTATATTAATGCCTAATTTTTTGCTTATAGTACTGAATGACAGAATAAGTTATATCCCATCAGCATAATACCTTTAATAATAAGATTGTCACCCATAAGAAATAATGTATTTTTCAGCAGGAAAAAAATATCAGTGTATAGGCACCTACATCTTCCTTACTAACTCCTGCTCTTGAGCAAATAATTTTATTTTAGGCTAATTTCTAAAGATTGGCATATTGAAAAATATGAATAATGCCAGATGATATTGAAAATGAAGCAAAAATAAAATTTGTAACAAGCCAAGAGCTTTGAAAAACTACAAAAAGCATAGAAATATAAGAAGATATTTAATATTAAAATAAGTTGATATAAAAATACAATTGATTCATTTAAAAGTTTAATGTTTAATTAGAATAATGTAGAAATTAAATCATGTAATATAACACTAAGCTCATATTAATTTCTCTGTTAACAGACTTTTGGTAACAAAAGTATTATTTTACCAATATCGGACAAAAGTACTTTATTATGATATTATATAATAGGTTTTAAGGGTGTTTTAACTTAAAGGGTGATGATTGATTTCAGAGATTTTTCAGATGTGGATACTGTACAACTTAAATACAGTTCAAGTCAAATGGTTACTAAAAGATGAAAGGCTTAGAGAAATAATGTAGGACACTGTCAACAGGATTAATTGGCAGCCCACATATTGGGAAAGGATCTTCACCAACTCTACATCTGTCAGACAGCTACTATCCAAAATGTATAAGGAACTCAAGAAGTTAAACAGCAAAATCCCAAATAACCCAATTTTTAAAATGGGGTACACAGCTAAACAGAGAATTCTCAATGGAAGAATCTCAAATGACCAAGAAGCACTTAAAGAAATGTTCAAAATACTTAGTCATCAGAGAAATGAAAATCAAAACAACTCTCTAACATTCCATCATACACTTATCAGAATATCTAAGATCAAAAACTCAAGAGATTGCACATGTTGGCACAGATGTGAAGCAAAGGGGAACAGTTATTTATTGCTTGTGGGAGTACAAATTTGGTGTGGGAGTACAACCCCTTTGGAAATCAATTTGGAAGTTTATCAGAAAAGTAAAAATAGTGCAATCTTAAGACCCTACTGTACCACTCCCGGGCATATACTTAAAAGATGCGCCAACTCCCACAAAGACACTTGCTCAACTATGTTCATAGCAGCTTTATTTGTACTAGCCAGAAACTGGAAACATCCTAGATGTCTGTCAACTGAACTCGGTTGGTACAAAACATGTGATACATCTACATAATGGAATACTAATTGGCTATTAAAACCCAAGGCATCATGAATTTTGCAGGCAAATGTTTGGAACTTGAGAATATCATCCTGAGTGAAGTAAGCCAGTCCCAAAAGGACATGCACAGCATATACTTAATTATAAGTGGATATTGTCCATAAAATACAAGCACCATGCTTATACTCCACAGACCCAAAGAAGATAAACAAGAAGGAAGTCACAAGCAAGGATGTTTGACTCTCACTTAGAAGGGGAAATAAAATAGTCATAAGAGAAAAATGGAGGGAGGGAACAGAGAGGGAAGTGGTATGGGGAGAGAAATAGGGGGTTCAGGATCATATGTGTAGAAGGACAGGAGAGATGGCTAGATAGCCTTGAAAATAAATAGGAATCTGCAACTGACAAGGGGTGAGGAGGTAGTGGACATCTCCAGGACTGAGACAGAGACCTGGAATAAGGGAGGCTTCCAAGAATCAGTGGGGGTGACCTTAGCTATGACTCACTATACTGGGCCTACTGAACCTAAAGAGGTCACCTAAAGAGGAACTACAGTGGAGTGACCAAAACCCACCCACAAAACTTTCAACACAAATTCATCATGTCTACAAGAAATGCAGGGACAGGGGACTGAGCAGAGACTGAGGGAATGGCAAAGCAATAACTGGTCTAACAAGAGACCCATCTCATGGACAACACCAGTCCCTGATACTATTAATGATAATCTGTTATGCTTTGAGACAGGAGTCTATCTTCTGAGAGGCTCAACCCAGCAGATGACTCAGACAGATGCAGAAATTCACAGTCAAAGAGTGGCCCCATGGAGGTATGAACTCCACAGGAAGACAGACCAACACAGCAATTACTGTAGATCTTTGAGCCTCTCAGAGTCTGAACCACCAACCAAAGAGCATACTCTGGCTGTACCTAGGCCTCCTGGCTCATATGTAGTAGATGTGCAGCTTAGCTTTCATGTGAATCCCGAACAAATGAAACAAGGGTTATTCCAAAACTGTTGGCTGTTTGTGGGGTATGTTCTCCTAGCTAGACTTCCTTGTCTGGCCTCAGTGGAAGAGGAAGCACCAAGCCTCACAGAGACTTAAAACTCCATGGTAGGGGGATACCTAGAGGTTCCCTAACCACTCAGAGCAGGGGTGCATGGGTAAAGGATTGTGGGAAGGGGTGACCAGGAAGTGGGCAGATATAAAATGAATAAGTAAAAAAAAAATATATTGAGAAAGTAATGGAAACCTGAATGATTGTTAACAAACACAATTATTTCAAGTTAGTTAAAATTATCAGTGTAACTTGTGTAAAATCCTAAATTATCAAGAATATAGCAATCTGGGTAATTTAATCTTCTTTAGAAAAAGACACTTACAGCTTTTCTCTCTAATTAGCATTTTATGCTGGGGCAAGTTCAAGCCATAATGGTTGACGTTGTGTTTCACTCTCTGAGGTCAAATACTACGTGACAAAGTTCTAAAATTGCAGGCACTATAAATAGGCTCATGGGAAGAAATCTCCGTTCCTAATCACTCTCACTTTATTTGAAGTATGTTGTGATACATGACACAAGCATTGTTGGAAATAACACAAGCTTCTTAAAACCTTAAACAGATCCCTAACTCTTTAGGTATAAGCTCTGCTATTTTCTCTCTTAAAGCTAAAAATTCTGCTACATATCATAGAGCATCTTGTGTAGCAAATTTCTTCTTAAATATGGTTGGCTTTAAATGAAAAGAAAACTGGTTACTTTGAGTCAAATTGGGTTTATTTTGAGGTTCTCAGGGGAACTAAATAATTGAGTAGAAACTTTAATACCCAGCACCTAAAAAGGAAAAGAATCAGAATTTTTAGTATCTTAGTAGCTAAGAATAAACAAAGCATATGTCTTTATAGCTCTCTAAGGTCTTATACAACATGAGAGGGAAAGAAAGCAATTCTCTAAGAGACTTTAGCTCTTGTGTGTGTGTGTGTGTGTGTGTGTGTGTGTGTGTGTGTGTGTGTGTGTTTGACCTAAATGAAGGTGGATGCATACTGAGTAATAGAGAGGTAATAAGGATGCAAGATTATTGTAATTCACAAGAAACGTGCAACAACTTCAAATAAACATAGGAAATTCTCATGGTTTGGGTTTCATTTCTGAGAAGAGATGCCATGTCAAAGGCAAATCTTATAAAGGCAAATAATTGAAGCTGGTTTACAGTTTCAGAGATTTAGTCCATTCCCATCATGGTGGGAAGCATGGCAGCATACAGGCAGATATGGTGCTAGAGAAGGAGCTAAGAGTTCTCCACATTGATCAGCAGGCAGCTAGGAGGATACTGTCTTCCACTAGCATCCAGGAAGAGGCTCTAATTCCACACTGGGCATTGCTTAAACACTAGGAGGCTTCAAAGCCCACCTCAGAGTGACTTGCTTCCTCCTAAAAGGCCACATCTACTCCAATAAGACCACCAATTCTTATAGAGCCTCTCCCATGGACCAAATATTCAAACACATGACTCTATGGGGGCCATTTTTATTCAAACCACCACAGTAATCATGAACATATAGTACTTATGAGACAAATTCTGTGTGTGTGGTGGTTGACATGTGAAATATACAATATGAGCTCATAAGCTTGAACATACTGGTCATCAGGATGGATTTCTTCTTTAAATTATTTTTATTTTTTATATTATAACATATTAAAATATTTCCCTGCTCTTTCCTCCTTTCAAAAGCTACCATATATAGGATATAACAGTATTTTGAATTTTTATAAAAGTAGAAACTTATGAAGGAACCAGGTGAGGTTTCCACTTGAGCCCTGAAGTTCCATCGACTGACCTCACATCTTCTTTACCTTCTGCTTTCTAACTATAGGCTCAATGACCAGCTGCCTCATCTCATATTATCCCCGTGTCTCCTCCATCATGGTGGACTGGAATAACTCTTTAACCGTGAGCCAAAGTAAACGTTTTCTCTTTAATGTCAGTATGGCCAGATATTTGGTCACATCAATAAGAAGAGTGACAAACCCATTGTACATCTTTGATGAATGAGAAGTCATCAAAGGATCACACTGTCATAATTCCAGACTGACTAAAAATACTTGTTGATTTCAGGTTTTTCTTTGTTAACTTGATATCCCCTTCTTTTTTACTTATGTTTTATACATCAATAAAAGCTAATTAAAATGTCATAACTAATTTATTGTAAGAGAGTACAAGTAAAATTACTGTTATATAAATTAGGAGAAAGGTTTCAGAAAATTATTGAGGGTCCATGGGGAAGGTCTATCAAAAGCGGGGATATAAAATCAATTAGTTATAGAGGGTTAAAGAGAATTATTAATCAGGAAGGGATAAATTGGGTGGAATGGGGAAAGCAGGTTAGGAAAACTAGAAGGGATAAATAACACTAAAGAGTTTTAAACAAGTCATATGTAAAGTTCCTACTAAAGAAGTGGCCTAAAATGTTAACTATCTATACACATACATAAAAGAGTCAAAATGGACCTATCCAATAACAGGGCAACAAGGTCTTTACTAGACACCAGAGATTAACAAATTAAAAGTTCAGAGCATATATATATAATATATATATATATATATATATATATATATAATATATATTTTATAATTTTTATATATATGTAAATTAATTTCATCTCTCTGTTTCAATAATTACAGAAAAGTCATGAACCTAGAAGCAGGAGCACAAGGGAGAAGTAGGTAGGGAAAAGCTTGGTATGGAAATGATGTAAATACAGTACTCATTGAAGACAGTCTCAAATAAAATATAACTTAAGAATTTCTTTTAGTTCTCTTTATAGAAGGATGCCATGATGGTTTGAATGAGAATGGTTACTGGAGGCTCATATATTTGAATGCTTAGTCACCAGGCAGTGGAAATATTTGGAAGGATTAGAAGGACTAGATATACTACAATGTTATAGGTAATGTGTCACTGGGCATGAGCTTTGAGATTTCAAAAGCTCATATCAGGCCCAGGTGTGATATCTCTCTCTCTCTCTATCTCTATCTCTCTATCTCTCTCTGTCTCTCTCTGTCTCTCTTTCTCTGTCTCTCCATCCCTTCCTCTCTCCCTCTTCCCCTCCCTCCCTCTCTGACTGCTTATAGATCAGGATGTAAAACTCTCAGCTACTTCTCCAGCTCCATACCTATCTGCCCTCGTGGTTTCTGCCATGATAATAGACTAGGCTTTTCAACTTATAAGCAACCCCAATTAAGGGGTGTCTCTTCCCAACAATAGACTAGGACAAATTTTTAGTGTTTTGTTTGTTTGTTTGTTTTTACTTACTTTCTAAAAATCCTCAAATAAGCATTTGACTACCAATTAAAATCATCGCAAGCTATTCTTTTCCTGTAAATTATAATACGGAATGACAGTTTGTGCTGACAATGATGATGAGCAATATGTAGGGATAATCCCAGAACTGGATACTTTTGAGGTTAGTAATGTGACTGTCATCCCTAGAAAATGTTATGAATACTAAAAATCCTATCACATGTATCTGTGGCCACATTTTGCAAACCTCATTTGTATTATCTCTCATTACATGAGCACCTGTATTGCTTTCCCAATTTAGATATAAAGAATCACTTAGAAAATTCTTCAGACAGCAGCTACATAATGCATTTTAAAAGTCAGGGCTATGCTAAACAACAGAAAGAGAAGGGTGATAACACACGGCAGTCCAACAGGCATTGTATAGCTGAGACTGCCTAAACCTTCCCATGCAGGCCTCCTGGATACACTTACCTGAACTCTCATGATATATGCAAGGACACCTAAATTTTAAATAATTACCAGTTTGTCAATCTGTGTATGGGGAGTACTTACAGATTCTTATATTATCAAAATGAAGTGAACTTTGCCAAGTCAATTAAGAACATTATAAACCCTCTGTGAGATATAAACCAAGAAGAAGCATGTGTGTGTGTGTGTGTGTGTGTGTGTGTGCGCACGCGCGTGTGTGTTTGTGCTTGAGCATGTGTGTGTGTGCAGTCAAATATGACATAGACACCATTATTCCATACTTAATTCAACACCATTTTCATAACATCAGCTTTTTAAAAAGCATTGTGGCCATATCTGTCAGCCTATTGAATCTCATTTACCTGCCTATAGTAGAGATCATTATAGCAGTCCTAAAGACTAAATTCAGGATGGATTGAAGTTGTCGGTCACCACCTCAGAGCTTTCTGCTGTGTTGATCAATCTGTGTCAACTCGAGAGGATCATTGTGGATTGATCGAAGCAGCTGCAGGAGTCTCTTCATCTTGAACAGCATGTTAGAGTTATGCTGAAGGTCAGAGGAGAAAGAATTTACAAGCTACTTTTAGTTCTCTTGAATGATCTGCCCAAGTATTATTATACTTAGTCTCATCACATCAGGAATTTATTAATTGACACCTCCCTCCTAATATGTTTTTTTTTCTAATCATTCTTTTTACGTTTTCAATTCCTGTTAGTCCATTCATTTTTCATTATTCCTATTTCCTGTTAGACATTTATCAATTTCTAGTACATATGTTCCTTTACGTATTTGCTATGTTCCTGAATATTTTTTGGTGGTAATCTCTAAGAAATGGTCTCTTTTATATTGGGATTTTATAAATATGCTGATAATGTCTAGCATAGCAACTTATACATTACCATTAGTAAATGAAAATATGAATGAATCAACTTAAATTATTGACTTAAGTTCTGATCAAAACCAATCATAAGCATGTCATTTCTTTTTATCCAGAAACAAAGATTCATTTGTAAAAATATAAGTCTCTTCTCATCAGTTAATACACCACCAATATTTTATCAGAATGACAAAGATTCTCACATCTTTCATCCATCATTACAGTATCTGTACACAGATGTGCAAGTGAGATTTTATTTAAGGATTGACCAGGCTAAGTTTTTTGTAGCTATTATCAAATATTTGATGTGTCTTAGATGCTACCTTAAATACATGATCTAATACTGTATAATCTACTGACTTCAGCTCTTGTTTCTTGAAATAATGCTCATTAAAGAAGCCAGGTGTACCTTTAGAAAATACACTTAAATCATTGCTCAAAACTCTCCCATATCCTTATAATTATAGTTAAAATCCGAATACCTTAAGAATTTTTTAAAAGAACTGTCTTAATTTGTCCTTTCATTGCCTCTGTGACCTACTTTCCACTTTCCGAAAATGTCTTCAATCATATTTTCATATGTATACATATTGCTCCTTGGTGGCCTCTGGCCCCCTGAGCGGTCCTCATGCTGTGTGCTCTCCCAACACAGGTTTCTACCTCCCTTCTATCCTTACTCTACCAGTTTTTGGTAATATGCTACTTTTTCAAAAAGGCTTTCTTATATTATTTAAAATAAGAATATGTTTTTATTTCTAAAAGAACATTCTAGATTCCTCTTAAAATGTTCTAATCTGTTTCTTCTTCATAAAGAGCATAAGCCTCTTCAGATACTTTCTAATTCATGTATCTAATCATTTATAGGCCATTCCTCATTAGATTATAAGATGCTTAAGACAAAGATGTTTGTTGGATTTTTGTCACTGTGATAGTTCAAATACCAGAAAACAGGTACCATTTGGTACTATGAATAGAGTAAATAAATGCAAAGGAAATATTCATGAGATATTATTTTATTTTAGTTTTTATTTGGTTAGTTTACAGTTTATTTGTCAGTGAAATCTATATGATAAATGGGTGGCCAATTTGTCTGTAATTCTAAATGAAACAACCATTTAGAATGTACCACTATTTATGTAAATACCACATATTTCTAAACACCAGGTTCAGGGGAGGTGAACAAATTGAGCTTGTACTATATCCCCAGGCAATGTGATTACCCAGATAATTATGACAACACACATATAGGGCTATAACACAATAACACTATCCTCTCAACATTCTTCAAGGGGATCACTGTAGTTTTAAGTTCTTAGCTAAGTAATGAAAATTCAAATATGGCATGGTCTTATAAACAGTAAAATATGGACACAAGTGCAACTCCATTTCTGATGACAGGTGCAGACAAGATCTACAATCTTTGGGGTATCAACATATACCCAGCAGGCATTGTGAGCCACACTTGTTTGGAACTACCCAGTCATTATAGTACTTTATTGTGCATGAAATACATATGAAGGTTACTAGTTTATAAGTTTCTAGCTTAATTCACTGAGAAAGTATTTTTAATACTAAATACAATTATTAATGACCCATAACAGACTGATTCATTAAATTCTTTCTTTTTGTGGAGGATAGGTCTCCAGACTTTTAAATGATCAGACCTTCTCAAGTTTGCTTTGCTACAGGGGTGCCTCCTCGGCTATTTGCTGACTTTATCTATTGCCAGAGGCAACTGGATGAGTTCATCTCCATTTTAGGGAAATGCAAACTGACTCCCTCTTGGTCTAGAGTACCATCCTGCTCATCAAGCCTTTACTATCTTGCCAGGCACCACAGGAGAGTTATCATGGGGATAGCTGATTGCTAGGCTGCACTTAGAGCTGATAAATATGCAGAAGTGTAGAATATTAAATGATTTTATTAGCAATCAACTTATTGTGTCATTATGTTGATTTATCTGTATGATAAAAATTAGCAAAACTCAATCTAACATTTTAAAATCCTCTTTTTAATTCCTTTAAATATATTTTCCACTTAGTGCAAGGTAACTAATGTTAAGTGAAGTCACCAAAACACTCCAACACGATTGCTGTTCTCAAAAGAAATAAATAGCAGTCTTAATAATTGCAACAAATTTCACAAGATAAGAAGCAAAGGCTAAAGGATATAGAGTTTCACTGGTCAAAAAGAAAATTAACAAGTTAGCACACTCCAAAGCAAATGTCAAATGATAAGCAAAATTAAGAAAATACAGTGTATCATGTTTTAATTTTTGTAGAACTTTCAGTAATATATAACAAAATTAACCTCTTATTTTCAAAGTATGTACTGTAATATTTCTACCACTGAGGTTTATATTCTCATGCATATATTATGCTATGCTATGTCTATTAGTTAACTTCAAATTAGTAAATATCTCAGAAGTTGGAGTACCTACCTGCCATTTTGGTTTAATCAGCTATGCTATCTCTCTACATAAACAAATTAACAAGATCTGCAAAACAAAACGAAATATTCAAGAGTGCCTGAGTTTGCAGCCAACTAGCCCTGTATTGAAACTTCTGATTACAATCCTACAAGTCAATTTGGGAAATTATCAACCCATTTCACCTTAGAAGGATGGATTGCAGCTCCTTGGTTATGAATACAGTTTGGGAACTGAAGGTTAAACAAGTGGAAGAATGTGAATTAAAATGCAAAGTGAGACATGAACCAAAGTAAACCAAGAATCCATGTTGACGTCCTTGATTCCTGCTGCATCAGAAGGACTTATCCAGGTCAGTGGCCCTACTGCAACGGGAAGCCCTGTTCCTGCTCTGTGCTGACACCATAAACCACAAGGAAGCTCATAATCCATGCTTCCCTAGTCCATAAAGAGCAAATAGGCTACGTTCACAGTGATATTGATGATTATGGACAGACAGATGAGAAGAGGAATATAGAAGACTTCTGTGACAACCCCTACCTCCACTCCAACCTTCCCCCCACCCACATAAAATATAGTAACAGCCTAGACAGGAAACCATTGGAGAGAACTCTTAAAAAATGTCATAGGATGCTAGGGTGTCACTCTCCATGTTACATGACACTTGGCAGGGATGTGGGACAGGAAGGACTTAGCTCCATCTGGAGTCAGGCTTCTGAGAGTTTGACAACACCCTAGTGAGTATATAGATAACAAAATAAAATAGAACTTTTGTTTTTCTTTTCTTTTTTTCTTTGGTTTTTTGTTTTGGTTTGGCTGTTGGTTTTTGGTTTTTGGTTTGCTATGTTTTGGTTTTGGCTGTAGTGGAGAAATAACAAGGGCAGTGGGAAGATCAAGAAAGGCTGAGGAAAGGAAGCAAATGTGATAGAGGTATAAAATGTGAAACCGGCAAAGAACCAATTAAAAATATTATGTTGGAAAAAAAAACACCCCAAAATACTTGTGCAGTTAACACTGTAGTAATAGCTCTCAAAAATGAATGAAACAACATTAAATATTGACTCAAATTGTAATAAAAATCATAAGATATTGATTTATTCTATTTAGAACTGCCACTTATAAATATGCACATATTTTTATCAGTTAATAAGCCACTGATTTATATTAGAGTAGCAAAGATTCTAACGTGCCAAATATATCACTATACTATACTATATGTACACATTCACAAGTGTAAATTTATTTATAGATTGAAAAACAATTATATTTTAGTAAGAAAATTGTTACTGTGACTACTATCATAGAAATGTTTACTTTTATTGGCTGGACTATATTATCCACACAAAAGTAAGGGTTCCACTGGAGATGAAGCCCCCTTGGTTGGGCTTTGAAAAGATGGCAGAATAAGGGAAGAGATAAGGGGAAATGTATATCATCAAGTTATCAAGGACTTTTATTATCTTAATAAAAAATGAGTGTATTCTAAGTGATGTACCCAAGAAATGGCAATGCTTCCCTATGGAAGGCTGTCTTACTGCTATCCAAGATCTAAGATGACAATTGGATCACTAACTTCTATTTTCTTAGAGATTAAGTTTCTTTCTTCCTCAGAACTTATCATCACAGGGGAAGCCCAATTACAAAAGGATTTGTAAAAAAAAAGAACAGAATCAAGCTAACTTTTTGCCTGTAAACACATGTGGGGATCCAATAGAAACCAATTCTGTGCTTACAGACACAGGCTCAGGGATCTAATAAACTGATCAGATGTGCTTGCTCCAGAAGTACAGAGAAGAGGACCCATGGAAAGAAATCTTCCAAACATTAAAACCACACACTAAACCCACATCTTTCCTCTCCCAGCTCTAGAGTTCCTCTTTCTGTTGAAGGAGTATGTACTTCTTTCAAACATGTTATCCTTTTGTTTGCCCTGAGCTCTCCCCTTTTAATTCTTTGACGAAGAACAGTGGCCTAGGAACCTTGCTGTTCTGGTGTCTAAGTAAAGATGAGAAAACGCAGGAACCACTTGGTTTTAGTCCTGCAATCAATGATTTCTTTCACACCCAATTTCTGTAATTTGATATTTAAGGGCAACTTTTCTTCCTATTTATGTTTTTCTCTGCTGTTATAGAGGATTCCTGTGAAGTATGGGTGGACATTCCTTAGTGATGGAAGTCATTTTGTTGATAAAGAGTCCAATAACAATAATTCAAAAGTTTTTATTAGCTTACTTTTTGAAGACAAGTTGCTGACCCTGGAATCTAGATTTGCCTTGGGCTCAAGAATCTCCTGCCTCAGATTAGTCCTCAGTTTATAGAAGGTATATTACCATATAATACTCAATATCATATCTTTTCCAAGAAATCTGGCTTCATCGTCATTGTTATGTTATTAGTGGAAATCTAAAACTATTAAATAAAATCAAGATCATTGATATAAAATCAGAGTAATCATGATTATGAACAAGATTGGATCAAATCATATTATTTATTTATTCAGTATCATTTAGTATCAACTCTGGACACACTATGCACCAGATATTTTTGTCTGTCCTTCCCTGTCATCCAAATATAAGGTATTCTAAAATAAATAATGTGAAATTAGGGTCTTTTGATTAAACAACTGACTTTGTGTCCAGTGTTGTCTCAGTGGAAAATACTAGATAAACAAAGTCATCCTAGGATCCTCAAGTAATATCAGTGACCATAGGACAGTGTATTCTAAAATTACCTTGAGTGTAGATGTACATTTGTTTTTTAAACCATCTTTGCTTAATAATTAGCATACAAATAGTCCCAAGTAGGATTGGAAGTTAACGTTTCATTAACCTCACTTACAATACCTAAAGGAGACATCGACATTTAAATTCAGGTGGAAAATTTGCCTAAGTTCTCCTAATATGATTTTCGGTGAAGAGATGCAATTACACAGAGGACCAGTAAAGCTCATCTTATATTAAGAAACACAAACATACACAGTTAGCACAAATGAAATAATAACCTTCTAATAATATATTGACCTCATGTTGAATTTGTTTTATTTTATATTTTATTTATATTACTTTTGTTGCTCCTAAAAATCAGAGGCCTCTGTATGCTAGGCAATGCTTTTCCGTCAAGCTACATCCCTAGCTCACTGATGATGTTTTGTCAAAGACTGTTGCAAGTGATATTTTAAGAAATTATCATCTGTTCTTAAGACACATTTTATTTTAATGGGTATAAGGTATATATCATGTGCTAATTCTGACAGCAAACAATTCATTTAATGTTTTCTTACTGATTCCCTTGTGTCTTACCAAGAAAGTCTTTATAAAGTACCAATATTGAATAAAAGCCAATTCTGAACCTAAAACGAGGAGATTCAATAGGAAGTATGACCTAGGACCTAACTTTTTATGGTCTTCCGTCTAGCGAGGAAGATTGAAAACAGGAACCGAACCAAATTCAAAAAGTATGTGAGTTTTTAAAACTCCTCTATGTTGGGCATTGTATGAAGCACCTACTTCTAAGCTGTAAAACTTGACTAAAAATAGCAAACAGGATGTTCAAGAGACTTCAACCCTCCACAAGGCAGAGTGGTGCTGGCGCAGAACAAGGTTTCCCACCATCAGTGACTCAAGTTCTCATTTGGGCTTGGTCATTACTTGCACTCTACTTTACTGAGGAAAGCCACTTGATGTCTTATAGCCGATTCTTCTGAAGTGTTGAAAAAGAAAATAACGAAGGCTCCTACCTTACAGCTCCTCTCAGGCATGTTTGATGGACAGCATTTGAAATACAGCGAGGACTGGACCAAATCAATTTCATTTCTCATTCCCAGCTCATGCCTTTCACACAGATTGAATTCTGGTCTTTGTTATTCAGTATACTCCCACTTGAATATGGAAGAGAAAAAGAAAACAATTGTAATACAGTGTGATTTGTATTACATTCCAATTTTGTTAGATAAAATAATCAAACAAATTATTGGAATATAGATCATTGAAAGTTGACATGAAGGAAGCCAGAATAAAAGAAAATCTGTTAGCAAAACCGTACATGCCATGCAACTCCTTGTTAAACCCATAATTAGCAAAGCCCACCAATATATCTAACATGCTTCTAAGTTACAACGATGAGTAAGAATCATTCATCTAACTTAGAACAGACTTTGTCCATGTTGATTATTTACAATTTAAATGGATGTGATTATTTAGTAGATTTTCCTAGCATGCACACAGCCCTTGATTCCATTGGTAAAACTTCATAGACTGAGAGTAGTAATGCACATTTGTAGCCTGGCACAGGGGAGGTGGAAGCAGGGGTGTCAGAAGTTTAAGATCATCACTGACTATGTAATGGGCTCAGGTCAGCTTGAAATAAAGGAAATTCTTACTCAAGAAAGATAATATCAAGGTAAAACATGCATCAGTGAAATTGTACTGAAGTTATTTGATAAGTTTTAGCAGACACGAAATTATCTGATTTTCTCCTGAAATTTTGATAATTTTAGTCTGTGAAATAATCTGGTAATGGATGAATTAATAGGAAAACCCTGTTATAGAATTCAAATGCATAAAAATGACAGATGAACATAGAAAATGAAATCCAAACAAACTAACAACAAAACTCCCACACAAATTAGAAATTAGAGCCACGTTCTAGGAAATGGTAAAAATATGTTTTGGGAGTGTTAGGAGTATATGGTTAGGCAAGTTATAGAGAGAACATGTACCTAAGTCAAAACTTTCTTTTTATCAGATAAATCTGCTTGGCAACAGTTATCAGAAAAATCCACGATAGCTTTGTGCATGAGGTACTTCACTCCAAATCCCTTTTTCCAAAGGAAAAGTACTCACCAGACAACTATGGGAAACTTAGGTAAAGAATCTTGTGCCTTGTTTGCTATTTTCCAATGTACAGGATTTTTTTTTCCCCACACAAAACCATAATTTATAGTTCATTCCAATCTGGAGAGGCCTGTGGTTTTTCTAAAAATCAACTCAAAGTGTTCAAAGAAGTATACTCATCATGTAGGACTTGTTCTCCATCTAGGTGAACTGGGGAAGAGTATACATCTTGATTTCAGGCCACTTGATGATTCTGTGGTCCTATGAATGAATGTAGAGTGATCTAAAGTGCTTTAAACACATGCACCGCCCTGCACAGTGCTCAGCTGGTTGCCTACACCATCTCTGGTTTAGTGTTTTCTCGTGATTCAGAACTAAGAAAACCTAGTGTTCTTGCAGGATTTTTAATTGCAACCAAAAGAATCAAATTTACATCATAAAGGCCTAATGTACACAAACACAATGATCTGAAATGTCCACTTCCTGTGGAGTCTTATTTCTTATGGCACAAGTATATGGAAAAACATATGGATTATCATCAACTATAGATTCTCAACAAAGTCACAGTCAGGGGACATTATTGTGAATTGTCCTGAAGCCATGTAGCAACCCAAGGAGCGTCATAGTCAGCCTTCAGCCTCTTCAGAGGTGAAACTGACCCACATAAGCCAAGGTCACCAGAACAAATTATTCATTTAGCTTGAGCTACCTAATGTGGAACAAGGCACTAGACAAAGAAATATTGTAATTATACATAATATTTTAAGAGCCTAGATATTATATCCCAGAATCTGGTCTAGAATAAATCTTCTTGTTTACTTGAACAAGTAAATGAATGTTATCCAGAAATATACTTTACGAAGGTGTGTATAAAATAAACAAACTCAAAACTACCTTATATTTTCCTCATTCCCTGTGATATCCTAAAATAAGTTTTTAAAGGAGTCTCTGAAAATGAATTTTGGGCACATCCCAAATTTCAAAGCTATACTGTTTTGCTTGATGATTTCTACCAAAAAAAAAAAAAAAAAAAAAAAAGGTCTTCAGTACAGAAATCATATTCTGAAAAATCTCATTTTTTCTGAGCAAGTTGAGAAACATTATGAGAACTTAGTAGTTGCAGCAACGCTCTGCAGGCTTTAGAATCTCTGGAGGGTATCAGGAAAATATCTTATTTGAATATTGGGACGTGAAGAAGTCAATCTGGCCTGATCTATGCAATTTGACTTTGGAATACCTAAGTGGCTGTCAGTCTTCCTTTTTGAATTAATGTTTCACCCAGCAGGAAATACTAACTTATGCAATCCAAACTCCTGCCAATAAGAAAAAAATGAATTTTCTACTTGCAGAAAAACACTTTATTGTTCAGGTGTTTTACTGCCTAAAAGATATCTTTGTAACTATGCATGTAAATTATATAGTAATTGTATAAGTAATGTGTATTTGCCACCTGATAATAAATTAATATATTGTTGTACAGTATTGACTTTTCCTTTTTATGTTTGTATATTGTGTAAATGGAATGAGTATGGAAGTTATTTAAAGGCATATATATATAATATATATATATATATATTTATATATATATGCCTTAAAATATTGTTATAATTTAGTTTTTTAAATATATCTAATAATTGCATCAAATATTAGTCCATTCACAGAATGTTAATTGTTTGCATATATGTGTCCTGATCATTGTATGTGACACATACATATAGGCTTATGGATATGCATACACACCCATGAGCATTTAGAGACCCAAAGATATCAGATTTCTTCCTCGACAGCTCTCCTCTTATAACCTTAAGATGGGTCCCTGCACTGAACAGGAAGTTCAGTGCTTTGGCTGGACTAAACAAGAAGTTGCTAAGAGGATCTGCTTAGCTCTGCCCCCGACCATTATTCTAAGATTAAAGTCACAACTATCAGTGCCCAAATTTAATCTGGATGACAGGAATTGAAACTTGGATTCTCCTTATCACACAGCAAGAGTTCTTATCCATTAAGTTATTTTCCCAGGTTCAGCACTAGTTTTCAACCAGGGCAATGGAAATATAATGTGAACAAATTGTTATATTCTTTAACCTTATATTGAAAAGAAATATTTAATGGTACTGGTGTAGAAATGATTTAGATTAAATCAACTCCCAATAATATTATTACTGTTTCTTAAATTGGCTGGAAAATGACAATAAATGACTATATATATATATATATATATATATATATATATATATATCCAATTAAATTTATAAATTAAATTTATAAAATTATAAAGTTTGATTTCATACATGCTTACAATCTCTCAAAGGTTAACATGTCAATATTAGTAACAATATTCAAACATATTTAAATATAATACAATTTAATATAGTCTAGCTGTTTTTTTAAATCAAAGTGGAGTTCTAAAATTCGCTGTACACCTGGCATAGAAATTTAAAAGCATATTTTTGTTATGCATTGTAACACAATTTTGTAAGACTTTTTTTGAAAGTAGTAAGCACTGTGTCATCTGACTGGATGATATATATACTTTGTCTTGTTTATTTAAAAAAAAAGTCATGTAACTCAGTGTTTTCTCAGTAGTTTGAAGGCATTACTAAATGGTTGTTAAGGTCTAAATTTCTGAAATCAAATTCCTTAGGTTCCTACTTTTCCTCTGCTACTTGTTCGCTGTAAGAAATTTGCTAGGTAAGATGTTAATTATGCATAAATAATATGGATTTGAAGGGAATTAGTAGGATAATCCATAGAAATAACCCATTGCAGTCTATGTTAGTTTATAGGTATTCAATAAGTAATTGCTATTCTTAGTTTTGTCTGCTTCAACACTTAAAACACCCCCAGTAATCTATATTTCCAGAAAAAAAAATCAACTGATTCTAGAACTGTCCTAAATAATTCTCTTCTTAATGCATTCACAAAATACTAAACATTTCAAGGGGAAAGATATTTTCTATTTCAGTCCCTAGATACTTAATTTTCAATATGATTCTTAGTTATACCCAGCTATTGCTGTAGATTCTTTGCATTCACATTAAGGGGGTACTAATAAATCTATGGTGAAGTCTTTCAGAAAGAGGAATAGCAGTCTTCAGTTCTTTACCTTTAGATTTCCTGTTGAGGTCTTGGGTTGTAGAACCAGGGCGGGCAGAAACTTCAGAGAGGTGGCCTGATGGCTCAGGCTTTGCAAGCTTACAGGAAGCTTACAGGAGCTTGGATTACTTAGTAATAAGCTGATCCATATACCTGGAAGGAAGCAACAGCAACAAGTGGTATAGACATACAGCAGTGTCTTCATTTTCAAAGACCATGGTATTGAATTGTAGATGACTCAAACTTTCTGAGCCACAGAAAGGGACTTCTAGGAGCTCAAAATCTTTTCAAGTCTCTCTCTCTGGCTAAAGATATATTCATTTAGTAAGGGTTGTTTAGCAAGCTTAGAAGTTTCCCGTTGGTGGACTCTAGACAGTTTGGGAGGATGGCTTTTCCACCATGAAGCCTGTGGAGACGGAGGAAGGAGGGAGGAGCTCTAATACAAAACCATCCAAATCCCTTTTCACTTTCGATCCTATTCTCTCTCGGTGTCTCAAGAAAGCTTAGAACACTTACTTTTTCAGATTGTGTTTGTGATCATATATTTCTTCCTAGTGTAATTTTAGCTGTATTAGACCTCTGTCTTGTTCTCGTTTCCCAGTGAAAGAAAAATGGGATCTTTGCTTTGTTTTAAAGAAGAAAAGTATAAAATTGCCTATTCTCACTTAAACAAGGCCTTGAGATCAAATAATGGTTTAAACTTAACATGAATGATTCTTTAGTGTTAAATATCTTTGTACTTCAAAATTAATAGACATATACACTGATGTTATCACTTACAAACAGTGGTAAATGGAACAGATTTTAATGATTAAGATGACAGAACAATGGAAAGGGCTCCAGATGAACATGGTACGGCCACCTTCCTGCTAAACACCAGCTCTTTTCAGCAGCATCAGTGATTCCTCGAGATGATATTCACTTAATCAACTGGCAATGAACAATAGACATCTGAAGGTGCACTAAAACATCAAGTTTTAACCTAATTGAATCCATAAGTTCGTTCATATTGTCCAGTAACTGAAATAAAGCTCCTGAAAACTGAGCGGTGTCAGCCAGAGCTGTGAACTAAAGCCCACGGCTTTATATTTGATTTGAAACATTGTAGAGAAGCTAGAGAAGTGGTGAGGGGCCCTCCGTGTGTCAGGAAACAGGAGGGAGCTTGTTTCTAAAACAAAGTTTCTTACAGTGTGAAAGGATGTAAATGATGTCCCCACAATCAGGGTGGATGAAAGTTTGAGGTGTTCCCCTGCGTGCCGAACATGTTCATGAGTATTTCATAAGCAGCATGAAATATGGAAATGTGGAAACATAATTGTTCGGGTTTCAAGCATAATTTAAAGGAAATACGATTTCCTGGGATGTCTTTATTGATAGAGAAAAAAAGTGCCTCTTATCATTTTCTCACATAGTAGGGTGTGGGGGAAGACAACGTTAAAAAATGCCTGAGAACAAGTCAATGTGTAAGCATGTCACCTTCATAAAACGTCTGAATACCTACAGGTAGGACTTACTTGAGTCAGTTACCTAGATCTATAACTCAGTGAACTGTAAGGGTCATAGTTCCTGGCAGACACATATATGCCTCTGGTAAGTGGGACTTATCCAATAATAAACTTGTTTTTGCAAAATTAATATGACCTTGCTTTTGGTGCGTTTTCTACAAATAAAACGTATTTATCTGAAGATGAAAATATTGCTGAAAGGTAAATATTACTTGTGTAGCATATACAAAGGCAGCCATAGCAAAACCAAAGCAAACACACTTTAATGATGTGCCTGAATTAGTGTAGACAAAAGACCATTGGTTAATATTGCAGGAGATTCAAATAGTGTGAAGTTAAAAGCTACAATGCTCTCAGGTTTATAAGTAATGTTTTCCTTCTTCGGGCTCACAGCTGTGCAGTATTAGACATTTCACTCTGGCTTCTGAAAACTCAGAGCAGTGTCCTGTCTTGAATTCCTTCCCCTCTAGGTTTTACCTTTGCCAATGATTTCACTAGATTCTCTGGTGTGAATCCCAGTGCTCATTGCTAACATTTGGTAAGTCATCACACAGAGCCGGATACGTGTGGGAGTTGGTGCTAGAGGAGCACCATTATCTTAACATTCAACTGATACAGAGTAACGAAAGGAAATCCTGTCATAGGCCATCAGAAGATTAAACCAAACTGCATTTCAGGAGGTGTTATTGTAAACATGTGTACTCCATAACCAATAGTGAAATAGGTTTATTATACAAAATCATTGATCACTGCTTTTCAAGTTACAAGTGAATGCTTGATCAGTGAATAAAGTATATGAATTTAAAAAATAAAATTTAATAACATTGTGACTTTTAAAGGATAAAAATAAAATAAACATGTTTGTTTTAAAAATCGAAAACTGGAATATAGTTAGATCAACATATTGAAAATTAACACTAAAATAATTCCCACTTGAATTAAAAATTTTCAAACTTCTATCTTCTAGAATAGTGATTCTCCATCTTACTAAAACTGTGAGACTTTGATATAGTTCCCCGTGTTGTGGTTATCTGCAGCTATCAGTTATTTCATTACTACTTCATAACTATAATTTTGATACTGTTATGAATTGTAAATATCTAATATGCAGGATATCTGACATGCAACCCCAAAGGAGTTGAGGCCTCAGGTTGAGAACTACTTCTCTATGTAATTTCTGCTATGGTATCACTTCTCCTGTGTTCATTCAGGTCTTACCATACTACCAACTTTGCTTTTCATTTAAACATATTACATATATGTTAACTTTTACCATAACTTAGAATATGTAACAACATCTATAACACATAATTTATTAGAATCAGGTAATACAGGAAAACTTATTGATGCTCAATTTATCATTGGCTTCTCTTTGAATTTTCATACAATCGAATTAAGCCTTAATAGACATTTATGTATCAGTATGTTACATATATTGAGTTTTAGAACAATTATGAATGTATTTGTCTAAAATGTGTACATACTTTGACACAACTGATATCAATCAATTGCTTAAAAATGTCATAAAATTCACGGTTCATCAAGCTCTTTAGAAATAACTATTTTAAATGTCCAAGTAAGTTATTTAATTCAATAATAAACCTATTAGAATTATGTAACTATAACTATATCAATATTCAAACTTAACATCTGCTTCATTGAGAAGATTCATTATATTTAGTTTTTTAATTTAGTTGTAAAGTTATAAATTTATGTTAGTTCTTTATAGAATTTATGGTCAATATTTCTAAACGTTTCTTTACCTGTGAATGATAAACTATTTAAATAGTTTTTCTAAGATTAAAATCACCTAAATTTTACAGATAAATAGGAAAATGCAATATATGAATTTTCTCAATATTTTATAGGAAACTTATACATTAAGCTCACTTTAATGTGTAGATTAAATCATTAATATAGATAATATGTTTGTGAAACTCTAACTCACAGGTGCTAGTTAAAGTTTTCTGAAACACAGATAAAAGATGTCTGATATTCTTCAAATTGCTATGGAGTAGTGTAGCAGTGGTGTCCTTTCTGTAGACAACCAGGGGGTACTATGGAAATGCCTAGGACAAGAAACACAATTTATCATGGCTAATCTAGGTTTTAATTTGATTGTAGTAAATTAATAGGCAAAGCCACTGGAGGCAGGGTGAGGGATTTTTCTTGAAGAGATTGAAGATGTACTTCATTTGTTTTAAAATTCTGTCTCTCTCACTGTTTGTGTGTGTGTGTGTGTGTGTGTGTGTGTGTGTGTATGTAGGAATATGTGCACATGTTCTTGGAGGTACCCACTAAGTCCAAGAGAGGATGTCAAATCTCCTGAGGCTGGCCTCATCTCTCACCTGACTTGGGTTTTGGCACCAAAACTCACATCCTCTGAAAGAGCAGTATGTGCTCTTAAGCACTGTGCCATGTCTCCAGTACCTTCATCATATTATTGAGTAGAGAGACTTACCATAATCATGAGTGACACATTTTAGGGTCCAGATAAGAAGAGATTGATAAAGGAAACTTTGCTTTTTCCTGCTGCATCTCTTCTCTCTTGTTGGCAAATTCATTCACCTGGTTCCTGAGTCATTGGTTCTTCATTCTTTTGCTGATATCAGTACCCAGTTACTTCAGCCTTCCATTGTGGACTAATAGTAAGCAGCTTTCCAGGAGTCCCCAAGACCTTCAGCTGCAGATAAGATCTACAGTGGAAGCAAGCATTGTGTGGAGAGCAACTCCTGGTGTCTCCAGAGAAATATAGCTCATGTCATGTAATTTAACTAATTCCTTTTGTTATATATCTAACAAAAGAACATATATATAATGAAAAGAACAAGAAAAAAGCTAAAAATGAGCAAGGAACAATCCATCAGTTTGTTGAAAATGGAAATAATAGCAGTTTTATAGAGTATATCTGATCTTCACCCAACACTTTAATGAGGCAGCTTCAAATGACTAATATATATTATTTCATTTACATCTCCCAGTAATCTGGCCTCAGAGTTAAAAGACTGACTTCATGAAAGGAAAAGGAAAAGGAAAATACTGTGTGCTTGTGAACACTCAGAGAAACATACAACTGAGTCTAAGTGCAGGCAGTTAATATTCAAGTAGTTTCTTCAGTTAAAAACTTCTATGCTTATAATTAAAACTATTGTCTTATGTATCGAAAAGTACTTTTTCACTGAGTCAAAATAGATGACATCAATTTATAATTATCTGCTGATCAATGAAAACCTGGTTGATATTTGTATCCTGTGATATTATAGTATATTATACCATATTGTACTATTAATATGTAATATATATTATACTTTAATTCCCTTATATATGTGTAAGTATGTGGATGATAAAATGAATAGACAAATATAAAAGTTCCTGGATGGCTCTGGACTGGATTGGAGCCAAAATAATATAAATGGCCAATTTGTTGCCTTTTTTAATTAAATGGTCAGTGTATTTAAAATAAATATATTAGATAATTATATAAATATGTTAGTACAATAAAATGCAGAATCACTGCAGTGATTCTTAAATTTTAATCCCTGTATAACTGTTACCTGGAAGGCATCCGTGTTTCCCAGATACAACATTAGCTCCTTGTCAGATGAGGATTTGAACATGTCAAGGCCAGTGACAGGTAAACTTCAGTACAGCCCGTGTGTGGATGTTTTATAATATGATTATATGTGCCACAGTACCATTATCGTGTATTACTGAGAGAAAGAAACAGTAGATTATCCCCATGTAGGAAGGAAAGATTGTGTGGTGCTATTTGCAGGAGAAGGTTACAACATGGAAGGATGTCTAATATAAATATTAGCCATTCACTATTCATCCGCATAACCATGTTCTTGGAATCATGTACTTCCACAAACATTTGGATAAATTTTTTTTCTATAGACGCCAATGCGCATTCACAATCATATGTCCCTTAAGTAAATAACTCTTGCTATTAATATTATGACAATATTGTTTATGTTAACTTTAAGATAAAATCAGAGTAAAACAAGAAAAAAATAACTAATTAACTAATATAACCACTGTAAATTGAGATACACACAATGTTTAAATTTATTTTCTTATATGAAGAATCTATAGATCCTTAAAGAAAATATATCAGCTTAGATGCCTTTCAAAGTTGCCGTGGTGTCTAGAACGCTTTTTAAAGATGTAATAATACTTATGTTATTGGTCTTAATATGATTAGGTATATTTCACTTTATAGAAATCACTAAATTAGACTCTAATCTTTCTTTTAACTATATAAGCATTCGCATAAGATTGCACAATTTATTTTTAATTTATAGTTCCAAACATTTGAACCGTGGAATCTTTTCTATTTTCTTCTAAGTGCAACTTTATTAGGACTACCCCTCCATTGTTAAAACACAGTGTGTAACATCTTTACCTCTCTCTTTTAGAGTGACTATACTCTCTGATACCTTCCTACCTCTGTGAGTGCATTTAACACAAAGTCAGCTTCCATTTCTAAAAGTTTAATTTAGTCAAATCTTGAAAATTCCACTATTTAAGATATCATAGTCTCAGGTTCTGAGGATTCTGCTGTACACACCTCCGGGGAGTCATTATTGAACCTAACACAGTGGCTTACGAGGAAGCACATTCTTTTTCTGGCAAGAGGAAATCAGTACAGAGTTAAGAAATCAATAATGCTTAAGTGTCTCCATCTGTCTGTCTCTAATTTGTCTAGCTCTCACAAACACATAATGACTTTTCTGGGGAGGGAGAAAGGTGGACGTAAAAGCATGATTTGAAATAAGAACATGGCTGGAAATCCATATCAGTGAGCAGAGGAACTTACTGCCAACTCAAGTAACCTGAATTTCATCCAAAGGACCCACATGGTTGGGAGAACTCCTTAACATTGTTTTATTTTCACATTCACCCTTTCTCTCAACACACGGACATGCACATAGTGAGTATATGCAATACTTTTGATTTTTTAACTATGTTTCATGTCCAGAGGACACCATTTAACTCGTGTCTTTCCTGACTTCTATCTTTTATAGTCTTTTTCTTTCCTATTTCATAATAGTCCCTGAGCATTGGAGGTGAAATGACATAGACAGCATTTTTGGCTGATCATGCAATTGATACTTCTCTATGATTTGACACTGTGACTTTCTTTGTTAACTCCTCTAAGTTGTACATAACCATCATCTCTTTTTATGAGGTCTGTGGGATGTACTAATCTTATAGCAGGAATACTATACTAATTTTTAATTCATAAGAAACTATTTCCTGTGAGCTTTTCTACTGGAACAAGTAATATTTTGATAAAAGAAACTAGTTCACCAGTCATCTTTGTGAAATTACTTTATTAAGACTATATTTTTCTATACACTTCCATTAATCCTATATAGTTCCCTGTCTTAATTATTTTTCTATTGTTATGAAGAGACACCATGACCATGTGCAGAAGAACAACTTTATTAGTGGCACATAGTTCTAGAGGGTGAATCCATGAATAGCATAGCAAGGAACATAACAGCAGGCAGGCAGCCATGGTGTTGGAATGGTAGCTGAAGCTTATATCTGATACACAAGAGAGGGAAGGTGGGAGGGGCAAGAGGAGGAGGAGGAGGGGAGGGGAGAGAGAGAGAGAGAGAGAGAGAGAGAGGAGAGAGAGAGAGAGAGGAGAGAGAGAGAGAGAGAGAAAGAGAATACTAACTGGGAATGTGAAGGGATTTTTGGAATCTCTGAGCCTGCCCCCAATAATTTACTTCCAAGTTAAACCTCCTAACCCTTCCCAAACTTTTCCACTAACTAGGGATCAAACATTTAAATGAACTTATGAAAAGCAATCACATCCAAACCACTACACCCACAACTACATTGTGTGTTTTCTTCATGGGACACTGAATTGTAATTTAAGAATGAATATTATGAAATTAGGTTTTGAAGATTGTGGTTCTCAGTGAACTAGAGCTGTCTCCTTTATGGCTTGGGCTTTCAGAGTGTGATAACCAGAAGACTGTCAATCAACTTTGTCTGCATATATTTTCAGACAGAGTGGAGCATAGCAAATGTACCTGAAAATGAATTTTGAACAGTTCAACAGAAAAGAGTTTTTCTCTCACAGGAAAAAGGCATCCAGCAGGAGCTAAGGTCAGAACTGCAGTTCTTCTGTCAAAACGCTCCCAGATTTACACTTTGGAAGCTTGAGTCGTCTTTGGAATCCCTGTCTGTCCTTGTATAAAAAGGGATTTGAACAGTCTTGACTTTCCAGGCACTAAACAAATGTTACTTTTAAGCCAGCTTAGCTTAAAACACACTGAACACTGAGGAGCATTGTATATTTCCTTCAAGTTAAGATATTTAGTAGCTATTATTATTATTTCAACATTTTAACAAATAATATATATTATTCTATACATAATGTAAAGAAGATAATGTTTAAATAGGAAAAGTTTAGTAATATATAGAATGCATTTGCTGTTTCTTTGATTCAAATTTTTTTCATGAACAATAACTTGATTTATCTCTATGAATAAGGTCAGTTGCCGTTTAAAATATTGAAAGAAATTACATATTTTTCTGTGAATTGAGGTTGAATTATAGAATTAAAGCTTTATTTGGGTAATACTTCCAAGAAATCCACAATTCATGCTTATCTTTTCAATAAGAGACCACGAAAATATATTAAATGGTTATTGCTAAATGACTTTTAAAATAACTCAATTGCATGCACCTACTTTGAACCTAAATCCAAATATTACATACACTGTCTTTGATATTTAAACTTTAATTGAATGGCTCTCTGAAGTAGAAAAAAATCCATTATAATTTGAGCATCATGAAATAAAAATATGAATACATTTTTCTAATAATAGATCAAAGTCCCAAAGTTTTTAGAACTCAATCATAATTTATCTGTCAAAATTAAATATCTGTTAAAATACTTTCAGCATTTGATAATACATTAGTGAAGCCCAGAGCTATCATTAAAAGCATAAAATACTTTCATCATGAGTAAGGGACTCCAAAGTTACCTTTAGGGAGGGCACCATTTTCTACATGTTTCCACTGTACATTTTTCTATTATACACAAATAAGCAATACCTCCTATTTGATTCCAAGTAGGTTCTAGGATCTCTAATGAACCAGAAAGGAAGATGAATAAAAAAATTATATGCATGTTTGTATTATCTTTATACACAGTTTGTGATTCATGATTACTCATTTACATGTATATGTAAATATATACATATATATGTATGTAAAAAATAGATTCACATTTGAGTCTTGTGTGTTAGTGCATGTTTCACATGTATATTTACATGCTGTACACATATATGAGTATACAAGTATGAGAATAGAAAGTTTGATACTGGGTATCTTCTGCAATTACTGACCTCCTAAAACAAGAGTCTCTAACTTGGACCCATAGTTCTCTGATTTGTTAGTCTAGCTGGCCCATCCTTCTCCAAATCCTGAGCACTGGGAAGATAGAATGACCCTTCTGCCTGCCCAGCTTTTTGTGGGTGTTATGCTTGTGCAGTATGTCTTTTACCCATTGAACCATCTTCCCAGTCCCATTACCTAAAATATGTTGTGTGCTTGTGTTAACATATACCCTGTTCTGAAATGTATCTGTACTCCCCTGAACACCTATGATCCGGTGTCATTCCCTTCCCCACATCCTGCCTTTTTGTGTTTATAACCCCTGTGTGAATAAGTAAATTACGATGTGATTTAAATAATTAAATAAATTGAAAAAAAAAACATGGCTCCCAGTGTATTTCTCATATAAAAGTTCATATTGTACTACATGCACTTGAAAGGAAGGGCAGAAAGATCGAGATGCTGCTGTTGGGAAATTGCACTACTCATGGTTGATAGGAGTATGTTCCTATGCTTTTCAGTAAGAACTTTAGGCTTTAAAATGAGTGATCTTGGATTTTCTAATATCTAGGGGAAACCAGCTTGATTTACAGAAGCCAACCTAACCCATATTGTGTGGAATTCAGGTTTATCCCAATTGATCCTCTATTCCTAACACTCCTATAAAGTCCCCACAACATGTATCTGTTAGTACTCCCAGTTGAATACAGTCTGTCAAGGTTCTCCAAACTCTCCGGGGTTATTCAAGATTTCTGTCTGGGATGTCTTATGTTTATAAGTCTATGAAACCCTTATTATTACAGAACATTTTTCAGCTGAATAACTCTCAATTTTTATTGAAAAAAAAAAAAATAAAAACCTTGCTAACTTAAGTGTAACTGATTCAGAGGCAGTGGAATCTGGTAGTGTGGAACCGATGAACGAGGCCCACTAAAATGTCATGACATCTCCATTTTTTTTTAGATCATCAGACAAGCTCATATGAACAAAGTTCAAATGATATCAGTCTATATATGATCCAATGGACAAGCCAGGAGTAACTGAAAGACAGTAGTAATAATCACTGGGTAATCTGAAGCAACACCACTCCTATTTACTCACTTGCTAGGAGTACAAAAGCACATTCCAAGAACATTTCTGTGTTTGGGGGGACTTAGGTCCCAAGACTCTGGTCCTGCTTTCTTGGAGTTTTCTCTAAA
Organism: Mastomys natalensis; assembly: GCA_021653895.1. Classification (NCBI taxonomy): domain Eukaryota; kingdom Metazoa; phylum Chordata; class Mammalia; order Rodentia; family Muridae; genus Mastomys; species Mastomys natalensis. The sequence continues at coordinate 415,698 of JAJTUV010000800.1, forward strand.
GCAGTCAAAATTCAGGTCATATGGTTTTATTCGTGGACCATGTTCTGATACTTGAGAAAGTTTTCATTTTTATTTTAAATTCATATTTCTTCCCTGATTGTATAACTGTGCATAGTGTGCATACATTGCTTGCTGAGGCCATAAGAGGCCATAAGATGCTATTGGAACTGAACTTGTAAATGGTTGTAAGTAACCAAATGGGTAGTTGCTGAAAATCTATCCTCTGGACTCTAGAAGAGCAGTAAGAGTCATTAACTGTTGAACTATCTCTCTAGTCAGAAAAAAATGTAAAACAGTCTATTTCTGCTTAATAAATGTGATCCATTAAAATGGCATATTCTATGTGGTTATCCATATCTGTGATCACATTTATTCTGTTGGCATAAACTATAAATTCAATAACCACCAGTGCTATTTAGCCATGTCCTGTCTCAAAAACTAAACAATTACAAAACCTGTTCCAAAGCATATTTCCACCACCTAAAGCTCTTCAGTTATTAAAATTATTTGATTTAGATTATGGGTATGTAGTTTCCATTGTCTCACAGGGAAATCCCATACAAGAATTACACCTAACTTAATTCATACATGTATAATATAAACAACTGCATGAAATAGATTTTTATGTCTAACACATAATTATGTATTAGATATTTTGCAAGTAACTATGCAAAAGGATCTGAAACCATTTAGAAGAAAAAAATTCTTAAAACTTCTATTATTCATTTGATTCTGGACTATTACCCAAATCATGTTATCTAAACTGTTATTCTCCTTCACATCAGAATGAAATAAAGTATAATTTGGTAATACTTTTTCAATAATAATAATAATAGTGACATTTTGATCAAATGACCACTTAATACTTGGTTTCTGGGAACACTGTGGTCAGGTCTGCCCTTTCGTTTGGAGACACAAATGACACTCATTACCAAGATGATGGAAGTAAGGTTGAACACTCTTCAGTCAGGCAGTCCCACTGCTTTACTAAAGTATAAAACAATAATGTGCATGACTCTATCTACCAATAAGATGGGAATTTTGTTCCATTAGCCAACTCCAGGAGAAGATGCTATAGAGATAATGAGATAATGTCTTTTAAGTGCTTTCAGGGAAGGGAACTTTCTCATCCCCATTTAAGAGGAGTCATGATCATTAACACTTCACATCGCCAAACGCACCTCCCTTAGGGAAGTGATGCCATAGAAACAGCGATAGCTTATGCTCTTCAACTAAACCCACTGTGAGACTGCATTTATCAGTATTAAGGGCATTGGTACATAGGTGATACCCATAAGTGTCTCTAATATTATCCGCACTACTTATGAGAAGAAGAACCACATTCAAGAGCATTCACTGAACATCCTGTCATATCATAGATATGAAGAATGATTATGAAACTAGTGTTCTTAAATATATGATTCATCCTGATTAGTATATACATACACACACATACATATGTATTAAATTAATATATTAAATTTAATATATATATATATATATATATATATATATATATATATATATATATATTAAAACTAAGCAGGATCCAAAGACCACATGCCCTCATAAGCAATTATTTTTTATTATCATCAAGAACACATTAAATACGGTTGCATATCTGTTACCTAACCTGTTATATTCAAGGCACAAAATCAATTTTAGTTGGATCAACCAAAGTGAAGGGCATGCCCAAAACTTATGTGGTATTAAATTGGGTCATGATCCTTTCTTGATCATCCATGTTTCACTTTCAGGTTGATGAATTATTAATAGGTGTATTGTCAATGAAATGTAGCAGATGGCATTTTCTTTTTCCTTAGCCAAAATTTTAATTACTGTTCATGAATTTCTTAAGATACATACATTTACATATCAAAAATTAAATGATGCCTTATATTAATATATGTTCTGAAAACTATAAGAAAAATATTTACATTGAAAGGAGTAAACAAATAGAGAAAAATAATGACTGTCTTGAAAAAGGAAACAAAAAAAATGCTTACCTAATCTTACATTCCAAAAGAATCTACTACATGAAAACATAGCAGTACATTTTGCTTTAGTAATTATAAACTAAGGCCTGTAAAATGTGATATTATAATTATTATAATTTATAAATATCAAACCCACAAAGAATTCCTTTTATGTTGTTTATAGTGGATATGTTCTATAACTTAAGTCTTTGCAATTCAATTTAGTCATTTTCTAATAAGGAAAGGGAACTAAGCAAGGAGTAGAATTGATCTACACCTGGACACCGGTATGTGAGGATGAGATATGAAATTCTAGCTGTGGTGTTACAGTAGATTGAGAAAGAATCAACATGTTGAGAAAAACATGATAGAACAGGAAAACATCTTATAACCTGGTGATATTCTTAAAAGTCATATTGATAATGATGGATACAATTTCATCTGTAGACATTTTTTAATATATAATATCTCACTATGTAGTCCTTGCTATCTTAGAATTTCTTATATAGATCTGGCTTGCCTTAAACCAATAGAGATCAGCCTATATAATCCCTCCTGAATGTTATGATTAATGGAATGAGCTACCACAACAAGCCATGTCTAGACATTTTAATAAAAATTTTGAAGATAGTTAAGCTTTGTGTTTTATAATTTGCAATGGATTCTGAAATTAGCATATGGTGTGCTAATATTGGTGAATTAACATTTTAGCTGATATCAAGAGTTTTATTATAAATATTCATGATGCTTGCTAATAAAAATAATTTACAGAAAGAGAAACCATTGCTGGGTAGGAAGTTGTCAATTAGCATCTTCATCAAAATAATTATCAATTCTTTATGTTAATGCTGTCATGTTATACAAGCTTTCTGTTTTCTCAGAATCTACTCCTTCCAGAAAATCTTTCACAAATTGCAAGTGATATGAAAAGTGACCATGATCAGATCTGAAGTTCATTTCCATAAAGGAAACTTTTCAATGTTTATAGAAAATTCTATGGGTTTATTCATTTATTTAATGTATGTGAGTACACTGTGGCTACCTTCAGACACTCCAGAACAGGACATCAGATCCCATTACAGATGGTTGTGACCTACAATGTAATTGCTGGGAATTGAACCCAGGACATCTGGAAGAGTAGTCAGTGTTCTTAACTTCTTAGAGATGTTCTTAGAGTTCTGAGAGACGGCTGGAGCCATCCCTTCGGCCCTGTTATGGGTCTATTTCTAAATTAACTAATATGAATTACGAATTTGCTCCAAAATTGTTGCACCATTTTTTCAAAAATAGCCAATAGCAGGTATTTTTGTATGTGAAGACAAATTAGAATCTATTTCTTTGTGACATCTAAGTGAGAATAAAGACTAACAGACATATTTCCTATAAGAGAAAGAGACAAAGAAAAAGAAAAGCAGCCTGGACCAAATGGATTCTACAAAGAAGCAGGAAGATCCTACACTCATGAGCTTTGTCATGGTTTGGGTCAGAAGTATCTGCCAAAGAAATTATTTTTTCTTCTAAAATGATCATTATGAGAATAGTGAAGACAGGGAGAGAGAGAGAGAGAGAGAGAGAGAGAGAGAGAGAGAGAGAGAGAGAGAGGAGGAGGAGCAGGAGGAGGAGGAGGAAGAAGAGGAGGAAAAGGAGAGAAAATGGGGAAAGATCAGGTACAGAAAGGGACAGGAGAGAAGTACATAGGGTCAGGAAATTGAACAGAAATATTTAGCAGTGACAGAGATAGGAAACTAGGGGTATTCACTAGAAAGTCCCAGATGCCAGAGAAGCAAGAGGTTCCCAGGACCCAATGCAGATGACAATAGCCGAAATACCCAACAAAGGGAACATAGAACCTGTAGAAGCCACCTCCAATAGAGAGGCATTGTCCCAGTGAAGAGATGAGGCCACTGATCCATATCAAAATTTTAACCCAGAATTGTTCCTATCTAAAGGAAATGCAGGGACAAAAAATGGAGCAGAGACTGATGGAAAGTCTATCCAGAGACCTGACTGTTGCACCTAGGAATCCATCCCATCTGCAGACACAAAATGCCAGCACTATTGCTCGTTCCAAGAGACCCTTGTTGACAGGAGTCTGGTGTAGCTGTTCCCCGAGAGGCTCTGCTCCAGCTGGCCAATATAGATTCCAGCATACAGGGATTCTAGAGTGGTGAGTTGGGAATGAGTGGATGGGTGGGAAGCATCCTCATAGAGGAAAAGGGGAGGGGTGATAGGATAGGAGTCTGTAGAGGGGAAACTGGGAAGGGGGACAACATCTGAAATGTAAATAAATAAAATAACCAATAAAAAATAAAATCTAGTGATTAAATTTCCTTACAAAAAAAGAAATCAATTTGGTGGTTTCTCAGAAAACTGAGAATAGTTCTACCACAAGATCCATCTGTGCCACTAGTAGGCATATACCCAAAAGATGCCCCATTATACTATAAAGAAACTTGCTCACTTATATCCATAGCAGCTCTATTTGTGATAGACAAATACTGGAAACAACCTAGATATACCTCAACTGAAGAAAGGATAAAGAAAACGTGGTGTATCTACACAATGGAATACTACTCAGTTATTAAAAAACAAAGACATCATGAATTTTGCAGATAGATAAATGGAACTTTAGATGATCACCATGAGTGAGGTAACCTAGACCCAGCAAGACACATATGATATGTCCTCACTCATAAAGTGGATATTAGGCATAAAATGCAGTACAACCAGGCTATCATTCATAGACCCAAAGAGCCTGCTTAATAAGGATTTCCCAAAGGAGGATGTGTGAATCTCACTCAATAGGGGAAATTCAACAGTTATCTGAGGTGGCTGGTTTTGATTATTTCAGCTTTTCTGTTCTCTGATCTATTCAGCACCTCACACAGTTAACACTGATTAGTTTGCTAAACTACATTTAGGAGTTTGAAGTGTGCCCTCAAGCAAATTGTGTTGATAATTACTGGAACTGGACACAGTTTATTCAATTTATGCGTATTCTTTATGATATTGGCTTCCATAAAATCACTATCTTTTAAAAATATTTTGTCAATTATTTTAAAATTTTGCAGAAGAGGGATGATATTTTCTATGATACTTAATAAGATTATATCTAATAATTTAAAATAATTTATTTTCTATTTATCAGTGTATACAGAGAACAATAATAAAACATTAATTAGTGTTGATACACTAACAGTTGTAAATGCAGCTTCCTCCATATGAGACAGTCTAGGAATTTTACAAATTAGAGTGAGGTCGTTTGAAAACTATGTAGAAATTGTGAAGAAAATAAAACTATTTAAATAATAGAATACTTAGGAATTAATTATTTTAATATATCTACCCATATGTGCTGCCAGTTAAACAGTAGAGGTAATATTGTCTCCCCTGCTATCGTAAAACATTGACACATTGTAACTGCAACCAAACCACCCAGGGAAAGAACTGACTTAGTAAATCAGTATCTACCTTTAGGACTCAATCTCTGAAATCTTGTGGTCAACCGTCATAGAGATTCGGTGACAGACAGGAGGATTGGTGGTCACAATCAACCTGATGCCAACTCCATCTACTGATGGAATTTCGGAACCTCTAACAGTGTTGAATGCTCTAAAACTTACCCCTCATACCCCCACCCCACCAGGCTTTAAGAAAAACGGCTTGAAATAAAAGAGAAAAAGGACGAATATTTTTTATTTGTTCAGTGCATGAGCCTAGCAGATGTGCTTCAGCTATGCCTGGAGCATAGGAAGAGATCCAAAGACAAAGACCGTGAGGCCCTCAGCTATGGGTTCCGTCTTCAGCAGCATCAGAGCTCTGCGAGGAGCCTATGACATCTATCAAGGAAAGATGCTTCAGCGGACCAGTTTGGTTTTTAGAATATACTTTATCCTAAAGTTCAAGATGAGTACATACCAAGGAAAGATGAAACAGTTCAGTTGTGCTTACATCCTGCACGGGCAGAAAAAGGCATCAGCATTTCCAGTTTGATCAGAATAAACAGAAGTGGGGGTTTTAATGGTCTTAGGCCTTAAAGACATGGGAGTTTATATATCTCACTGAAATAATTTGAGTTAACAGTTTCATAAGATTACTTTTTCTTCCATCTAAGTGAAAAAAAACGTCTCCAACATAACAGTATTAAGAATAACTAGGAGCAGATTTAGCTCCATAATTTAAAAAAAAAAAAAAAAAGATCATTGACCGGGGGACATATATTAAATAAATGGGCTCACCAATCACAGCTTGTCACAGTGCAATCTCGTAAGTTTTTCAATGATGTGAGATGTTGATTTTGTCAGCAGTTTTGGGAAGTATGAATTCTATAGAAATGCCTCTCTTGAACACAATTAACCCCATCTAAAATGATGTCAGGTATTTACAATTTAGCTCAATGCAGTCCCAACATGTTAACAGCCAGGAGGTCTTATCAAATGCAGCAACTTTTGCAGAAGGTCATTTCTGATACTAAGCGTATTACTTGTGTAATATTGTATATTAAGGTATGCCATAAAGAAACACTTTGAGGTTTTTTATTATTATTTTTTAATTTTTAACAAATTCAGCACTCTTCCAGTAATGCTAGTATGTAACAGCAGCTAACTTGACCTGGGCAAGTATGTTCCTGTTTCTGTAGAGATCTAAATATATGACAATTTGATGTCATGTTGCTGCAGTGAATAGCTTTTCTGTGTTTCTTAATTCTCTTCTTTCAGTTCTATTCTTTTGCATATGAATATGTTTCTCAAGAAAACCTTCTGGCATTACTTTTGTGTAAATGCTTCGGTTCACAATTAGATATTTATTTGGCAAAGTGATGGTTTAAATAAATGCTGTATTTAAATGAAAGTGCCATATAAAATAAACACAAAACAGGAAGGTACATAGAAATTATTCTAACTGATTGCGTTACATAAAAGCACACATATAAAAGAACTTTAGTGCCAAAGTTAAGCAGTAATGATGAAAGATCAACAAGGTATAATCCTCAAGTTACACATGAAGATTTCTCTTATTGCAGATCAACAGAAAGAACAAGGGAAATGGGAAAGAAAGCACTAATTGCTCTTCCCCTATAAATATCTAAGAACATCAGCTTGCCATGCTCTAATCTACTGCTTAGAGAGAACAAATCAACTGATGCCATGTACTGTGTAATTTAATAAAAATGAACTACATTTTTGAATTCTAACTATGATTTGGGCATCAGGTCTAGGACAGTCCATATAACATATCTCTTAACGAACTTGATAAACTTACAATTTTTGTTGTAGAGGTAGCAATCTTGCTAAAATTATACATATCTTATCCAAATAAAAACAATATATGGACCATAGTTGTTAATGTACTTGTAATTTGAATAAATATAGAGAGAAGTTGAATTATCTCCTTTTATAAAATGGCATCTCAGTGAAGGAAGTGATTCTGAAATTGCAAATGGCATGTAGGGGTTTTAAATAGTTACTTTGAAGTCAGATGAGTATAATTCCCACCTGACCTTCTTTCTCTTATATTCTTCATTCCTCATTATGTATTTTACCTCCCTTCTATTGTTTCTTTATTAATTCTTCTCTGATACATTACATCCCTACTGCACTTTCCCTTCCCCTAGTCTCTTATTTTCCACCTCGCCTTTCCCTCAGATCCATCCCAGCTTCACCTCCCTTCAGGATAGAGCAGGCCTCCCAGAGACATCAACCAAATGTGATATGACAAGCTGCAATAAGACCAGTCATGTATTCTCACATCAAGGCTAGATGAGGCAAACCAGTTGTAGCAAAATGGTTCCAAGGCAAGCAAAGGAGTCAGAGACAACCACCGCTCTCACTGTTAGAATCTCAGAAGAACACCAAGCTACACAACTATAATATATAAGCAGGGACCTAAGTCAGATGCATACCGGCTCCCTGATCTCTGTGAATCCATGTGAGTTCCAATCAATTGATTCTGTGGTTCATGTCCTTTACTGTATTAAGGGATTTGTTCATTTCTTAAGGACCTCTATAATCCTCATAAAGTTAGTTCTAATGTCATTGTCATCTGCTTCATCTATGTTGGAATATTCAGGTTTTGGATAAGTGGGATGGCTAACCCCCACATACACATACATGACCACCACCACTAGGTATAAGAAAATACAGGAATCAGCACTGCCTTAGCTGTTGTTCATTGTGTTCTTAAACTGAAGTTTAGGCATCTGAATTTGGAGTGATTACTGGTCTAGGTGTCAATTTCTCAGTTCATCTTTGTTGAATTCCTTGGTTTCTGTTTGCTCTCTGTTCTTCAGGCTGGAGTGAACTCTGGTTGAGTAGAAGGTCTTCATTCATGTTGGGTGCTGGATTTCTGTTAACCTACGTGGCCTGTGGTCTAGCAGTGTGGCGCCACCCTAGTTGCATGCTGTAGTTCTAGCCAGCATGTGTGTTCTAGCCACCATGATCTGGGTTTAGGTTGCTAGCCTGGCTTCGGGTGGAGTAGGCTGCTACTGCCAAGTTTTCAAAGATCTATCCTGGTTTCTGATGTTCAGGATGCTATCCTGGCCTCTAGTAGAGGAGAAGGCTTCCTTTGGAGGTGTGGGATGGGATGTGGTGAGGAGCAGAAGACAGGTGGATGAGCATGTGTATGTTGCGGGAGTGGGGAAGGGTAGTCTTACCTGGGGTTCAGGATACTGGCCTGGCTTGTGCCAGATATATGGGATTTTTTCTTTATTAAAATGATAAGCATTGCTTTGGTAGCTAAATATTCTTTCTCAACACCTTTTTTTTTCAACCATATACTAGGTGTAAGACTGATTAGATGTCGCGTCCACCTTGGCCAGCAAGTAAGACGCGACACGGTCGGATCCTTCTCAGTCAGCTTTATTCTAGGAACGGCTCTTGACTTAGGGACGGGGAACTGGACGAGGGACTAGGATAGGGATGTATGGCCGGGGACCGGACCGGGAAGGCCCGGGAAGGGAAGGCAAGGGAAGGGCAGGGAAGGAAGGGAAGGGAAGCGAAGCGAAGGGCCAAAAGCGGAAGGCCAAAAGGGCGCAGCAGCAGAAGCGAGCTGCTTATCTAGCTGCCCTAGGCACGCTGGGTGATGTGTCCTCTCAGGATAGGTTAAGCTGCCAATACCTCATTATCATGAGCCCGCTCAGGAGGGGCACGAGGCCGACGCATGCTCAAAGGACTTGTTTACCAGTTTCTGAGCTGGCCACTCTGGAAGCCAGCTGCCTGCCTTGTCAGGTGCTAGTCATATGACTTTGCAACTGTAAACACGGCTGCCTACAATTAGAAATGATTCTTGTGTTAATATTTTACTTGCATAAGTGACATTTCAATGTTTTAGTGTGTATTCATATGATCTTCTTCAATTCGTGTCTGGCTATAAAAATGACATCATAAATACATGTTGTTAAAAAAAAGTAATTGAATATTTCATCAGTTCTTTTACAGGTATCTCTTCATAAAGATATTTAATTTAAATCATTCACTATTTCAAGCTCTTTGTCATTGTCTTGGTAGTGATAGTTATAATATTAAGCTAGTTAACTCTTCCAAATGCACAATTTTCAAGGTTTCCTATTTCATTTTCTGACATTGGTAAAATCTACAATATCTTCCCTAAAATGTATACAAGTTCACCTTGCAATGACTTTCTTTGTGTATGTTTAATGTGAGGTGTTTATAGCATCTAAAAACTAAAGAATTTGTGATTATAAATCTGTTTTAGTGTTTATGTTCATGTACAGTGCAATTATCTGTTAGAGTATTTGAGAGCTGATATTTGAACAAGAAGTTCATTTAGTCTAAAATATGTTAATGTCAATTGTTCCCATTTTATAACTGTATTGTAATCTTGAAACTGAAATGATTAAAACTGAGAATACTTCCATGGTAAAAATAATGTACAAAACAGAATTCTAAGGCTGGAGGAAATGACTTGAGACAGAAACAAGTTTCAGGAAAGTGACTGTACAGTCAATCACTACTGATTTCCCTCTCTCTTGTATTTATTTTTTGTAAGGATGGTTTGCTCATACTCAGTTTTTCACTGATAAAGACAGACAGGAGATAGGTTTTAGAGACATACAGTAAATACTTACTATTTCCTATTCAATCTATATTTCTAGTTCACCTTCAAAGTACACTTGAAAATGTATAAACCCATTCCAAGCATGTTGTTGTTGTTATCACAGTGTACTGTCTTATGAATCCTCTGTGGTAATAATATATCAACTTCACAGGAAGAAAAATGAAGAAAAACAAATGGTCACAACACTTCCATACTGAAGAGAGAGGTAACGTATCAGGGAAAGATAAAGATATTAGTTATGGAAACATTACTTTTAGGCACTAGAGAAATTCGTCAATTTGGATTTCATTTGATACTCTGAAGAGTATGTTAAAAGAAACTGGGAAATAGAGAAGAAGGAAGTAGAATATTCTAGATGATAAGAGTTGCTGAAGAAGAGGGTTAAACACAGAGGAACAAGAATTAATAGCAACAAAGAATACCCAAATTGGATTCCTAATATGAAATAGACTGGGGGACCACTATAGAAAGAGTAATATCTAGTTATCAATACCAAGTTTTATATTGTATGTTACATGTAATCATGACTGTATTATCTTCAACACTTCATGAAAACTTTCCTAAAGGTAACAGATTAGTGCCAGTGTAACTCTATAAAATAATGTAGACTATTTTTGTTCAAACATTCAGAGAAATAATGAATCAAAGAGTCAAGAAAGACCATAGCAGGAATTCAGATGTTAATTGAAGTATTCATTTTCCCTATATATGGCACCTCCCTCAAATCCTTAAAAATCTCAAGCCTATGAAATAGGGTCTTATCATTTAGTTTTAATGGACAACCAAAGAACATAGCAGGAGACTGCATTGTTATAGAGGTTTATGATACTTCCAGGTCAACCATATTCCTCTTCTTACTCATTTATAAATTCTCTATTAACTACGTGCATGCATATGTTTCTGTCTCTTGGTATGTGCTCATGTGCCCTGGTGCCCCCCCCAAAAAAAAAAAACAGAAGAGACTGTTGAATTCCATGCATCTGTATTTACAGGCTTTTTTGTTAGCTGTTCCAGGTAGGTGCCAGAGTCTTCTGTAAGAAAAATACATACTTTCAACATCTAACCTGAGAGAGAACCATCTCTTTAGCACCCTAATTTATTTATCTTATGTCTCTAGTTGGGTTACAAAGTAGTAAGATTCCATATGTCTTTTTATGCACCCCTTATTTTGGTTAGCTTTCCCTCCTTTGTTGCCTCCCATTCTTACTCTCAACTTTTGTTTAAACCTTTCCCCATTAAGTATTCCCCCTGAGTACTTCTGTACTTTTATCTACGTGCTGCAAGATCCTTATCTCCCCTGCATAGCTACTTTCTAATCCCAAGGATGCCACATGTCCTCCAAGACAGATATTCAAATTTAAAGATTCAAAGTAAGGCTCTATATATGAAAGAGAACATGTGGTGTTCTCCTAGCTGGTCTAAGTTTCAGTTCCACCCATTTACATGCAAATTACATTTTTTCTTATAACCAAATAAAATTCCATCATGTATATTTATCTCATTTTCATCATCAATTCATCCGCTGATGAATATTTGACTGCTTCCATCTCCTACCTACTGTAAATGAAGGAGCGTTGAACATTCATGGGCTTGTTTCTCTGAGGTAAGATATATAGACTTTGGGGTGTTTTTCAAGGAGTGATCTAGCCAGACCATATGGTGGTTCTCTTCCTAGTTTTTTAGGTAACATTCACATTGATTTCCACAGTGGCTACATTAGTCTATTTCTCCAGTAAGTAACAATGAATAAGAATTTCATCTTCTGGCATTTGATCTTTTTTTTCTAACTGACATATCCACTAGTGCAATATTGGAATGGCTGCCATGGGGATTACCTGCTGTTTCTGAATTGGATGTGAGACCTTCTCAACAAGACGGAAAGCATACTGGCTCAGTGAATCTTTGCAAAATCCCACAGCTGTGGATATTGTAAGCCCTAGTGGAGAAATTTAATCCTGTTGTTTAGATAATTAACATGGTTCCAAACTACCTTCTAAATAATGACATTTGTACACATATACAAATGACACTCTCAATTTAAATCAGAGATCATCGTCTTTTTAGTGAAAAGGTGAATAGTGATGATTGAATGTTCATTTAATTGAATGTACCCTCTGACGGGGACATTCATATACCTACCTTTGATGCTGAGGAGAACACAGGATGTAAATACCAGAAGTGGAGAAGAAAGTACATGAAAAGCTGTCTTTATGGCAACTGACCACACAGTAGAGAGTGCCTGTACTCGGCCTGCACAGAATGGTGGTCTATAGCTAATCAATCATTCAGGGAGCAGCTCATGGGACCCAGCATCTCCTTGCTGCAATTTTGAGGACAATGATGGATTCTTTAGAGGAAACAGTTGGTGTGTTAAATTGTGCATGTAAAGATCAGCCCAGCAGGCTTCAGTGGATAGTTGTCAACCGGTGATCACAAAGTAAACCTGACCAAAATCAATGAATAACAGAACAAAACAAAAGAACATGGTTGTGAGAAAGGAAAGAGTTTATGGGGGAGAATTATAAGACTTATAAACTGGTAAGAAATTGTCAAACAACAAACTTATTCAAATTAAGAAATAAACTCGTAAAAAATAATCAGCAAGAAGCTGATTCCCATTGTCACTCCTAGATGTTATGTGGGTAAATCACATGGTACATAGAAAGATCCAAAAGTAACATATAGCCTAGGTTTTCACATTGCTAAAGATGCAGAGTGGAGGTCTTTTCTAAGTATATCCACAGGACTGAGCATGGAGGAACAAGAAAGCCACACCTACAGAATTTAGGTAAGTTCTACTTCTGAACTGAAATTTAACAAAGCCCCCATCCACAGTAATTTCCATCATTTGGAAACAGGACAGAATTGAAAGAGCCTGATAAATCTAAAGAGAATAGAAATAAAAATAAAGTTTTCATCAATTCTGACTTCATTATTAGAAGGAAATATATAAACTCAAAGCATAAAGTGGTTTCTTCTTGTGTGTCTATCATAGAGTACACAGGATTTTCATTTTTAAGTGATAAAATAAAATGATATGAGTACATGCCATTATTTTTAGCTCAAAATTCAAAAAGAAAGATACAAATCTACACAACCATTTGTTGATGTGTTCGTGAGATATGTACCATGATCCAACTGAAGTTAGGCTGGGCTACGTTCAAAGCCAGTGATTATATTCTACTGTTGTTTATACCGATGTATTTGCTCTGAATTGTGTTCACATTTGTCACATGAGTATATCCTTGCTGTCCAGTCCTCTGAGATTATAATATGATTTACACTGCAAAGGGAAGTGTGTCTCAAAGGGAAAAAGGGGCACAGGTAAGAGGAGCAGTACATGAAGGTATAAGCTGGCAAAGCAATGGTGTGCTCTCATTATAGTGTTTATCTTGGCACACATGCATATACAGGAACAAGTATATGTTTATGTTTGATTTATGCATGTATACAAAACCATATTTATAAGCTTACATTCATACATTTAGAAGACTTCACAAAATGGGGGAAATTGTTGTAAAACAAACCAAAAAAAAAAAAAAAAAAAAAAAAGGAAGAAGTTTAAAAACAAAAAGACAGCAATAGATAAAGAACTTTGGAAATTACGGAATGCATGCAGAAAATTTCCAAAAGTAGAAAGCACTCAACAATGGTTCTAATATTCATCACAATATTTAATTCTATGAGCAATGCAACAATTACCAGAAGCATGGATTATTAGTTCACACTTCCCAATTGCTGGATCACAAAGGCTAAAGACTACTTGGCCAGCCATCACTCACACTCACCAATGACTGCATTGCATAGCGATTGAATGCCACTCTTATTTTGGTCAGTCCCTGCTGCTCCTCATTTTCCATTTTTTATATCAGTAGAGTGATTATTTAAGACTCTGATAGAAATTTCTGCTCAGTAATAAGACTACTTTTAAACTGAAAAAATATGATAAGAGCCTACTGCACATATAATTAGTTTGCCAATATAAAAAAAAGGAACCATTTCCAGAGATTATGAGGTCTATAAGCAGTTCCTGCCAGCAGTTTCCCAATTAATGAAATTATTGTTGGAATTTCACTAACTGAGGTCACTATTGACTTTTGCCACATTAAATGGGTCTTTTTAAGATTGAGTAAGAAAGGAAATAGTTATCATATTTCATAAGACATAATTTTTAACAAAGAGACTTTAAAAAAATAATTGGTTCTATGATAATGTCCCCAAATGAATTAAGAGCCATAAATGAATTATTTAAAGCATTTATATCTCTTGTATAAAATTTCAGTTGTTAGTTGAACTTTATACAGTAATAAGCCTTTATTAAATTATTTATCCATTTGTTCTAATTGTTGTCTACATTGCTGAATATATGAACTTTTAACGTATCTTATACTTCAAAATTATAAGAATTCACGAACTACCTGGAGACACCATATAGCAGCAATTTACAGAAGTTGATAGTAATAATAATAAAATAACAATATTAATAGTAATGATAATAATAAATTCTAGGTAAATGTTTGCTTGGGTCTGCACTATATAGTAAATATTCATGAGAAAATCAATCAAAGCAATCTTTCAATTTTCTTTCAGGTAAACCTTATCTTTGGATTAAGTGGCTAGGCAGATAAAGATGATATATTTATTTAAGTTTAGCGTAAAAGGGACCGGATGATAGAGAGCACTTAAGAGTATACTATGGCAAGCAGGTTCGGTGGACTGACACCACCCAGCCAAACTCCCTACAGCTGTAAACTTAAAAGGAGCAAAGAGTATGTATAAGATAAGAATATGGTTTTCCACAACTATTTTACTGAAAAACATGTGTACATACAGAAAGAATGTTATAAATCAATAGAATTTCAGAGTGTGTGCATTAATTCAGGAAGGAAATACAGCACAGTAGGAAATCAAGAAACATTGTTTTTCCTTCCACTTTTTTCTTCCAAAATACTTATTGATATCATACTTCATGAAAAGCTTCAGGAGGAAGAGGAGGAAAACCATGCACATGGTATTGCTGGTGACAAAGGCAAGTGCACGAGTGAAGGAAACCATGTTGCATGGGGAAACTCTGATTCAAGTAGAAGGGATTAAATACTGTGGGGTAAAAGAAGCAGTTGAAATTAATACCTGCTAATGATGTAGAGAGATTCTGTAATGACCTCCACACCCTACCACACACACACTTTACTCAGTCTTTGTAGACCTGGAACACACAGGGATAGGCAAAGGGCCAAGAGGAGGGGGAAAAAAAGAAACACATTTCTTTATTAATGTTCCAGCAATAAAAATACACAATGATGAAACTCCTGTTTCTGCTGGAACTCCCGGGTATTATATATTTAAAGAAGAGAGGAAATATCTGTTTACATGTTGTATCTTTTTCTTTTACTTCACAGTCTTTCTTTTACACACACTCTCTCTCTGTCTCCCTCTCTCTCTCTCTCTCACACACACACATATGTATATATGTATATGTGTGTGTGTATGTGTGTATATGTATACATATGCATCCATATGTATGTATGCACATGGTTGTGTGTGTGTGTGTGTGTGTGTGTGTGTGTGTATACATAGCCAGGGAATCATTGGTAAAAGATTATGCACACACAAGCATAAAATCATGCATGTGAGAAGATATGTATGAATATTTTTCAAGTTAAAATTGAAAGAAAAACGTAAGAAATTTGAGGAAAAGAGTGACAAAAAATGTTGAGGTTCTAATAAGAGAGTGGCAGAGGAAGAAAGGTCCCTTGGAGAGGCATGACTTTGAAGGGTATATACAGCAAAATTGAGAAGCAAGTGGATACAGATAAAACAGGAGTAAAACGTCCAAAGCAGAAAGAGACACTCCAGAGGTGAAATTGAGTAGGACATGAAAAGAACTCCCCCCTCTAATTAGAGCAATTGGATTTGGCAGCACAGGATAGGGGATTTACAGGGAGCATTGGGATGCATACTGCAAATCTCCAATCACAGAAGCCAAGTTATTAAACCCTGCAATTAAAATACATCGTAAATATATCACAATATTTTTCTTCAATTGTAAGAGAACAATGGACATTAATGTGGCTTGTGATTATTAATCCAGATTACCATAAAGCATTGTTTTACGGTCATCTGAACTGATCCCTCTCATCATAGCTTACAGCACACTTAAGTGCTCATATGATTAAATCCACACACTCTTCAGAAGATGCACCCTATGGCACTAACAAGCCTTCAACGTAATGCTCCTGAAGAATCAAACATTTATAATAAAGAGGATATTTCCCTCTTTATTTAGGCTAATACCTTTGAGATAGAAAAACTTAACTGAAATTCATCACAATATTAATTATACATTTATTTGGTCTAATCATGTAAAAATAAAGTTGTACTAAAATAACATTTTTTTATATTTATATAATGGTCTTTTGGAATTTTCCTGCAAATGTCTATCATGATATCTATGATATAGTTACCTTCAAAATTAAACATCATGTACTAAATTATCATCATACTGTCTCAACCTACCATCTCCCCATAATGACATAAGAGACAATTATTATTTACTATAGCTCAGGACTTAGTTTAAGCTCTTTCCCAACTAGCTCGTAGAACTTAATTAATCCTGTATATAGTAGTCCACGTTTGCCACATGGTCACTTACCAGTCGTTATGTCCAGGTGCATCCAACTTCCTGAATGACAAGCTGCTAAGTTCCTGTGGGCCTGATTCTTATCAGAGTTCTGATATCTGCTAGGAAATCCTGCATCTCCTTTCCTGTCCTGGCCTTCAAATCTTTATAAAACCAATCAGAAGGTGGTGGAGAAGCAGATGACGAGCAACTCGAATAATACCAAAGTCCAGAGAGTACCAACTCTCTGCTGGTACAGAAAAAAAAAAGGTTTAATAATACAAAGACAAATTTTCACATATAATTGCAAAATGGCTCTTGATTTCTTGTTTAATAACTGTCAAATCTCAGAAAACTTCAGAAACTAAGTATGCAAATATACATGAACTCATTAGTTCATTGCTCTAAAGGCATAGAAATAGTCTATGTTCTAAAAACCTGTTGAAATTTGCACCAACACATACATTGACCACCTATGCATATGTCAGAAACAGGCAAACACACACACACAAACACATACACTAAATAAATACATTCTATATGTTTATCATAGCTGTCATGTAGCTAAGTGTTATATTTTATATTTTAGTGATAAAGTAAACTGAGAATTATATAGATAAAATAGTAAACAACATGTCAACAGCTAAGAATATTTTACCTAAATGAATATTTTCACTCTTAAAGAATTCCTCTAGACTGACAATATATTTTAATACAGTTTTGAGAAGTATTCACTATTTATAAATTACCAAGCAGTTACTTCAAACACGTTTTTATTAGATTTCTCAAATGATAGAAAAATTTAAGTTGTTAGGGTCGGAAAATTTGGGAATAATCCATCATGAAAAACAAGTTTGATCCAACAAAAGTTTCTTTATTCAAAAAGCTGATAGACCAGAGAGACCACTGGGTTCAGGATTCAAACCCTATAAGCCCAGAACAAGATAAAGCAACCTTTTAAAGGAAAAAAGTCACAACTAGGAGCTGTAAGGCCAAGAGTAGGGGTAGCCCATTTAATACATGCATGCTGTATGTTTCTAACCATTTTTCATACCTGACATCCTAAGTAGGTCGATATTTGTCCAATACCTCAGATGACTTTCCTAATAACCTGGCCTAGATCAGGGACCACCAGTCAGAGGAGCGATGGGTTTCAGTCATAGCTGGGTGCTAACTAACAAGACCTGGGGTGTGACATTGTAGTCTAAGTTCATAGGAGTGCCTGGGGCCAGAAACCATTTCAAGAAATTCAGTTGTTTCTTAGAATTTAACATAGTATAAAATGGAGAATCTATATAATATGGAGTCCCTATAGCTAAATAGAACCTCAACAAAGTCATATTGTTTCATCTGATGAAGTTTTAGTCACAGTTGTCCAGATATTGAAATCATAGAACATGAAGAAACCAATCAGATACTGACCTGTCAGCTTCATCTCTACTGATTAGTTTGCATAGTGTCGAAAGATACCAAGCATGCTACCAGAGCAGAAGAGTAATTATCAGTGCTTCTCAGCTGTGAATCCTGCAAACTATAGTAATCACCAGCATTGCAGGTCATTCTCTGGTACAAGAGTGGCATTAGTGTCACAAGTGTAACCAAACACTTTTGATTGGATTTGCAGCCTGATCAACAAGATGAAAGCCATATGTAACTCGGTTTCTGGGGCAAAGAATTTGTGGCTATAAATATCAAATCCCCAGGTGAGAACCTTCTGTTATTAATTTTCTACTAAATGAACATCATATTAAACTAACTTCGCATGACTTAGAATTATGTCCATAGATTAGATTGAAACTCAACTCTTTTTTTTTTTATTATTGGAAATTTTTTATTGTAAATTTTTTATACATTTCAGATGTTCTCTCCTTACCCCATTTCCCCCCTCCCTCCCAGGAACTCACTATCCCTTCCCCCCTCCTCCTATCTCCACGTTGGTGTACCCCCTTCCACCCTCCCCTGTACCTCACCTCCCCACCCTCGAGTATCCCCCCCCCCACGACGTCCAGTCTTCATGGGACCAAGGAATGGATACAAAAAATGTGTTACATTTATACAATGGAATATTACTCAGCTATTAAAAACAATGAATTTGATAAATTCATATATAAACGGATGGAACTAGAAAATATCATCCTGAGTGAAGTAACCCAATCACAAAAGAACATACATGGTATTCACTCACTGATTATTGGATTTTAGCCCAGAAGCCTGAAATACCCAAGATACAACTCACAGACCACAAAAAAGCTCATGAAGAATAATGACCAAGTAGGGGGGGCTTCAGTCCTTCTTAGAAGGAGTAACAAAATACTCAAGGGTGCAAATATGGAGACACAGTGCAGGACAGAAACTGAAGGAGAGGCAGACCATTCCACCTGGATATCCATCCTATGTGCAGTCACCAAAGGTAGAGGTTGATGTGGATGTCAGGATGTACATGCTGACAGGAGCCTGATATAGCTGTCTCCAGAAGTCTGCAAGAGTCCGACATACTCAGAGGCAGAAGCCCACAGCTAACCATTAAACTGATCACGGGGTTCCCAATGGAGAAGATAGAATGAAGGCTGAAGGAGTTGAGAGCATTCGCAACACCATGAGGAAAGCAACAATCCCAACCAACCAGAGCCCCCAGGGTCTAAACCACAAGCCTGGGAGCGCTTAGGGAGGGACCCATGGCTCCAGCTATATATGCAAGGGAGCTATATATAAGTGAAACTCAACTCTTATCAGAATGGTTTCACTAGTAATTAACATGGAGACTGGTCCAGAAACAGAGAACAAGATACTGCAAAGTCCTTAATCCTAAACTAGACATTTCTAACACACAGACACACACACACACACATACCTTTAATCATATGAAAATTTTCTCTCCTTTATACTTAAATGTTATATATAAAGTTTTATTATCTGGTAACCTGGCCCTATGTTATGCTCATTCTTCATTAAATTCAGAGGTAACCAGTTTTTCATTTTGTTTTGTTTTTTGATATCATTAAACTCTACACATAACTCATATCAGCCACTAATACTTCATGTAAATTTGTATATAAAAATGGAGGGAAGTATGTTGGTGGCCAATATATGAAGAGATATACATAATGAGGTAAGAAAGGGGTTAAAATATGCCCAGATATTTAAGGATTTTTTCCCTAATTGGCAATCAAGTGGGAGCCTTCATAGTTTCTTCTTTCACTCAGCATTTATATTACCTTGACTTTAGGCTCTATTTAGCCACTTTGATTTTAACTTACAAATATGAAAGGTAGGAGTCTTTACTGGCCATATGTTCAGTGAGTTGTATTTTGTCAAGAGGTGTTAATGTTAAATCCCTTCTTAAGGAATATGTTGGAATTCAACTATGTGTCTCTTTTCCTCAATGGTGAGCATTAGTTTGCTGACAATTTTTTCTAAGTCATTTTCACAAGCAGCTTTGAGGTGACTGAGAGATGTCTCAATAGTAAAGAGAATAGGCACTTTTCTGGTGACCTGGGTTCAATTCCTAGTATACAATTGTCAGCTCACAACCATCTGTAACTGCAGTCTCATGGGATCTGATATCTTCTTCTGGTGTCTTGTAGGACCAGACACATACACATAGTGGATAGACATACATGCAGACAGAACACTCACACAGATTAAATAAGTAAACAAAACAATACAAAACAACAAAATACCTGCAATGGAAATCTAAGAATAGACTTGTCCTTATTCTGTGTATAGTTTCTTTTCCACTCTGGAATTCCACATTAGGCTGAGCTATGCTATTACATATGCAGTTTCTATAAAGGCTTTTACACATGCACTTCTCCTTGGAAAGCTTGAGTTATACACAGAGGAAGCAGGTGTTGGCCTAGCATCAGAAAGAAACAAGGAAGTCCTTTGCATAATGGGGTAGCTAGAAACGTATTCTCACAGGTTATTTATCAACTAAATACTTGCAATATATCTAGAAAAGCCAGGATCGTTTGATTTCCCAAATATGCTATTAGTTATAATGGTGTCCTAATATTCACATAGGAAGATCAAGCAGTTATTGTAAATGTTTGTACAGTGATGTTGTACAGTGTTTGTGTTTGAATGTTACCCGTGTAAATGGAGCCAATGGTTTTAATCCTTTCCTTTCTCCATAATAAGGTGTTATTGTGTTAGCAATATAAGGATACTGAAAAAGATCCAAATATAGAAATAAACATCAATATATATGTATGCATAAATAACCGTAAATATAAATAATAAACTATCAGGACCCTTATCACAATACTGAAGAACCCTTGGAAGACATATAGGTAACTGCCATCTGAAATAAAAGAAGGCTCTAGAATTTTCTCTGAGAAAGATGGCCTGACCTAATTCCTTCTTATCTAAGTTCATTATCTCAGTGAGGTACCTCTACATCATCTATATATTTATATAAACTGTGTTTATTGGTTGATGTTTCAACAGTGTGAGGTTTTTAAAAAGTAGAACACTGTTCTTAGATATTGAGGCTTTACAAAAGAATATTCAAATATTCCTTATACTGATGATTTAGGGAAGGCTGGGTATTGAAAACAGATACTTCATTATGTTGAAT
The DNA here is from genome assembly GCA_021653895.1 of Mastomys natalensis. Lineage (NCBI taxonomy): Eukaryota > Metazoa > Chordata > Mammalia > Rodentia > Muridae > Mastomys > Mastomys natalensis. The sequence continues at coordinate 436,948 of JAJTUV010000800.1, forward strand.
TTTTTTTAATAAAACATTAAAGAATAGTCAAGAACATAGAAGATATTATAGGAAAGTGTCTAATGTAGGCATTGTGAGAAAAAGATTTACATACAACATGTTGGTTTGCATGAATCTTGATTGGAATAAATTAGGCAATCAAAGACAATGGAAGAGATAGAGTAAGGAGAAAGTAGATGTTAATTATACCTGTGAGAACACCTGCTTCCATCAGTAAGCAGCCAGTACCTGATAATAAACTCCAAAGGTGATGATGAGGTGGGTTGCATTCCATTCCATTCTCCAGAAAAAACTCAACACTGCCCTCAGTAAGGAGGTTAAACAGCATTTTACTTGGAAAAAGATGTGAATTTCAAAACACCAAAGGTACACAACTCCTCAACTGTAGTGCTGGCTGGTAGGATGAATTTTGTAATTAGATTAAAGTATAGCAATACCAAAGCTAAAATGATATTGTATTCTTTTGACTTCATCATGATTCTATAACATCTCAACTGATTAAAAGGATTTGCACAGTCCTGAGTGATTTAAAGGAAATGACTTGGATAACTGGAGTAGATCACATGAGGCAGAAATATGTCACTAAAGAGTATTTGTCATGTGCGAGTTCCTATGGGAGACTTCTGCTGGGATGGTCTAGCCCAACTTAGTGGAAGAGAAAAACTCACAGAGTGTTACTGGATCCTGTCTTAGCAATAAAGGGACAATTTTTAGTTTTCAGAAATGTCTTCAATATGTAAAAAAAAAAAAAAAAAAAAAAAAAAAAGACATCACCAGACAAAGCTTTGTTCCTATGGACTATGCTTTGTCAATTGTTGAAGGATCACATCTTTATATAAACCATGTATGCACCCCAACTGTTAATGGGTATTGAAGTCAGAGGTCTAATACTAACTTAACAAGGAAGCTGTGGTATGGAGTGAGTTGTGGAGGTGTTAAAATAGTTGAAAATGAGATTTTTCCAGGTAAGACAAGTAGAATGCAGCTGCTTTGTTAAAAAATTCTTGATTGTGTTTATATTAACTTAATATTTTTTCTGTTTTGAAATTATCTACAGTATAAATTGAATAGTGACGGCAACTCTATAAGTTGTACAGTTGTACCGTTCTCGGGCATGCAAAGGGGTATGTATGGCTTGTGGTCCATTCACTCCACCAAACTGACGGCAACAGCTAGGAACTCAAGCTATTGTTTTCTTTCTTATCATAGTTAAATACTCTGAAACAGTTTTGCATGGAACAGCCGAGAGCATCTTATCTATCTCTATTTAATTTTAAGCTTTACCACCAACAGACATTTAGGAGAGGTTTTTCTTTGTAAGAGATGGTTTTATATTACATGTTGTAAAACACAGTTCAAAATTACCTGAGTAAATTTATTTTCTTTAACAAGTGCTTTATAAATATTCATTTAGAAAGTCATGTTTATAAATTGAAATGGTCCTTTGTAAATGTCCAATTACAATCATTTGACAAGTATAAATACACTTTTGAGGCAAACAATACCCTGATTTATGCAGATCCCATTAGACACGACTGTGAACTGTAATTATCCTAGGGGACTATAATTTTGCCTGCCCAGTCATTCATAGACTTTAATACACTCAACTGAGACTAAATTTCCAAAGCGGTTTCTTACAGTGGCAATGATGTATGTGTCACCGCCCTTTCTAATTCTGTTTTCACTTGAATAAGTAATCTCAGCTAGGATCTCATTCATGCCATTTTGTTCGAATCAATAGGACCAACCAGATGGAATAAGAACAATATTAATAAATTGCAAGCCATTTTGGCTTAGTATATGAAGCCAAAATACATAAAATAAAATTTTGTACGCACACACACCAATACACATGCAAACACACGCATACACACATACACATATATGAACAAGAAACTGTAGCTAAAATGTGAATGTAGAGTTTGAACAAAAAACATATTTTTGAATTATTAGACATTCAGGATTTATCACTCCTCTTCACCTGACAGATTAAATAAATTATTGCAATAGAATACATATTGAAAAAATAATTATAAATATGCATGATAAAGCTTTATGATGACAAAGTATAATCTTTTTGCAGGTATGAAAATAACCTGGTAGGTAAGATAAATGGCCTGTTTTGGAAGCTTTCAGAAATATGAGAATGTCAAGTAGCACTAGTGATCCTTAATGACATTTATTATGAACACTTTTAGTTTACTATTAATTTAGTTGTTGAATGTAGCCCTAGTATTTAAAATAATTTTTAGATGTCATTTTTTGAAAAATAATGCAAATCTCATGGGAAAAAATGCTTACATTTATTTGCAAGCCAGAAGCAAAATTGTTTTCTTTCAAAAATATTGGTCTATTTCATCACATTTATTAATAATTTATGCTAAAGTAAGTTTTCATGTAACACAGGAAATTATAGAATTAAATTAGGTAATTTAAGAATAGATTTGCATAGAAATCTGACTTGTTTCATAAGGCCATACATATTTTGGCTATACACATTTAGTAAGCAACTGCTCGCCAAGAGTCCCTACAGATGAGTGCCACTTAACTTAGTACTGGGTTACTTTCAAAACTACTCAATTATTTGGTGACCTAGCATCACTGCTGCACATATATTACCAGAGTCAGAGATGCTTGCTAGGTGGCGGTGTGTGGCTTGGTTCCTCAGTGCCCTGATATTCACTGGACCCAGGATTTTCAAGAAAACAGTACTGGTTCCATGCTTCACACAAATGATGTTTCTCTTAGATTCATCATGAAAATGTAAATAAAAATTTCCACATACATAAACAGGTTTCATATATTATATATATATATATATATATTATATATATATATCTCCAAGGCAAATATTACACAGAATTATAGGGAGAGGTGGGGGGGGAGAATAGAAAATTGTGAACAGAGAATTGAAAAACTAGGACTTTTTAATCCTGGACTTGTATTCAAGGCAGTAACTTAGAAGACTTTAATTATTTCCAAGAGATCCCAAGTCTTTCACCACTTCAGTTCTGCTTCATCCCACTAACACTGGTTTAAAGCATAGAAAACTGCTCTGGAAAGGCTCATGAAGGAATTCTATTACACTATTAAAATATCAATTAGGGTGTGTTCTTTTTAACTCCATATATACTGGAAAATGCACAAATTTGTATTTATGTCTTTATATTCTATTTCATCACTAAAATTTATAAAAAAAATTTGTACCTAATGCTTGTGCTATTACTACTGTCTGAATGAAATACCTGGAAATACTTGTTTTAAATTATATTTATGATTTTTCTTGTCACTAAACAAGTGAAAGATCTGTATGACAAGAAATTCAAATCCTTGACATTCTCTCATTTTTTTTTTTTTGAGGAAGAAGATAGAACGGTATAATTAATTAATACACAGAAGAGGATAGTGATACTGAGATCGGGATTTCCTTCAGCCCTTTGGCACACTATTTTCTTCTTTTTTTTTTTTTAATTTTTTTTATTTAGTTATTTAAATCACATCGTAAGTCACTTATTTACACAGGGGTTATAAACACAAAAAGGCAGGATGTGGGGAAGGGAATGGCACCGGAGCATAGGTGTTCATGGGGAGTACAGATTCCTTTCAGAACAGGGTATCAGCTGGGTGTAGGTTCAGGGGACAGGTCACTATGGTTCTGCCTATGATTCACTTGTCCTTATCTAAGTTGGTACTGTCCACCAAAGCTGCCTATTTATAAGACCTATGACTACTCGGTCTGGTAAATTTCTACAGAAGCTGCCTGTTTACAATAGCTTATAGCCTTCTGTTTCAGTGTTTTTCCACAGAGACCCAAGACTTTGTGTTAGCCTGCATGTATGTCAGGCCTATTGCTGATTTTAGGCCTATGGCTGATTTTAGGCCTTTAGTGTATATGCAGGGCTGCTCCTGACATCTCATCCCTTCTCTAAGTATAGAAGGGCCTTGGTGATTCTATTCTTGCGAAGGCGGGGATAGAGGCCTGACCTCCAATAATTGAAGGGGACCTTGTAATGGCTCCGGTCCTCCTGTCGTTGTCCAGTGAGGCATGAGGGCCATACCCATCCCAATGTCTTTTTCCTGGAGAGGGGATACTTTTGACATCAACCCCTATGCAGTCCGGTTTGTCCCTCAGGGAACCCAGAGAGATATTTTTAACTTTTGTTTATATTCCCTTGCAGTGCTTAGCCTTGCAGCCTAAGCAAGAATTCAGATCGCCAGTCAGAGAGGGTTCTGGGTAGCCTCTCTCTGCGTGGTCTAGGGGCGGAAGTCTCCTCTTTTAGGTTGGGTAGAGATGGGTTTGAGGAACACCCTGGATAAAGTAACAACCTCATCTTGAGTCTCCTGGTCCTCCATAGATAACTTATGATAATGTATCTGACCCAGAAATGAACCCCCATACCTATGGTCACTTGATTTTCAACAAAGGAGCTCAAACCATCCAGTGGAAAAAAGACAGCATTTTCAACAAATGGTGCTGGTCCAACTGGAGGTCAACATATAGAAGAATGCAAATTGATCCATACTTATCTCCTTGTACAAAGTTCAATTCCAAGTGGATCAAGGACCTCCACATAAAACCAGCTACACTGAAACTGATAGAAGAGAAAATAAGGAAAAGCCTTGATCACATGGGCACAGGGGAAAAGTTCTTGAACTTATGCTTATGCTCTAAGATCAAGAATTGACAAATGGGATCTCATAAAACTGCAAAGCTTCTTCTGTAAAGCAAAGGACACTGTCAATAGGACAAAGCGGGAACCAACAGATTGGGAAAAGATCTTCATCAACCTTACATCTGATAGAGGGCTAATATCCAAGGTATACAAAGAACTGAAGAAACTAGATTCCAGACAATCAAATAACCCTATTAAAAATGGGGTATAGAGCTGAACAAAGAATTCTCAACTGAGGAAATTCGAATGGTTGAGAAGCATCTAAAGAAGTGTTCAGCATCCCTAGTCATCAGGGAAATGCAAATGAAAACAACACTGAGATTCCACCTCACACCAGTCAGAATGGGTAAGATCCAAAACACAGGTGACAGCAGATGTTGTCGAGGATGTGGAGAAAGAGGATCGCTCCTCCATTGTTGGTGGGATTGTAAACTGGTACAACCACTATGGAAAGCAGTCTGGCGGTACCTCAGAAAATTGAACATAGTGTTACCTGAGGACCCAGCTATACCACTCTTGGGCATATACCCAGAAGATATTTCAACAAATCCTTGAAAAAAGAAATCAAAGAAGACCTCAGAAGATGGAAAGATTTCCCATGCTCATGGATCGGTAGGATTAAAGTAAAAATGGCCATCTTACCAAAAGAAATCTATAGATTCAATGCAATTTTCATCAAACTTCCAACACAATTCTTCACAGACATGAAAAGAGCAATTCTCAACCATCATACAGAAAAACAAAAAACCCAGGAGAGCCAAAACAATTTTCAACAATAAAGGACCTTCTGGGGAAATTACCACCTTGAGCTCAAGCTGTACAGAGCAATAGTAAAAAACGTAAAGCAAAAACCACATGTTATTGGTCCAAAGGCAGACAGGTCGATCAACAGAATAGAATTGAAGACTCACAAATCAAGTAAGGAAGTATTATGCCATTTCAGAGAACCTGTAAGATGAAGTTCTTGCACATGAAGGTGTTACAACTAATATACATCACACCATTTCTCCGTACTTATCACTGTTATTAGTTTGCTATTTTTAAGTTCATTTTGAAATATTAATTTACAAAATGTTGCCTTCATTCAATTATAAACATTACATATTTTTGCTGAAACAAAATAGATGTTTGTTTCAAAATAGGAAAGACAGGAGGCAAAGAGGAAGACAGAGAGAAAGACAGGAAGAAAGACAAGGAAGCAAGAAGGGGAGGGGAAACCAGGCAATATAAAGGCACCGAGGATGGAAGCCTGGTGGCATTGTTCCCTTCATGCTCTGAGTCCTTTGTCTCTGATGGTCTCCCTAGAGCAGAGTGTACTAAACACATTTATTTGTTTATTCTCTAAACAATGCCATTACACTGAGTGACATTACACCTAAGATCATGAATAGTTAAAAAGAGAAAAATCCCAAAATAAAGGCAATGTAGCCCTTCTCAGTAAGCTGGTTAATTGTATGTACAATCATTTTGATTGATTTTTTTTTAACACCCGTGGAAAGAAAGGATCTTTTCAGTGAAGAAACAATTACAGCAGGAACTGCTATCCTTTACTGCATGAACAATGCTATTTATAAAGAAGAAAATTACAAAGGTCTGTTTCCTGCTGTTAATTTTGCTAGGGTACTGAATTAGTGTGGAACTGCTGGGAACCGCGGGAGACCTTTAAGATACATGTGCAGGAAGAAGTCGACCTGATGAGTAGATTAATCTTCAAAAGCTCCAGTTAGTGAGCTTGTCAACAAGGTTGAGAGGCATGGCTCCCAGCCCCCACCTCCAAAGAAGTGTGGAAGGTAATTTTAAGACACAGTTGAAGTGACCCAAATCATTAATTGATTTTTTTTTTGACGGGAATCACTTAAAGGTAAGAAACAGAATCTGTGGTGGGAACAAAGTGGTTTTGTAAAAGCCATAACAACAAAACAAGGCACGTCTATTTCCCTGTTATATCTGTGTATCTGGTTTGTTGGAAAGGCTAAAACCATTACAGACACCTTGTGCTCAGAGGTCAGGCTGTGAGGTCAAGTTATGGAAGGCTTGGCTTCTCTGTACGACCATGAGAAATTGTCTATTCCTAGCCCTTAGTCTGATGGGTTTGCTGGAAGTCTTTGTAGCCTTATGCTTTATAGATAGAGCATCCTCATCGCTGCTGTCTCGTCATGTGACATCATCCTTAAGATGATCCTTTTCTTCAATTCTCCACGTTAATAAGGATGCCTTTCTTGTGGGATTTCTATCTACTTTAATGGCCTCATACTAGTTTGAGTGATTCTGAAGGACTTGTCTCCGAATTCTGAGGGAAGGTTGGGATTATAATATTATTAAATGTGGAGAACACATTTCACCTCCCATTATAATTGCAAAAGATTTTAAGACTAAAGGGAGAAATTTCATTTCTAGAGGAAACAACATCAAGTTTTCCTTGAGGGAGGAAACATACCATTTAAAAAGTTGGTCAGTGGCAAACCATAGAAACCTGTGCATATGACATTCTCTGAATTGCTTTCAGGTTAACATATGTTTTGTTGAATGATGCATAAAGATAGATTCATTGAAAGTCAGCTCCAGAAATATGTTTGTATTTTAGTTCAAGAGAAAATTACTGTTTCTACACTGAGCTTTTCGCTGATTAACTGATTGTGGTGAAGTATGAATGTAATATCTTCAGAGCCTAGTTACAATTTATTTTGGATCACTTTTTAGCTCCTTCATATCCACATATTGCCTATTCTTGTTTGAGACTTAACATCATGGTGACCTTTAAATAAATTGTTTGAAATATACAAAGGGGCTAAGAATTCCACCCGACAACATATGGTCCCTACAGCTGAGATTTCTCCCCTTTGACACAATCCTCCTACCTGATGGTTCCACCAAAATATAAGTGCATTAATTTATAACTTTTGTTGTTCTTTTACTACAAAACCATTTTTCAACTATTAACACACTGAAACCTACAAATTGAGGAAATCATAATATATATCCTTGGGCAATTGTCTTTATAATTTGTTCTAAAATTAAACCCTTCTTTACCACCTTTGAGATTAGAAGACTAATTTTTATTGAGATCCTAAAGGTAGTACCACACAGAAAGTTCCAGATTAGCATCAGTCCAACAGGGCAAATAACACAAAGGTAAGTTTAACAGATATTTTTCTTACTTGTGCCCACAAAGCTTGCAAGTTTCAAAATCATACCTATGTGAATAATCTTGCCTTGTGTGTTGACTCTGAAATGAGTAATACATTTTGGTGGACCATTCATTCTGTGGGCAGATAAAATTTTCATAAAAAATTCCTCTGATGAAACACTTGTCAGAGAGAATTCATATCACATGTGCCAGTACTGAACCTAAGAGAGACATATTTTAAATTTTATAAGCCATATAACATCTCTATTGTTATAAGGCCATTGCAGATATAATTGCATTACAAGGCTTATTTTTTACAGTGTGGGTGGTAAATGCCAATCTGAATATCACAAATATTTCAGTCAGCAGTGACCATGTTGGAAATACCTTCCAAGCAAATTTATTTCTCCTAGCGGTTCTTGGGAAAGACAATTACATACTCAGAAAAAAAAATGCTGATAAATAGCTTAAGTTATAGGCAATTATTTGTTGTTTTTGTGTTTTCATTTTAAATCACACAACAGTCACAAGCTTATGCCCATATGTGTGTGCTTTTCTCATTTTGGTTTACAAGAGATTAATTTCTGGCTCCATTAGGTCATTTCTTTTGTTAAATATATGGACTATGTCTGAACTTTGACCCATGCCATAGCCCATTAATGATGTATAAAAGGAAAGAAAACTCTGAGTGAGCACTTTACACCTCCCTTCTCTAGAATTTCACAGCAAGTTGTTTTATCACTTACTTATAGTTAGTCAAAACAGTGATCTTAATATGTTGAATTACCACGAAATCAGTCTCGTTGCCAATGTGATATAACAAGCATGCTATTACACTCTTTATGAGAGATTGATAAATTTGTTAAGTATGCCTATCCTATTTTTATTTGACACATAATATTTGAAAGCAATTTATCAGTGTCATGTGGAGCCGTGTGAGTTTATTCTGATGTGATCATTTTAAGAAAATTATCAATCAAAATGCAAAATAAATTTTAATCGTCAGAACCTTGGTATGTGGCTACAGAGCTTACTTGGCTAAGCAAGGCTAGCTCTGGGAAGGGCCTGGTTTAATGCATTCCATGTGGTAGATAACAGACATGGGCTGATTGAATAGAAGAGTTAGAGAAGAATCGATAATAAGTTTTAGCTTTAAGAAAATGCTGGATCCTTTTCAAAGCACTTAAAATCAATCATCCCATTTAGTGATCACAGCACTTCTGAAAAGTGTTAATGTCATTCCCATTTTCCAGGAGAGGAAGGGGTAAGCAGCCTGGCATGCCACAGAAAGCCTGCAGAGGCACTGTACATACAGATGCTCTAACTTTAGGATCCATTTTAAGAAATAGGATCTGAATGTTTGTTTTTAAGCTTTTTTTTCCTTTTACATGTATGAGTACTGTCCCTCAATGTGTTTAAGGGCATCACATGTATGCCAGGTTCTAGAAGAAGCCCGAAGTGGATCTCAGATCACATAGAGCTGGAATTAGAGTAATCTGTGAGCCAGTATGTGGGTTCTCAGATTAAAACTCAGGTCCTCTCCAAGAACAGCAAGGGCTCTTAATGGTTAACAAGTCATGTCTCCAGTCCCTCAAATGTTTAGTCTGTAATCACAGAGTATCAAGTGAAAGTTCTGTGAAATTGTAAAGATAAGATACAGGGAATATAATGATATGCTGTGGTTTTTTTTTTCTTAAATGAGTTTATTTTTAGTATTGAGTACATGATGCATGTAGCAATGGTTAAACCAGTGACTATCAGCTTGTTTTAAAATGCAAGGAATCCTTAAGTAGATCACACTAAATACCACTTCAATATAAGTACCCTCAAAGCCTGTATTTTTTATGTTCCAATGTACTCATGTGAAATATGTAAATAGTGAAGAATTACAGCTTCCTAAATTTTGTATAATCATTCAATAGGCTGAAGAAATAAAACAACTAGATATTAAAGTAACATCCAATTTCTATCCAATGACTGCTCACCTTAGATTTACCTTAAATATAGGTAATAAGAAGAATAAGTATATAACAGTGTACAAGTAGAACTGTGATTCTGTGGGTTACCCCATGCTAATTATGATGATGACCATATGTGAAGTAGGTAAAAAAGCTTGAGGATACTTCTTAGAGGTGTATGCAATGCTTTTTGTTATATTCCTTTCCATTGTCAGTCCATCCACCTCTATCTATCTATCTATCTATCTATCTATCTATCTATCTATCTGATCTATATATCTAACTATATTCATAAATGGCGCCATTTATATTACTCTGTGTGAATCTACACACAAGCAGAAAATAACATTACATCTTGAAAAACAAATGACTTTAAAATGAATTAGGCATTGAGTAGCCATTTAATCCAAATTGCTGTGATAGTGTGACAACCTATTACAATAACACTACAGACTCTCATCATTGTCAATCCTACCAGAAACCCGTGTCTTTGGGCCAGTCCAAATAGAAGGTGTGGAGTGGTCCCAGGGCCATTACATTTATAATTAGGAGATATGAGTAGTAGAGTATTACCCCTTTATTTATTCTCTCTCACACACATACCCATTGAAAAGGCCAAGAATTCCTGAACACATACTTTTGAAGTTAAAATGATAGCTGTATATTGCAGTTTGTATTTTTATTGTTCTTGTTGCTATTCACTGGGTATATTTAAATAAGATATTCAAATATGTAAGGAAAGTAACACAACTCACCTGTTTTCTTATGGGTTAAACACTATAAGGGTAATATTTTCTTTCTTTTACTTTGAAAACTTTAATTGTATTATATTGCTATAAAAATAAAAGGACAATTTCTCTTTTTAAATTTCATAATAAATCCCTGTCTGTAATATTCAACTATAAAGACTTTATAAGTAAAATGATGTTGCAGTATTGAAATTCAATTATTAATAAAACATGGTAATTGTTCTGTTGATTTTTAGTGATATTTTGGCATTTTCTTTAAGTATTTAACTTCAGAAGCAGATTTTTTAAAACATGTTTGCAAACATTTAGTTAGACATTAGAATTATAAAATTATAATATGAACCTTAATATTATAAAATTGGTTAATTTTTGTCTTTTTCCTCATAAATAATATAATCTTCTTAGATATGTTTTTAATATTATGATGTCTTTTACTGTTTTGTATTAAACATTACATTTGTAATAAAAATGTTTCTACTACATATTTGTAGAGTAATGTGGCTTTCTCCATTGTTAGGCAGGCTCCTAATCTTTCATTACTGCCTAATTATTTATCACAAAGTCCAGATAGCCTTGGCCATATCCAGTTTATTGGAATGGAATAATTAACAATTTATTATACATATCAAGATTTCACTGAGAAGTTTTGATCTGAGGGAAAAGTAAATATTATAGTTTCTATGTGAAAAGTTCTAATAATTGGAAGTCTTTGTATATTTTAGAAAAATAATTCATGGTATGTCATATGTTAAAACAGAAAAAGCATCTGTGGTTGTTTCAGAAAACACAAGAACAGGAATAAATATGTTTGCAATAAAAATTGTACAGTGATATTGATCTCTATGCTTCTGGTGCTACTATGGTATATAGAAACATGGAACTGAGAAAGAATGGAATATTAAATTGTGGGTGAAAAAATACTCACAGGAAATTAAATGAAAGAAAAATAAAGCTATGTTATTCTGTTTTCTTTTACTATAACAAATGTCTAAGATGATCAACCTGCATGTAAAAAAAAAAGTTTTGGGGGAATTCACACCTTTAGAAATTTCAGCCTATGTTCAGTTGAATTTGTTGCTTAGGATGTGTTACAGAACATTAATATGGACATGCATTGTGGAACAAGACAGCACATCTCATATCTAGGAATCGAATGGGATGTAAAATAGAGACCAGTATTTCATAATTTTCAATTAGACCCAATAACTAAAGGCCCCACCTTTAAATATCTTACCATGCTCCAGTGGCAGCAAGAAGGGAATGAAGCCTTTACCACCTGGGGCAATGGGGTGTGGTCCAAGTGTAAACAGAGGAGGAGCCACTGAATATAGCACAGAAAACAAGCAAGCTCTATACAAGTGTTTTCTTCCTCCAATCTATATGAAAATGATATCACAGGCTAATATATTATTTTATGCTAGAGTATGTTACTTCCTCTAATATTTTTATAACATTTAATCATTTAGCCTATGGAAGTTTGCATACCTTGTAATGTATCTGTTAATGTTCTTCATGTTCTTGCTTACTGGTTATTTTATTCACTTGTACTGACTGTATTATGTGAAGTGAGATGTAGAATTATATTTTTAATGAAATATCTTAGAATTATAGTTTTAATGAAAACTCTTTTTTTTTTTGTTAGTACATGACTGAATGTAAACCCTTCAGTAATCTGTTCAAATGGTTTGTTAAACTATCTAGCTTAACACAAATTTATGTCATTAGTGAGCACACACACACACTTGCCCTATATATACACATATATATCATGTCTTTTATAAAAGTGTGTCTTTTATATAAAGTGTGATTTATACTCATAAGAGTATGATTTGGGGGATTATATGTTCGGTTTCATGTATTAAATAGGACCTACATATAAATTGAAGAAAATCTATTGGTTGAAGAGCTTGTAGCAATGAAGCTATCACCCACCCAACTTCTCCATTCACACTCTATCCTTTATCACTCTGGCCCCCACAGCAGGACATTTAATTCTTACAAGTGCTTGTAAAGAACATTATAACAATAAGAGGACATTTCTGTTTGAATCTTATATGTATCTATTTATGTGTGAGTAGTCTAAAAACTACTGTAAAATAAATACATCATTAATTTTAAAGAATTATCTCACATGCTTTAATTTCACACACCATGATTCTCCATTTGCTTTATATAACCTTATGCCTTTATAAAAACATTCTTTTATTTTAATATTGTCAAAAAGGTGTGTTAGATAGTCACTAATTTTGTGTGCATGACAGGCAAAGGGATCGTTTTAAACATAAATGTCCCTCGTAGAGAGCTAGAAGACTTAACTTAAATTTTACTTGAAATCAGCCCTAATATAAAATTAATAATAATAATAGCAATAATAATGCAACATCACAAAATGTAGCCTCTGTAGCGAGATCCTCAGTCCCAAATCCTTATGTAACTTACCCAGCTTCCTTAGCTGATACTGCTTCCCTGTTAGAACTGTGTCACACGTGGACCTCACAGCTTTTTCTCTTCTCTAAAGGCTTCCCATCAAGACCTAGTTAAGTGGGTTTTAACAAAGTATAGAACACCATTCATAACACCCAAGACAGCTGTCCTGAAATGTTTTTCTTTATAAAGTGTTTTTATTTTTGAAGGTACCCAAGTGAAGGGGAGATTCTGGCATGTTCATGACATCCATGGGCATGAGAGAGTATCTGAAGTTTTACAGATGCTCTCAGGAACACAAAAACATCCATGGTGCCTCCCCCAGGCTTTTCTGGCAGTTTTCTGCACCTCATTCCCCAAAGTACAACTTTACTAGAAATAGAAACAACAGTTTCTCAAGCATTCTCTTGGCCACCAACTGTGAGCATTATTGTGCTGTTGAGAAGCCATTGGGCTTTGTAAAATCTATAATTTTATGATTGTCCTTTTAAATGGCTTAGTTATTACAGAAGGACAGAGCATTTTATTATTCAAGCTTTTGTTATTGGCATTTGGTTCTTACCTCTAATTTACTTTCACAGTTTGCATATGTTAAATGAATTGAACAGTATTGTCTACCATTCTACATGAAGTATGTTCAAGATTTTATTGATTGCACATTGTGAGAGACAAGTATCATTATGAAGAGGGATGTAAGAATCAGAGTAGAATAATCATACTAAATTGTAAACCAGTTTTTACACAACGCTTTATGTTATATTTGAAAATATCTATTTATATATAGCATATTTATTAGTAAGCCTTGATGCTTATTGGAAGAATTAAAAAAGAAATGAAGTAGTGCACACAAAAACTGCTAATAGTCTTGTACCTATGCCCAGCTATAATGATATAAGGAACCAATTCAGTTTATAATTTACATGTAAATATCTATATAAACCTTAATATGTATGTATTGATGAAAGTTAGTTAACAATTTTCCTGGTCTGAGCATTGCTTTCTGAAGTTTCCTTCGGTCATCATAGTCCAAAATTAATAAATGGAAATTTCTAGAAATACATGATTTATATGTCTTAAATAACTTATCTTGTGAATGGCATGATAAAATCGAGGCATGTTCATCTTGCCAGAGACACACCTTATCCCTTAGACCAGGGAATCCACTCTGTATATGAGCTGCACATAGTCTCTCAGAGGGACTCGTGTGTAGCTCAGTACTTTGGTTCAAGCTTTCTTTGTTTCACTCATACATAACAGATTCTATGAAAAATAGATATAACAATGAAAAGCTATAAAGTGCCAGGCGAAAGTCCAATAAAAGTTTTAAAATAGAGAAACTACCACAACTGTGCAAGTTTACTAACTACATATTTTCATACTTATTTGTTGTTGGACTCTTACTGTGCCTAATATTGATTACATTTTATCAAAGTTGTTTACTTAAAGTAAAACAAAACTGGGAGACATGGGGTTTAATATTGTCTCAGGAATTGACTCTATATCTTAGATTGTACTGCCCTTGAATAATAAATGCCTATTGTTATTTCTATCCAGTGGGATTTTCAGTACATTTTAATGATATTTTATTAATTTGTCTTGTTTCTTTTTTCATTTCTTCTTAATGAGAACTTCAATATTGATGTATTTTACATGTCAACTTGAACTTTTTATCAATCATTGTAAAATTTGGTTTTGTATATAGCACATGATAATTATTTCATTGTAGATTGTAGGATTAAATTTCCTGTTAAAATAAAGTGTTTTGAAAATAATCATGTCACATGGTGTAATAGGGACAATGACCATGTGGGTTGTATCATTTTGATCTTTGTTGTAAGTTCATTACTGAAGTTGATGTATTATAGACATTCAAAAGAATTACATCAGATAAAATTTCCTCTGAAATCAGAGAAAAATTCCATAGCACTAGTTGAACAGAGGGCTGCAGAGAGCAAGGATCAGAAATGTGGTGAATTATTACATTAAGAAGATTGTGTACTTATTTGAGCTAGTGAAAATTTTAATGCCTTTCTTAATTCTTCCATGAATATAAATATATTTAGTCATCTATTAAGTGATGTCTTCAAAGCATTGTTTATTTGTATGACCAAATACAAACTTTATGTTTTGGTATCAGACTTATATAAATCATGATTAATTGAAAATATACCTTATGGATTATTTAGTGTTGATAAAGAAAAAGAAATAAATAGTAATTTAATTACAATGATGATAACTACTTGAAAAATAAGTATAACTCAACAAAATAAGTACAAACAGTCAAAGGTGAGAGACTGATTTTAAAACGTAGTCAAACTCTGAGCAATAACTCGTGGGAATGTCTACTGAGTCAAGATTTAAAGTCTATCCAAGAGTTTGGATCTTAGGCAGATCATTTTCTTCTGTCTGTTGTTGTTGATTTTTATGTTGTTTATTTTGCCTCTTAAAAGGTAAACTGTTCTACAATAAAATATAGTGAATTTGTTGGAAAAATAATTATTCATACTTTGACAAAGTTCACAGCAGAAGAGTTCAGGATTCCTATTTCCAGACTGGCAGGAGAGGCCTGTACAACTGGCACAGAAGGGAGTAAGAATATTCTTATTTATTTATTTATTTATTTATTTATTTATTTAATTCAATTTATATCTCAATTACTGACCCCACTCCTGTCACCCCCCTGCCAAAGTCCTTCCGCTCCTCCCTGCCTCTTCTTTCCCTCTGAGAGGAGTTCCCCTTAGATATCCCCTACCCTGGCACTTCAAGTCTCTGTAGGGCTAGTGGCATACTCTCCACTGAGGCCACACATGTAGGACTGCCACAGGAGGGAGTAAGAATATTCTTGACAGGCTATAAACACACAAGTTCCTATTGTAGAATACCTACTCACAGATCTCAGTGCTTCTGTGTGGCCTTGGATTTCCTTTACATATGGAGGCAGGAAGGATAAAGAGCTCAGTTGTTTCCTCACATTTGCAAATTGACTCAACAAGGTTCCTTTTGAGGACTTAATGGTCTTGTTTGCTGGAAAATGCTTCAGGCCTGTTCTCCATTTTCATGAAACAAGGACATTTGAAAACTGAAGCTCAAGAATGGAAACATCACAGGCAAATCTCTATGAGTTCAAAGTCAGCCTGATCTACAGAGCAAGTTCTTGGACAGCCAGGATTATTACGCAGAGAAACACTGTCTCCAAACAAACAAACAAACACCAAAGCCAAAATCAAAACTGAAAGAAAGAAAAAAAGAAAGACAGACAGACAGACAAACAGACAGAAAGAAACAAACAAAGAAAGAAAGACATTTGTGTTTATAGTGGTTGTTTAGAAGCTCAGATATCCAGATATGAATTGCATTCTCTTAATTAATTGTAAAATATTTTTTAAAGAAATACATAATTTCCTAGTATTTCAAAGGAGAACTCAGGATAGACACTTTTCAGGAGCCCTGGAGCTCAATGTCCTGTGTTCTGTGCCATAGCAGTCCTGTATCAAGATCAGAATACAGACATTAATCTATTGTATATGGCACAAGCTTCATACAAAGCTGAGCACACAGATCAGATCTAAGTGGTAGTTTATTCAGAAAGAAAAACTAAATAATTAGCTATTTATTTGTTTTGAACGAAGAAAAAAATGCCTTCTTCCATATTTTTAAAATCTAACCATAAAAAGGGCATTCAATTTATAACTCATTTTCTATTTTTTACATGCATGCAGCCACTATGTACAGATTATGATAATCCATTTTTAATGCAGATTGCATTACTTTGGACATTTGTCAAAATTATTTCAAAAAAGAAAAATACAAAGGATTAGATAGATTTATGGACAAATAACCCACGCTTGGCAACGGATGCTAAGAAAAGGCTGGTTTGGAAGTTAAGAAGCTCATAATGCCAGCTCAGAATTTATAGCTAACAATTTTAGAGGCCAAAGCCACTATGCAGGCATCCTTATCCTGCAGTGTGAATAAGATTACCCTTCCAAGCATTATCCTAATGTGGAATTAAACCATCAAGTTGGCTTGCTCTCTGCATGGACTTGTGTGTAAGATGAATGGAACGTTGAGTAAAGTTCAGTGTTGCTCCATCTGTTAGCCACCTTTGTCTTCTCAGAATGCAAAACTGGAAATGACACATGCGCAGCATCTCCTCTTAAGCATATTTGAGGCTGATTTCAGGACCAGAATACTCACATCAGTCCTGGGCAACTGTTACTGAAAATGCACACTTTCATATTTCTTTAAAAGGTCTCTGAAAATAAGTATTTGTATTTGGAAAAAAATCTGAGATGAGGATTGTTATAAAAATTCAAAAGTAACTTATAAGAAGCTGAGATGTGGATTTCCAGTTGATATTAAATTCTAATATTAATGAATATTTTTATTTAAATATCTCTCTCCTTCCCTCATGGCTCCTCCTCCTCCTCCTCCTCCTCCTCTTCTTCTCTCTCTCTCCTCTCTCTCTCTCTCTCTCTCTCTCTCTCTCTCTCTCTCTCTCTCTCTCTCTCTGCTCTCTCTCTCTCTTGTGTGTGTGTGTATGTATTTGTGCGCAAACATGTGAGGGAGGGAGAGATGTCGTTGAGTGTGAGCAAACGTGCTATCCATTCTTCCTTGTTTCACATTCTTCCTTGTTTCAACAGAGTAGCTTCTTGTTGACGACATGAGCTTCTAGGGTTCTTCTGTCTCATCCACTATCCCACAAACGGAATTCTAGGCTGAAAGAACACCCTGTACCTCGGACTGGCTTTACATGGATTATGATAATCAAACCTAATAGCCTCCATTATGCACAGCAAATAATTTACCCAATCAGGTATATTCTCACATTAATCTTTGGATCTTTTACAGTAATAGTTGTTCATATATATTGTAAGAGTCCATGATTCGCTGAATAATGATATTCCCGACTCAAATAGTATGTAAATGTAAGAAGTGTTTTATTCTGCAGAAGTTCCCATACTGAGACAGAGAGAAAACCAAGTGAGCTCACAGGCTCCTTTAAAGCACATTGGAATTTCGAGGTAGATGAGTCTTAGCTATTGAAAGGTTTTGGCACGCAGCTTCGAACAGACCACAGCAGCCAGTTCCACGGGAGGTAATTTATTAGGGCAGAGAGTGGAAAAGGAGCGGGGAGAAAGATGGTGAAGAGAGGTAGAGGAGTAGAGGCCAGCCATGACCACGTGGAGAGAGGGGAAGGGAAGGGGAGAGGGGAGCCTGCAGGCATGTGGGAATCACTGGAGCAAGAGAGCAAGAGAGGGAGGAGGGGGCAAGCAGCCCCTTTTAGAGTGGGCAGGGCTACCTGGCTGTTGCTAGGTAACTGTGGGGAGGAGCACACCTGGCTGCTGCCAGATAGCTGTGGAGGTGGAGTTTAGACAGAATACTAACATTCCTCGTTTTGGTTTAGTTAAAAAAGAGAAATTAGAAAAAGGTGACAGCGAAGCAGGAATAGGGTCATTGTGATATCTGGCTACTTCCTGCTGGCATTGGAAGTGACGTGTCTTTAGGGAGAACCTGGGTATGGGGGATGTTTGTCCGGTCCTGCTGTCCAGGGTCTGTGGAGCCATCTGAGGATAGGCCAGAAGGAACAGGTCCAGTAGAAGTGAAGCAGCTGTGTGTGTGTGAGTCAAGGGATGGAGAATCTGGAGGTTGCTTCTCTGGAGCTGTTCTGGATGTGCCGGGACTCAACAAGATGTAAGGAATAAGATTAAGTTCATTTGGGAGAAAGAAAATTTTTCTAAGATGTACATTTGAAACCCAGAGGGATCCCACCATTTGTAATAGGTAGTAAGTGAGAACTTTAGGCAGATGTACTTATCTGGATGGCATCTATTTGGTCCATGAGAGGTAGATCTGAGTGGGTTTCCTGTAGCTTATAAGTTTACAAAACTGATAACAGCATGAATTAACAACATGAGCAGTCTTTAAGATGAGCTTTTGTTGGATTGTATAGTGGAATGTTTTATTAGTTAGGTAAGTTTATAGGAACTCAGATAATTTAGGACAGTGGGATAGTAAGAAAAGGAGATATGAACCATTTAATTGATGGCAACTGAATGTAGGTAATGAAGTAACAGATAATATCTGTGAAAGCTTAGCTGTCAATGTAGTCAGAAGTCTGAGAAAGAGTAAACAATAATGTACCAGTTATATATTATTTTTAAAAATGACAGAGTCCACTAGCCAACAGTTCCCATGGTTTCCATACTCTCTTGGACGAAGTCAGTTTGGCTTCGAAGCACAGAAGACGCAGGGCTTTTTCTCTGTGGAATGGATACGTGTGACATGAGAAATGATTTACCTTGGTTTGACTTAGCTAAGTCATTTGACTTAAAGTATCCAGTTTAGCATTCCAGAACCCTTATCAAGGTGTGAGGGCTGGAAATGTGAAGGCTTGGTTGCTAGGGAATTCAGTTACTCTCCTAGATTCTTTTGTCAGTCTATAAGAACTCAGCAGAACACTACTTTCTAGAGTTGAAAAGAGACTTCCCATTTCTTCCTCTGTGCCTTTGCAATACATCTTTCCCCATTAGTAAAGACAAGGCACAGTGGGAAGCATTAGTGGTCTTTCTAGCCTGGAGTAGCTGAGGCTACCATGTTGCTCCTGAATTCATCTGGCCACTCCTAACTCTACCTGGGAATTGGATGGCAGCTTATTAACAATATTCATGCTCAACTTTATTTTTAGGTGTTCAGTTTTAAATGGTTCTTGGAATAGCCAAGCAACAGACCTTCTGTGTGATTTAATATTCTGGGATGTCAGTGCTCTCTTATCTTACTCTTGGAAGAAACACAAACCAACTGGATTCTGCCTATTTGAATTTGCAGGCTCAGATTAAAGATTTATTCATTTGAAAAGTCACCATTAATGTTCAAAAATGGTCATATCACATGCATTTATATGCAAACATTACATAATCTTATAAATCTTACTTTGCTTTTTAGGGTAATTATTCATAGAATATTTGTCAGCAAATTATTTTATTTTATCTTTATTTTTGTGTTACCTTCTCTCTGTATAGATCAAGCTGTTCTAAAATTCATGATCATCTTACTTAAACCTCAGGAGTGCTATGTTTATGGGTGTATATCACAATTCCTGGTTTGCTTTATCTATCACAAAATGCCTTCAAATTAGTTAGTATTGTAGACATATATTTTGTATAACACTATCACTCTCAGAAGCTGTCTAGTTAGGAGAAGCTCTTTGCAATCAAAATCATATATGTGCTTTAAAAATGATACTAATTTATATTACACAGCCTTCAGTAAACATCAGTGAAACCTGAGTTATCTACTGTTTCTATATTACGGAGTACTGAGAATTGTGTGTATATTTTCTAGACAGTTCTAACAATATGTTGACTTGTAGTTTTATTATGAAAAGAGTTCTGAAAACAAAAGTAACTTTTTCTGTCTCCCAAGACTTACATACCCAATCAATATCTCATCAAAAATCTTAGAGATAGGGTGGAAATTGGAAAATTCCACAGGAAGTAGTGTAATATAGCTAAGATGTGATGTGATGTGTTTGATAGCTAACTGATATCAATCTGGGAAGCAATGGAAAATTAAACAACCAAAGAAGTGACTTCAAACTGAACCAAAATATCTTTAAAAGTCAAGGGTGTCTAGATCATTAATTCTTGATGAAATTTTACTTTGGCTTAGAAGCAACTGTTTTGAAGAAGGCAGTTCTAATAAGGTGCCAACGTTTATTACCAGGGTTAGAGTCAGCAATGAATTTGGGAAGAGAGAAGGATATTTTGAATTATTTGTAAAGGGGTGACAAATAACATGTCATACACCAGAAAATCTATGTAAGATTTTTGTGAACAGGACTCTACTCTCTTGTTTTAGAAAGCGGGTGTTTAGAATATTTGCCATGGGGATATATGATGAACATGAAGAGGAATACTCAAGGATGAATGTGGATCTCAAAAATTATTGTCGTATGTGACATGTTTATTATGTAAAATGCTAGCCATCCTTTTAAGTTATTATGATGCAAATGCATTAGTATTTACCTTAAGTAGTTCTCAGCATTAGCTTGGCAGTGGCTCTCCCTATCAGCACTCTTTACATTTGCTCTTACTTCATTGCCAGCATCAGTAGAATGCACTTCACAATCAACATCTCGGTATTGAATAACCAGATAATTCCATTCTACATGCTTTTAAAATATATTCAATTTGCAAGAGATTTTTGCTTCTATTTAGTGATTAACAGTTAATTTTTGAAAAATGTTTTTCAAATGTGCTTATTGCTTATATTCAGTAGCTCAACTAAGTCCTGGGTCATCCGGTACATTTCATATTTTCTATCAAACTTCTATCCAATATTCAAAGCACTAAATTAATTAGACTTTCAACTATACCACTGTTTTCCCATAAAACACTTTTTTACAAGCATCACTTTAGCTCATGAATGTTTTTATTCTGGGCTTCCTGAAAACAAATTTCAAAATGGAGACTTCAGTGCTGAAAACTTACTGAGCAGTCCTTAGCATACAGGCTTGTTTGAATGTAAAACTTCAGATTGGACAGAGGGATAGAGCCACTTGTAGGATTTTGCAGCTGGATTAAAATTGTAGTTATGCTCTGAAGACACAGTTTTTAAGAAAGTAGTCCCTTTAATGGAGCCAACAGTCATTATTAGGATTATGTAGCCAAAGGTGAACTTGGGAGAAAGAGAGATGAATAAAATAATTTGTAAAGATGCACTCACTATACCACAAGGGCATATACCTGAATATCCATGTAAGAATTGTGTCAATGAGATTCTAAATCCCTTGATTCAGGATCTGCATGATTAGATTATTTCCCAAGATGATATATGGTGAACGATGAAGATTAACTGTCACATTCCTTTTCTAAACGTATTGTCATATTTGCAAATATTCACTTCTAAATGTCTGGTAGAGTTCACCACTCAACACATCTGAGCCAAGAGTTTTCCTGCTGATGTTTTAAACTTCACATCTCATTTTAGAAAAAAGACTATGTATGTGTACTTCTTCCAGGACAACTGTGGATAGTTTTACTTTAAGAAAAATTTTCATTTTATCTCATTTTTCTTTTAGTGCAAAATTTTTTAATTGTATCAATACCTCTTTTATTACTAATATTGAAAATATGTATTTTCTTACATTGTTTCTTATTCTAGTAAGCTAGAAGCTTAGAAATTCTATTAATATTAAATACTCAACTATTTATTTATTTTCTTTTTTCTATTTTATCATTTCAACTCACATTCCCATTGGATTGCTTATCGAAATTCTGCAATTTTATGTTTTAATTATTTTAAGCTTATAATATTTCTAGATCCCTGCATGTGTTTTCTATGTCCAAATTTTATATAAGAATATCATTTATTTCTAAACATCTGGGAATGTTCTAGTTTTATTTATGTTACTAATTATTAGGACAGTCCCATTGTAGACACAACTCAGACTTTGTATGATTTCAGTGCTCTCTGTTTACTAATTATTTTGTTAAAAACAGCATGGTTTGTTTTGATGAACAGCCAATATAAATGAAGATACTGTGTTATCCCCTTTAATGAACATTCAGGATGCTTTGTATGACTGAGAATTTTGCTGAAATTTTATATATATATTATATTACATGAATAATATGTAGCTATATATTTTATAAATTGTATATGAATACATATTCTATATAAGTATAATTTATTGTTTATAAATTATATGTTAATATTATATTATTTACTTTAAATAATTTACTTTAAATTAATAAGAAAATGTCTTTCAAATGTACAATTAATTCATAGGCAGTTTGTGTTTCTTTTTCTTTTTTTCTATCTGTGTTAACTTCTTAAGTTTTGAAAAGAAAATCAATTAGGACCTCATACATTGTTTTAGGATTTTATTGCTGTGAAGAGACACCATGACATCACAACTCATATAAAGGAAAACACTTAACTGGGCTATCTTACAGTTCCGAGGTTTAATCCATTTTCACATGGTAAGAAATATGATAGCCTGAAGGCAGACAGAGTGGTGGAGCTACGAGTTCTACATATTGATCCTCACAGGCAACAAGGAGAGATTATTTGCTATACTGGGCATAGCTTAGGCATAGGAGACCTCAAAGCCTGCCCGCTAACAGTGACATACTTCCATCAACAAAGTCACACCTACTCTAACAAGGCCATACCACTTAATAGTACCACTCCCTATGAACAAAGCGTTTAAAACATGAGTTTAAGAGGGCCATATCTATTTAAACTACCACACACATCTATGGTGTCTTAATTTTGAAAAACCAGAGTGTGATTGGTTCTGATATTTATTTCATCTCCATTAAACAGAAGGTAGCTGGTTACATGATACATTTTGTAAACATAGTGACCCCTTTGCACTCTTCCCAATGCAGCCTTAACTCAACTGTGTTCTTAATAAGGCTTCTAGGTATACAATGTATCATTTTCATTTTGTAGCTTTCAAAATGTCTTCCTTTCTTTTCTCTTGGAAATTTTTCTTTGATGTGACTACTTGTTAGTCCCTTTAAATAAACTTTTCATAGTTATTGAAGATCCACAGTGAGTAAGTCAACATTTTTTTAATCCATTGAAGTTTATACTTTTTCCTTTATTTCTATATTTAATCTCTATAGTTTGTTTTAATTTTCTTAATTTTTCTTTATTTTCATTTTTTGTTATAAATAATTTTGATCAGTGGGACACTGTATTTCTAAGTTGTATCTTTCTAGTTCCAGTTGGCTACTGAAACTTCCTAGTGATAGTTCAGCATTTTAGATAAGAGTCTCTACTCTAGAATTTATATGTTGTTATTATAAAATAAATTTCTCTACTTTATTGACCATGATTAATACATCCAACTCTACTTCTTAGTCACATCATTGTGAGTATGCATTTGATGGATGCTATGCAATCTTTCTTACTATTTTTGTTTAAAATGGCTCTTGGACAATTTCTTATTTACTTGTTTGAATGTGTTTTTCAGAATATGCATCTTGCTTCTGAGTTGTTCCATGGTTTCCATAATTATTTTTGTTTTGTTAAAACAGACTTTTAAATCCTGCACATCTTCTGGGTATACTCTGGTTCTGTAGTCTTTTGTGTACTTAATATTGTAACTTACATGTCTGTTAAATTCTTAAGAGAAAAATTTGTACATTCAGTGTTTGATATTTTCTCTAACTGCACTTTCTAGCCTTTTCTTCCACTTCTTCCATGCAAACGACCCTGCCACCAGCATAGGTTGAGTAGTCCTTAACATTAATCTTTCCCCAATTTCCTTCCAGAATTACTTTCATTGCTGTTATAAATGGTATTAGATTTAAACTTCTCTGTTCCCTATTACAAAAGAGATGGGTTTCCTGGGAAAAGATGAAGACTTATTTCTGTCACATTCTGCTTATATCCCAGAGCCTTGTTTCAGGGCTCTGGTGGTGGGTAAGGGAAAAAAAAACATTGGGGACTCCTTTCTAAGAAAAACTTCTGCTTTAGCAGATTATTGTTCTGTGGAGGTGGAGGTAAAACTCTATTGTGTTTTCATGTTTATCTTTCCATTTAAAACTCCAACTCCTGGCAATCAAGATGAAGGATCATAAGGACTCTTTATTTGAAACATTCTAAAGTCAATATTATGTCCTTATATTAGCAGTGGATTTTGGGAAACAATAGACAACACTTGTTCTTGATTCAGCTACAAGTAGATGGGAGCATGATGAGACATAATAAAGTACATTACTTCCTATGGAATAAACGTTTTAACTAGAAATCAGAAAAAGAGGAGATCCTGAACTTTGGCACTCATGAATAGATAATCTGTGTTGTTGAATTGAGCAGTGCATGTGTGAAGAGTCTAATAAGTTGAGTTCAGTTATGGCAGATTTAGATTTTCATTCTGAAATCTGTAGGTTTTCTTGAATAGATACTTTCTTCATTTGTACTATGCTAGTTGGGCCACTTGAATAGGCATTAAAATGATAACTTTGGAAAAAGAAGCCCTGACAATCTTAATAAGAAGCATACTGCATGATTTTATGCATGTTATTACACAACATTTTTTGAGTGATGTGTAAATGTAGATAGTTTAGCATTTTTTGCATTGAAAATAGTATTTCATTTTTTAACTGATATAGATTCTCATGGAATAACTACTATCACTATTATACCTATTCCCTTTTATGTCATAATTCTTATTTCTCCTTGAAAGATTTTCTTCATCTCAACTTTTCATCAGTTTAACTAAGGTATTTTATGGTGGAGTTATTTGTAGCAGGAAATGTAAAAAATGTAATCCACACTATCCACAGCAGGTATTCACACTTGCTATTTTCAGTTTGGAAGTTATTTAACATCTTGGCTCTACAAGTATACCAAGCAACTTTTAGCAAATTAAAGAAAAATTACAACTAATTAATTTTTTATTCTGATACCTATAAATCCAGTTTTCTGGGACTTTAAATATCCAAATATGTTTTTAGTAATATAGACAGTATACATGATATTGTGCTTAGGTTATCAATACTGTTTATCTTTGCATCTTCAGTGATCTTATAGATATCAAATTTGTATGTTTTTAGATATGTTATGTTTTTCAATTCAGTTAAATTTATACAAGTTTAAATTACTTTTATGTCAATTTTTCTTTCTTAATTTTTTTGTTTTATGTTATGAATCTTATGCAATTTAATTATAATGCACATTATTTATCCTATTCTAATTTTATATTTTTCTCTTTTCTCTGTTATTAAAATTATTAATAATTTTATTTTATTTTTACTTATGTTTATTCCTTTCTTTGTATATTTACTCATGTTATAATAGTAGATTGTGGGTTTCTGCTCCTTTAATATGTACTATATTTCTTGTTTTCTGAATGCTTTAGATAATATGTAGTAGCCAGAATATTCTCACCAAGGATTCTTTTGTGTTCAGGAAGAAGATAAACTGTGAATGTCATTTTCCAATGTGCACACTTAATTTTACTTATTGCTGGAGCACAGTACACCGGTTTTCACCCATACCTTACGTTATGTGGGTTCTTCAGAGTTATGTGGTTGTATGTGTGTTTCACTACCCAAACTTTGGCATATCTAAAATCGAACCTGAATTTACAAAGAGGTTTCCTTTCACTGGGTTGAGCAAAAACCTCTTTGTTTTCTAGATTTCTCTCTTAGTTTATTTCCTGATGCTTTGGCCAAATACCTCTGTGCAAAATAACTTAGGGAAAAAGGGTTTATTTGGTTTAAAATGTTATGTTTCAGTCCATCATTGTAGGAGTATCAAGGAAGGAACTCAAAGCAGGTAGTCACATTCAAAAGCAGAGCACAATGAACGGATGCATACTTCTCATGTTCACCACCCTGTTTGCACATACACAGTCCAGAAAACCTTATCTAAGGAATGGACCTATCCACACCAAGATGGATTTAGGGACATCAGTTAAATCTCAAGATAGATGCCAATATACATTCCAACAGGCAGCCATGTTGGTGAGATTTTATGGGTGTAGCTTCTGACATTACTAGGAGACACAGTTTCACAGCAAATGCCAGGTTTTTATAGTCTTTCCACCTCCTCGTTTCCAATATTCTCTGAACCTGAAGTTTGGAAGTGTTTTATAGATGAATGCATTGAGACTGTGCTCTACAACTCTGTATTTTGATTGATTGTGGTTTTCTGTAGTGATATCCATCTTTTGTAAACAGGAGTTTCATTGATGAAAGGTGAGGTCTACTTTTTTCTGGGGGTCTAAGAACAATACTTACACTATAAGTAAGTTTTGTTCTTGTTTAGTACAGTGGTAGCTGTGGGTTCTCCTCCAAGATCCCAGAATTCATTCACCATAGAAATTTCCATTTTATTGCTGTGAAAATAAACTCATGAAAATTTTATATAATTTTGAAAAGTGATCATTTTTATAAACTGCTGACAATAATATTTATAAAGATAATAGTAGTATTGAGCATGTATGGTACTGAGATTATGGTTAAACTAGCTAGCAAACATGTGAGTGTAGGTTAGTTAAAAAAATGTTAGCACCACTGCATCCCCTCAATTATATTAAATATTATAAGTCATTGAAATTAGACATGTTTATGTCTGTTAACTATACAGATTTTAATAACTCGAGAATTAACCAACTGGTGACTTTTCTTTCCAATAAATTGCAATTATTTCATACTATTTAAATTTTGAAAAGGAACAAGTAAATCTAATTGAATATACATCTGATAACTACATGTTTACATATATTTTTTCTGTCTAAGCATCAATCATTCCTTATAACAATATTGGTTACTTATAGGCACCTTCCTATTTTAGCCCATGAAGACTCCATGTATATCACTATATTTATGCACTAGTAATATAAAACTATTATTACAGATAAAAATGTTAGTCAAAAATAGTAGATCTATTGTATGTTCATGACAATGAAAGACAATAAGAATACATAACTATAGCTCATAGACGATAGTAAATCTAAGCAGAATGCTTCCTTCTCTTCTACCTTCCTTCCTTCCTTCCCCCTCCCTCCCTTCTTCCCTCCCTTCCTTCCTTCTTTCCTTTTCTTTCTCACATCTAGTTTGCAGATAGGCATTGTATATCTCTTTGCATTCCCTAACCTAAATGGCACTCAGATAAGAGCAGCATTAAAGCAAAGGTGAAGCACTGAGAAGATTCTTTCCATTTCTTTGCCACAACTTGACACAGGCTGCAATTTACACGATGTCACTGACTATCAGTCAATCATCAGTGTAATACCAACTAAAAACACACAGTAGCTAACTAAATATGCCTCTGAAAGGTACACAGAAAGAAAGAAAATCAGCTCCTTCACAGAATGGAGATGAAGCAATTTATTGAAAAGCATAATATACTAGCACTGGTTTGTATCTTTGTATTTAAGAACAGACAAAACATTATAAATTACTCTCTGGGGCAACTTTTGTTAAAATACTAGAGTATCAATTTATTTCATTTCCCAAGAAGACATTAAAATGTCATTTTGTCATTAAGTCATTCTTATTTTACTGAAAAGCTGTAATGTGGCATTGAATGTACTTTTGCATAAATGATCTACTTGTTATCAAACTAAGTCTATATCAGTTAAGAAACTGACAATAATGCTTTAAAATTGGTTATCTTTTAACTTATATTGTGATGTTCCGTGCTTTCTAAATTTATGACACATACACTAAAGTTTTTCTAAAAATGGCTTCTGATAGAATTTAAAGTACTCTATTTCTAGATTTCTAGAAGTTTTAGTTTTCTTCAATGAAACTGAGAACATGTATGTGAAATTATTTAAAACAGAATGCACGGCTCTTTTAATGTCATGGAATGGTTATGTGCACATTTCACCTAAGTAATCATTCCACCCCAAACTCAGCAAAACAAAGGTGGAAGACACAAGGAAGAGCTAAGAGAAGACGGACATGCAGAGGATCTGAGTAAATCCCTGAGGACAAAGTATTACATCAGGTCCAGTAAGAGGTGTACAGCTTCAGGGAGGATATTTGTAAGACATATCATTAATACAGTATGGATGTATGTTCATACATACTTGTAATTAATACATGTATAAATATAAATCTAAATTTTATTGTGTATAGTTTTTAAATCTACAAAGCCCCTCATGTTAACTTTAAATGACTTATTTTAAAGTTAGTTGATATAAAATTAAGATACGTACACTTGATTCTGTGTGGAAAACTTGCAATTAATCATTGGTCCTTTCTGTAGCTAGTTAAGGGAAATCATAATAGGTTATATGATTAACTTATTAGATGCAAGTCACCTGATGAGTTACACAGTGGAGATTTATGACTCATTTCTGTACAAATTAATGTTCATGTCAAAATGATTTAGAAAGAGAAAAGACAAGTGTTTTGGGGAGGGGGGATGAACTCAACTATCATCGATAGGCCAGAAAAGATGCTAGATTGAATGAGAGCAAGAAGGAAGCAGGGAAGGGAGAGAGAGGGAGAGAGAGAGAGAGAGGAGAGAAGAGAGAGAGAGAGAGAGAGAGAGAGAGAGAGAGAGAGAGAAGAGGGAGGGAAGAGGGAGGAGAGAGGGAAGGAGGGAAGGAGGGAGGGAGGGAGGGAGGGAAGAGGGAGGGGAGAGGGAAGGAGGGAAGGAGGGAGGGAGGGAGGGAGGGGAGAGGGAGGGGAGAGGGAGGAGTGGAAGGAGGGAAGGAGGGAGGGAGGGAGGGAGGGAGGGAGGGAGGGAGGGAGGGAGGGAGGGAGGGAGGGAGGAAAGGAGAAATTGTCATTATAGGAACATTAAAAAGTAGGAAGTTTGGATAATACCACAAAAGAAGAGTAACAAGAGGCTGGAGAAAGGGTTTAGTCAAGCATCCCTGGGTTTGATCCACAGAATCCAGATGAGCCAGTCACATCTGCTTTTAATATAAGTCCCAGGGTACCGAATCCCCTCTTATGGCTACCATGGACACCTATATGGAAATGGTCATGCACCATCTTCAGGGAACACCGTAGGAGTGCTTCGCTAATGGGACTCTATACAGCAAGGCCCAGAGAAACCTCTTTTCACTTGGCAAGTACCTGTGGGTGATTTCTAGTGGTCTCTATGCTTATCACCTAGATGGCATGTGCACAAGTCATCCTTGCTTTCGCTGTGCTCGTTATACTCATAGAGAGATTTAGTGTCACGTTCTAAGTCACAGGCAAGGCTGAGATCATGCATGTTGAAAGCCCCATAGATATTTTTGTTTTGGATTTTTGTTTTGTTTTGTGTTTTTTTCTCGAAACTTTTTCGGAGGGTAACACGCTTCCTCCCTTTCCTAAACCTCTGTTGATCCTCCAGATGTAAATGTAAGTATTAATCCTGGGTATTTTGGGACCCTTAATCAATCATGCCCCTAGAGACTCAGCTACAGTCACACCGAGTAAGCCTGTAACAGTTGTTGAGAGCAATGTGTGCCTCCTGCATAATCGTTCTGGGGTACTTGGGTCTGATAAACAGAGACATAAAAACGGTTCTTTGTCAGATGTGTAGGCATGTTTTCGTACTCTGTGTAAAGCTTCCCCTTGTGTTATTCAACTATTGATTTCTCTGCCCTCATATCTTGTTTCAATCGGGACTCAGCGTTGTAATGCTTCTATCAAGAATATCCTGCCTGAAGTTTTTGTATCATCCCACAATTTACCATTTATTCTCTGCCTTGTCAATAAATATTGATCACCCAATGGTTCGGCCGAAGAAATGGGTGAGGTGTCCTCCAGCCAGGTGTAAGAAGAGGGAGAAAGCTTCAGATCGGCCAAGAGGATGCAGAAAATGGAGCCATAAGGAAGCAGCCTGGAGAGAGATGAAGGAAACACACTTGAAGCCCCAAGAGCCAGACCAATAAGAAGAAGCAAGTATATTGGGATCCTGGTTGGAAAGTACCCAAATTAGATTAGAGGCTAAAGTAGATAGCTGCAGCTTGGAATATATCTAGGTTTCTCTGTGTAGTTATTGGAGACTAGCAAAGGGTAAAGAAATACAGACATTGGATTAGTTTATTACTTACATCTCTATTAAAAACTGAGTGAGATGACCCAATCACAAAAGAACACACATGGTATGCACTCACTGATAAGCGGACATTAGCCCCAAAACACACAATACCTAAGATGCAACGCATAAACCTCATGAAACTCAAGAAGAAGGAGGAAGACCAAAGTGAGGGTGCTTTTGCCCTTTTTAGAATGAGTATCAAAAGATTCAACCAGAGCTCCCAGAATCTAAACCTCCAGCCTGAGAACAGACAGGGGCAAGCTGTCCTCTGAGAGGCTCTAACCAGCAGCTGACTCAGACAGATACAGACATCCAGAGCCAAACAGTGGATGAAGCTTGAGGACTCTTATAGAAGAATAGGTAGAAGGATTGTGGGCCCTAAGGAGATAGGAACTGCACAGGAAGATCAACAGAGTAAACAAACCTGAACCCTTGGAGCTCTCAGAGACTGAATCACCAACCGTGGAGCATACCTAGTCTACAAAGATCTACCTCCATGGGCTGAACCTAGGCCTCCCTGCACATATGTTGTAAATGTGCAGCTTGGTTTTCATGTAGGTCTCAAACATCTGGAGTGGGGGCTATCCCAAAACATGCAGCCTGTATATGGAGTATGGTCTTCTAAAAAAAAAAAAACAGTTATTCAGTTATTCATGGAATATTATTTTTTATATCTCTTGTATTCAGTTTGCAACTACTTCATTGAGAATTTTTGTATGTATACTCATGAGGGATACTGGACTATAATTTATATATTTTTGTTGGGTTTACACTTGATTTCACTATTTCAATACTATTTGCTTTGTGAAGGAGCTTAAAATAAATTTCATTTTACAAATACAGTATCAGGAGTTGATGGGTACATATCAGGAAAGGTTGCTTGACACAATCTCTCTGCGTATCTCTCTGCAATTAAAAAAATATTATGACAGAGGGGTGTTATTTGATGATGGGGGGCAGAACTAACTTTAAAATGTAATTTTGAAGATTGAGGGGGATGGATTTATATCCACAAAAATGGTTAAACTCTCTTAAGCCTGCACAACTGTGTAACCACATTTGCTGCAAGCCAGTAATGTGTTCACATCCACAGGACATATCTGGCCAGACCTTTAATTTTGGTTTGCTGAAATTGTGCTTTGTAGTATGAAATATGGTTGGGGGATGGTGATTTACCCACAGGAAGTGAAAGGAGGAAGGAAAACTATTGCTGGAAATATAGAGCTTTTACAGTGATGGTGGTTTTGTGATGCTGATGCTATGATGTCTTCCAGTTATGAAAAGAGAAACAACAAGACTGCTCAGGCGAGCGAGCAGGCAACTGATTGGATACAGACAGCTTGAGCTATTAGGTGCCACTTACTTGAACGTCAACTGGTGGTCAGTGTCTTCATTCTCCCTGATACTACATATCCATCCTCAGTCCCAAAACTCTGTTGCAACATTGGCCACTGGCATCTATACATACACCGTGCACATAAACTCTCACAGGCACACAAAAATAATAAAATAAAAAATTTTCAAGAATGGATAATGATACAACATTTTAATTTTCCAATCTTCGTTTCAAATTCCTCTGTTCTTAAGACCTCTGTAATGAACTGATTGCAAGACAAATGTTTTATTTTTTTCCAATGACTGTATACACTATCCATAAATGGTGTTATTTCTACACTCAAGATGTTCATGCTCTGAGTGGATTGTTACAGAAAGCCTTGTCTTTAGAAAAAGAAAAGAGAAAGGAACCCATTTTCATATTGATGTCATTACACTAAGCAATAGCTAAGTTTATGTGTGTTTTCATTCAAACACAAGGCATTTCAGGAAAAAATAAACAATGATTTCAAGAGTCTTTTTTGCTGGTTTTGAAAAATTAAAAAGGGATTAAAAGTTCCTATTCATCATTACTCAGAAAATAGAGAAAATAGCCAGTGTGGCTTAGTGGTAGCATGGTAGACTAGCAATGCACAGGAGCCTGAGTACATACGTCATGTATATATTCAGTTCCGTGTGCGTGTGGTGTCGTGTGCGTGCGTGTGCGTGTGTGTGTGAAAATAATCACTTTTATACTATATTGAGATTGCTCATAGTTCTTTTTGCTTTTCAAATCTTTCTCAAAACCACTGTAAAGAAAAACGTTAAATTACATGTCTTAATCAAAATGCCCTAATAATTGTCATTTTATTAAAAATAATGAGGAAGTAAAAAAGCAACTGAAGACAAATAAATATAGTTTGTGGGCATAAAACTGTATTTTTAAACTAAAACAGCTGTGCATGCCCACTGTAATTTGTCACTTATAGTCATAAAACATGTACAGTTTTCATAAGAAAAATGCATAGTATGCATGATACTTCAATAAATATTCACCATAAGCTATATTATATCACCTATGGCAAAACTTCGCATGACAAAATATCCATTATACCATAAAATAGCAAAAGCTTATATCATCATCATCATCACCACAGCCACTACCATCATCATCCCAAGAATCGGTACTCTACTGGCAGAAGATAGAAACAAAGACATATGTCACTGTGAAAAAGAATGACTATTCTATGTGGGTGAGTGAAACAGAAAACAGCAGGAAATCAAACACTCAAAAAATGTGGTACAGAAATGCATGGATAGAAGAAATCTTGTTTATACATTTGTTTAGAAACACATTAATAATTATATTATCAATATGAATCAGTCATAATAAACCTTATGCTAAAGTTCCCAAACTAGGGAAATCATTATGTTTCCTACAGGAAACGGTCTCACAGCTCATGCTGAAGAGCATATTTTAACCACTCAGGCGGTGTTGGTGTGCTGCGGAGTCATCAAATCCATGTAGAGTCCTAGTTCTGTTTGAGCTGGATGCTTCTGAAACAATGAATTCTCACAGCTGAGACTAATGAAGCCTGTCTTCAGATACTCGATACTCGTCATTTTGTACAGAAGTGTCACAGATTGTGATGTCTAAAATAAGGAGATCAGTTATATGTGTTTCCATTGTTCTTCAAACAAGACTACAGGTGTCTTCTTGGCTTATTTCTTCATCATATGTCTGATTTACAGAGAACTACCTACTAAAATGTTTAGAGTCACAATCTACCATATGATCACTCACATGGCAAACACCAGTATAAACTCATACACTTCTGTCATGCAAATATTTTCATTGTGAATTCATTTTCAAGTATCAAACAAGTTGTATTTTTGGTAAAATGAAAATCTTTAGCTTTTGAAAAATTTGTTTCACTTATTTTTTCGATCTTCCTTGTAATCTGATGATTGTTAATTGTGTACCTATTTAAAATGTCTAGATCTATTTAGGGACAATATAAATGAATTTAGAGATGTGAGTAATTTATTCTCGTCTTGTATCATTTTTCAAAGAAGCTAGCCAGGACTATGTATGTATGTGAAATTGTCTGTTCTGTTGACTGTTTTTTTCATCTTTCTTCCTAATTTAGAAAAACATTTTTTCTGTACAATCATGAAGGCTAATGGTCACCTTGACAACACTTAGAGTCAAAGATGAATATAGTGTCCATGAAGGGTTTTCTAGACAAGTGTGGCCTGGGGGACAGTATGTGGAAGAGTTCCTTGATTACATTAACTGTTGGGAAAAGATCCTGGTCATTTTGGGTGACAATATTTCCTAGGTTTTTCTAGACTGTGTAAAGCTGGAGAAAGAGTTAAGTACTGGAAGCATGTATGCTTTAATTCATTTCTATGTACCCTTGACTGTGAGTGTCATGTGAGTAGGTGTTTCAAATACCAGCCAGCTTTATTTCCTTGCTAGGACAGAGACTATACCTTGGAATTGTGACCTAAAATAAATTCTTTCTTCCCTAAGTTAGTTTTTGTCAGGGAATTTTGGAGTAGCAACAGAAGTGAAACTAAGATCGCCACATTCATTTTTTGTGATTTAAATAAATACTATAAAAGATTTTACTGCATCTTACTTTTGTGGAAATGTGAGCTACTTCACCAGTTCCTGGTGATGAAGTCCAAAAGCAAGTTCAAATTTTATAGCATGTAGTGGTTTGAATGAGAATTCCCCCATGAGGCTCATATATTTGGATGCTTGGTCCCGAGATGATGGAATGGTTCCTAGGTCTCTCTCTCTCTCTCTCTCTCTCTCTCTCTCTCTCTCTCTCTCTCTCTCTCTCTCTCTCTTCTCTCTCTCTCCTCTCTCTCTTTTTCCCTATCCATCTCTGTCTCTTTTTGCCTCTCTCTGTTTCTCTTCAGGGAAGACACACCTTAAATCTAGGCCATACTTTGTGCCGGCAGTCCACACAAAAGGACATGAGAGAAAGCAGTATTGCTTTGGATCTGCTTGTCCTCCATTAAGCCAGTTAATCTATTCTTGCAGATAAGATGTAGGTTCTAAGCTACTGCTCCTTACCAGGCCTGCCTGCTGCCATTCTCCCATCATTAATAACGAGGACAAACTCTCTGAAACTGTAAGTAAGCCTCCAATTAAATGCTGTCTTTTAAAAATTGCCTTAGACATTGTATGCCTTCACAGCAATAGAACAGTAACTAAACCACTAAGTAAGGCACAGCAAATGATTTGTTCCTAGATAATCAACATGTGAAACTTCATTTCTTTGTAACAACAAAATTCTACAAGTCACCTCATGCAATGGCTACCATAATGTATGGGTACATTAAATATTTTAACAGTGCACACTTATTCCAGTACTGTGTAAATCTAGTGCCTCAGATCTTCTGTGTATGTTTTCTAAATGGTATCCTGCACATCATGTACTGAACGTCTGCTTCTCAACTGGTGTTAGGGTCTCAGATAAATGCTGATAGAAAAGTCAATGGAGAAGATCCCCTGTCTTATTATTATATCTTATTAATTGTCTTCTCAGCAAACTGTCAGTTAAAGCAATTCTTTATAATCACAAAATCATGATAATTGGTTATCCATGAATTTATCACAGATGCAAGTAATGGTCAAATTATCAAAAGAAAAAAGTCTACAAAACATATCCATCTTAGAGTGGGTAATAAATTAACGACTTGTAATGAGAAACTTAAGACAATTTCCCAAGCTAAAAGAAAGCTTCTATTCTATTTCTCTACTTAATGAATGCCTGTTAAATTTCAGAATAATTCACCAGCTAGGTTCATGTACTTAATATACAGTTATAAAAATGGAAGGAGAATAGAAAGAACAAAATATGAAGGGTGGGGGGAAATAGGAGAAGGAGGAGGAGAAAAGAAAATACTTTCCATATTTGTGCTGTTATTATTTTTCTACTTTTCCTGGCATGTTCAACAATTCCTAAGATGTAGGAGCATGTCAACACAACCATGAGAATACCTTGTGTGAACTACAAGTAACTTAGGAAACACATTCTGGGGCAGTCAGACCTTAAATGCAAATCTTTTTGGTGTTTGCAACAGTTTCAAAGCACTACACAGGCTTCATTAAAGAGACCAAAATTAACAATTATGCTGTTGAATTATTGTTATTTGTCAAAGCCTATTGTTCATATTGGAGAAACAGGAGGAAACTGGATCTGGGACCTCTGCAGAGTTATAATCTGTGAGGTAAAGGGCAGGAAACAAATGAATATTAAATCAGTTTTACTGATGTCGATGTCTGTAAGTATTGTGGAAAGTAACATGGAGACTGTGGACAGTAACAATGGCTAAGAGGAGCTATGGCTGTAATTTCGTTGAAGATGCTTGGGAAATATCTGGAACTTTAACTGCAATGGAGACATTTGTGTCAAGATCTAAAGATAACAAGGCAAGAAATCTTTGTAAATAGGTGTGGCCTGAGTACTCATGGATGTGAAATTTGGATCAGACTGGAGCCCTGTTTTGCAGCCTTTAAAGAGCAGCACTGATTCCTGAGGTAAGGGATCTAACAGCACAGAGTACAGATGAAGGCAAGGGATTGAGAGAGGAGGGATATCTGAGGAACACTCAGCAGTCAGCACAGCAGCTTGGTCTCTGTGCTCCAAACAGTGTGTTCTGAAGGACACACAGTGACCAAGACACAGCATCACCTTTTAAAATGATCCAATCACCTGGTGGCTCCGAAAATTGTTGTTATGCAGTGAGAGCCCTGGCCAGCAGTCAGCAAAATCACCTGCTGTTTATCAATGACCTTTGAAAAGTTTCCCCCAACTTTATAAGATTGGAAATTACATGAAAGTCATCAAAATCAAAACCAAAAGGCAAACAGTTGTTTATATGTTCTATTTCAGTTTTTCACTATGTGTGAAGGAAAAATAAAAGGATGTATAATTTTAGTTGAAGGAAATTTGATTTCTAATATTCTTGTAGGTGAACATGGACACATGGCTCATTTCTCCCGAGCCTCTTTGATTTTTCCCACCTACAAACTAACATGGATGAAGTGGAGTACCTGTGAATTTCTCCTTATGTTCTAAAGCGTGATTTGCAAGTGAAAATGATGTCAACAGAACACATGTCACCAAAATTATTAGAAAAGGCAGTGCAGACTGGTTATCTTCCACAAGATGCATGCCCGACTGTTACACACCCATGCATTATAATGCTTTAGAAATGAAAGCAGCATATAAGTCCACAGAGAAACTCTTTTCTTTTTTATTGCCTATAAAAGAGTTCTTTCAACTGCTTAAAAATTGAAACAGTTCTTGTAGGTAATCAAAGAGCTATGCTGCCACCTACTGGCCAAATGCTTAGCATCGGTAAGACTGCAGTTCCTTACCTTCGAAACACAAGCTGTAATAAATTATTTACATCACTAATTTTTAAAGTCGATGCTTAAAAATATGTTTTAATGTATCTAGAGAAAAAAACAATGGAACACTACTTGAATCTTTGTGCTTTTTTTAATAAATAAAACCAACAATGACAGTGTTTTCAGTGGGATCTTTTTGTTGGTAATGTAGTAAAAATATATTTATTATAGCATTTATAGGAGGAAATCATTGCTGATTTTTATCAGTTATACCATTTTTACCTTTCAACAGAAAAATGCTTTTGGGTGGTTTCAGATTTAAAGCATTCAGTTTTAGAGACCAAGCTATAAATTACTTTTAAAAATGGAAAACTCTGAAGTGTGTCTTGTTTAATGACTAGCTGTATTAAAAGTGAGTCACTGGAGCCTTAATAACACACTGGCTTTTTGAGCATTAATGTTCTTAAAATAGCCAGGCACTTAAAGCCCTTCCATCCAGAAACATTAGCACCTAAGCGTCTTGCTGCAGGCTGGGAAAGTAGCCCTGTGCTTTCTTTCTGGCTCTTTTTGTTAGAAGAGGGGTGCAGGTGTTTTATGGTGCAATCCTGATATGACATGCCATCACAGAGGCCCTGAGGACCTTGGGGTCTATAACCCCAGACTGCATGATAACACAATCTTTTGTTAGGATTTTTTTTTCTTTAGAAAGAACCAGATTATCCAACATAAAATATGAAAAGTTTTAAATTTTGGTAATGCCATGGAAAACACAAAAATTAAAGACAAAAATAATAAGGCAATTGAACATTTAAAATTTTAATTATAGTGTATTTGGAAGCCTATGTTTATCAGTCTTTTTCCATAAAGAAAAAATAAGAAATCCTTATGTAAGGATCTCTTTACCTTGATCTGAAATGAAAATCATATGTATATAAAATAAAATAATCGGGGAAGGAAAGGGTGCGTGGAATCTAGCCCATGCATGCTCTCAGAGCAAAGCCACTCCGAGCCAGCCGAGCACTTTGAACAACCAGGCTTTAATGTTTCATCCCTGAATCCTTAATCAAATAGATTGCCTCATCAGAAAGATTTTTTTGAACACTTGCTTAAAATTTAATTTGCCTTTAACAAAGCAAACTCCCACATTTTCCAAAATATGTTTGAAGCTCTGTGTGATGCTTTAAACTTTGATAAGGAATCGCAGCCTGTCTCCCTTTATGCTGTTGTGTACATATCACACACGGCTTTCAATTCTGCTGGTCGCTCACCCCACCCCGTCCTCTTCATTAGCTCTTACTTCTGTGTGCTCCTTAGATGTATGGGATCACATTTTAAGACACCAAACAGTCAAATCTAATAAGGCAAGCCAATGTCTCTTTTCTTCCTATTTCGATACAATTGATTCTCATTCTCAGATTTGTAACAACAATCATCTCTTTAAAATAGAAATGAAGAGCAAAAACAAAACATGGTTTCTTGAATGATAATGAAGCCCATGTAAAATCAGAATAATTAGAATCCTTCTATCACAATCTGACTTATCTCTGAATTTTTCCTAAATTATGATGGGAATATTATTTTTTAAATAATATTTTATTTTGCACTACTGTATGTGTACCCAGAGATCCCCATACCCTTCCACAGAGATATGTGCACCTCCATACCTATCGCTGGTTTATGTTCTGTAGTTAGTACGTGGAAAGAACATAGTAAAATACTGCTCAGCTTCAAAAGTAGAATTTTAGAAATCAGCAGGAAAATGAATAGATTCAAGCCAGGACTGTCTCAGAGGAATAAGTTCAGAGTGATAGAGCAAGGTTCTGGATTTCCTCTGGCCTCAAAAGGAAGCCTCCCCCACCCCAAACTTTAATCATATATTTTGAATATTTGTAGTAATTATTGACACTATTCTAACATAAGAAAATTTAATTGTAACAAGAAGTCTCCAAAATATATTATTGAATGATTAATCTGGTACTGGTCTCACATACCATAAATTAACTTCCTATTTTACTAAAACCATTGTGGAAATAGTATTTTAATATAGATTACGTTATGTTTGTCCAATTGATTTTGTGCTATGGCTGTTCAGAAAGTGAATCAAAGAGTAGAAATGTATTCCAGATTGTTTTTCAAGTACAAGATTCAGAACGAGAGTCTACCACATTGTTACAAAGAGGGCAGACTGTCAATGTTTCTGGATTATGAGAAAAGGAAGTAGTTCTGGAAATATTGTGCTGTGTAAAAGATAAACCATACAGAGAAGAAATATATAGCGCTCATATATTAGGGTTTGTCTGAAATCCCAAAAATTTGAAAAAAATCTTTGATACATTGAGAAAAAAATAAAACTTCATCTCTTCTTTGATGCATATTTAGATAATAATGAAATCTCAAATCCTGTTGTGTTTCATAAGCTGATCAAGTTCAAACACTAATAAATATTATACCGATGTCAAAATATTTAAACTGATGACTATAAATGTTTATTATACATTCTTCTTGACAGCATTGATCCGGACACGGAGGTATGGAACACACCTGGTGCTGACGGCGTGTGCCGTGGACTTCCAACAGTTGAATGGCATTGCTAATGGTGCATAATGAGGAATATCGAAATACACGTTCTTAAACATAATAGATGGCATTAGTATATAACTCTAGATATCTAACTGTAACATTAGGGTTTCATTTGTGCCCACCATTATTTAGCTTTGTCCACATAGTCTATTATTGTCCCTCTCTCATTCCCTACTCTATAGAGAACGCAAGGCATGACTCTGAAGTACATGTGAACTTGGATACAGGTTCTGAGAAGAAGGAACGTATCAGGTACGAGGAAAACAAATGATTAAGAGCCACGGATAGAATGTCTGTTTGTCGACCCTTGCACTTGCCAAGCTCAGTTAAAAGCTGCTTCAACGATAGGAATGGGATCACACAAAGCATAATGTAACCATGACAGCCTGTAGTTATAAACATTTGCAGACTGAATCCACCTAAACTTTACCTTCTAATACTTAAAGTTTCATGTCATTCTTTTATATGCATTTAAGTTTACTCATGACACATGTTTTCGAGTGATAAAAGACCTTGGGAGAATTCTAAAAGCGAGAGAGGAGAGCAGAGCTTAGTTGTTTACTGCACAGCTCAGCGCGCATGTGCACTCCTCCCTATTTAAATGGTATCTATGGGACCAGAAGCGGTCTGGTTCAAGGTATACCTTTCCCTGACTCATTGTAAGTTGTGTTAAGTTGGGCAGAGGGAGAGAAGAGCAAGAGAGATGTTTTTTTCTTAAGATCTATGTGTGAAAGGGTATGTCTCTACAGTGCTGCTCTTGGAGGTAGTGGACATTTATGGAGGTGTAGCCCTGTGGGAAGTCTTTGAGCCACTGAAAGTGGGCTTTCAAAGGGGACTTTGAACCACATCTGTGCCTTCTTTGCTTTCTGCGTAGTTATGTGAGCAGTTTGTCCTTTTACAAACTCATTCCTCCTCCATCTGTAGCTCAACCCCAGGCTTAAAGTGAGATATTCATCACATCCTACGACGAAATCTAGCAAATAGACGCTAGAAGACACGTTTTTCTATTTAAATACTATTTACCTCAGATATTTTGTCCTTTTAACCTGAGACTGACCAGTACAGAGTAATAAAAGGACAAAAAATGACGCGATACTTAGGAGTCATACGCAGTTAAATTCATTTTCATAACGTTGACATTTCACAAACGCTTTTAGGTTAAATGAAGTCTACTGTGCCTGAAACTGTTTTGGACTGAAGTTAACACCCATACTTTTAATATACAGCCTCACATCCTTAACTTCACCTGGAGGTTAATGTTGTTTAATGTCCCCCAAAGGAATGCTGCCATGGACGTGATTTGTAAGACGGAGAGAAATCAAACTGCACTCTTTTCAATGTTCTATCTTACAAATTTTCATTCTAAATACTAAAGATTTGGTAAATTTCCACAAACGTGCCATCTAGCTATTATAGTCAGGGCGCGATAACATTTTGCTCTGTTCTATCGTGCCTGTCCTGTCGTGAACTAAAAGCAAGCAATTAATATTTAACCTTCTCCAAGAGACTCCACTCACTCTTAAAGGGACATTTCAGGAAGTCTTAATTTTCTCTGTCACTGTGTTTATAGAAATGCTCAGTGTAAGTAATTCAGAAGAGAGTAGTCAAGAGATAATTCCTATTCTTCTGCTTCTATAGCACATTAATTATAGAGATACAGAGAATTAATTGGAGGAGAGAATCCACATGGCACTTGGGCTTAGTTTTCCATTTAGCTCTGAAAAATTGGTTTTGCACAGAGAAAAGGGCATTTCAAACTTTCAAATGATATCTGCAATTGTCTCGTTGTGAGTAGCATCTTTTGTTAGTAAACAGAGAAAAGGAGAAATGAGCCATGGTTGCTTCTAATTGTATTAAAGCCTTGTCTACCCAAATTGAGCTTACTTAGCCTATCAAAGCCTTGTAATAATTACAAATGATAACTTGAAATTTTTAAAGCCTAAAGGTGAAAATTCTGTGGCAATGTTCTTACATTTGATGTGCCAATGGTAGTGATGGGTACACAAATACACACATAAACCACACACGCACACACATCAATAGATATGCATAAATGTGTGAATAAATATACAGATACACAAGCTCAGGACCAGGTACATGGTTCCATACAGCCTTGTAACACTGATACTGATCCATGCTCCTGAAAATTATATTAAATTAGAATATATATAGAGAGAGGTGGGAGAGAAGCCCATAAATGAAAATTATTTCCATTAATTTCAGTTAGTCTCAGAGTCATTAAGATTTAGTTAGGACTAGACAAGCCAGGCTAGGTGATGTAGGGAGCAGCGCAGTGTAGATCCCTTGGCTGGGATAACTCAGGAAGCAGTACCGCTTTATGTTCTAACTTCATAGACCTTTTTTTTTTTTTTAACTTTACTTTATTTCTATTGGAATTACTGACAAAAATATAAACGATCTATGGGGCAGATTTACATTATTGTTAAGTAACAGGTATCTTCATAAATTGAGCAAGCATTTCACCAATTATTCAAATTAATTCCACAGCTAATGTTGTATGTACATATGTTTTATTATGGGTATATTTAAATAGATGCACACATTGCTTTTATTAAAACACAAAAGCATACGTCTCATACAAAATATATGAAGCATATGTTAATCTAACACTACAGATTTTCAAACTGTTTGATTATGTTTTGTTAAATTTGACTTTAACTTCTAGTGTCATAGTTTGTATTATGAAGTACAGAATGTATTTACACATAATACCAATAACTACAAAATTAATTTTCTACAAACACATAAACTAGAAATATTCATCACAATCCTTACAGGTTAGATTGTAGATAGCCATTGTATGATTACTGAGAATCTCCACTCAGACACCAAAGCTGCACACTGTGTATTTCAGATTCTCCGTTTCATTATCCTCTGAATAATTTGAGTACATTTCAGTTATAACAAAATGCTTTACTTTATATATACTCTTTCTTTGCCTCTGGTTTCATTAAGGAGAGACTTATGGGCTGTACGTTAACCCTTTTCATGGCTTTTCCCTATTAGTAGATATGTTTTCTCTATCCTATTCTTACATCGTATTAGTCTTCCAAATAAAATTCATTGTACACTATGAGAATAGTAATTTATTTGTATTCAAATGTTCCCATTATGTTTTCTAACAGTGACACAAATTTTTAATGACATGAGCAATAGACAATGTATCTATTATGGAACCCAATAAAGGTAAACATTGGATAGATGTCAAATAGACCTGATAAAATAAATATGTGTAAAAAAAAAAAAAGTCAAAGAACTTTCTCATGGAGGATGTGGGCAAGATTAGCTTGTTTTCACTTTTTTGAAAAGCACCCTGAAGAGCGGCCATAAGAGAGCCTTGCACTGTATGCAATATGTATTAGCAGATCATATCTTGTTGTTTTCCCTGCTACAGTCACCATTCAGCACAGTTTGTTTATAGGAGGCCTCATTAATGGTTCTTTACAGCTGACCCCTGCTGTAGAGGGTATTACCACTCCACAGGTTTCTATCACACAATTTTCTGGGTATGTCAAAAGCATATGTCAGAGCAAAAAGGGCAGAGATAAACCTTGGGGATTCTAAAGAGTGACACCTGGCTGGAATTCAATTTGCCAGGAAATGCAAAGCCATGCTGGAAGGAACCAGGAAGCTGGGGTTAGCTGAAAAATGACTCATTTGCTGGAATTTTAAATTAACTCTGAGAACCCCTTTTGACAGTGTTTAGGCTCAGTACAAACAAAATACTGAAATATTTAAACCCAGTGCAAATTATGTTTTGATTCAAGACAATGAGTAGGCTTAATTAAGCTGGCACAGAAAATGTAAATATTTCTGCTAGTGTTGCATTAACGTGAAAACCCTGGGAATTAGATTGTACATTTCTAATCTTTCATAATGATGAAATCCCAAATGTTTATTGTTATGTTTATCAGGCAGTTCATTGTTAGGAGGCATATTCACTATAACACAATGGCTACACATCTAATTCTATACCAGGAAATGGAATCAATGGTTCAATATTTTATACAGTGCTAATAATAGATTTTAGGAAAACAAATCAATATGTGTAATATTGAATTCTAAAACATAAAGCCATAAAATAGAGAGGTGTCATGTGTGGTGGGTATTGTTTGTAATTGTAACCATCTTCTGCTCTAACACATAGTAAAGGAATGTTTTAGAATTATAATGAATTGGCATTTGTTGAAA
The DNA here is from genome assembly GCA_021653895.1 of Mastomys natalensis. Lineage (NCBI taxonomy): Eukaryota > Metazoa > Chordata > Mammalia > Rodentia > Muridae > Mastomys > Mastomys natalensis. The sequence continues at coordinate 480,876 of JAJTUV010000800.1, forward strand.
CTGGATACAGTGGTGCTTTGGTAGACAGAATGTTATACTTGAGTTTGCTCTACTGTATGTGTAGATCATGCTCTTTTCACTCCTTCAATCCATTCATTCTGAACCTCTGATATATTAGAGTGTCATAATTAAAAATACAAGTGCTTTTCAGATTTATTCAAACAAGGGTTAATTTTCAGCAGGTAAATTTTACCAAAGTGTTTATTTTTTTTAATTTTGTGTTTGTATGCATGTCTGTGTATGTGTGGGTTTTTATTCATGTCATGGGTGCATTTGTTCTTAAGTGAGCTAATGCACATGTCTATGTACGTAGACACTGAAGATTAATGTCTGTCTTCCTCTCTTCTTTCTGTTGATGTAAGAAAATACTCTGACCAAAAGCAACTGGAACGAAAGGGTTTGTTTCAGCTTCCAGAATACATTATTACCGAGGGACATCAGATCAGGAATTTAGAAACAGTATAATATAGATTTACTGAAGTATAAAAGTTAATTGGCTAGACTGACCAATGAGCTTTAGAGATGAGTGTGTCTCTATTCCTCCATCACAGCTGAGGATTTGCTTACTTGCTTGATTTTTAAGTGACTTATGGAGATCTAAGCTCAGGGCTTCATGTTTGCAAAGTAGGCAGTTTACTGAATGAGCCATCTCTCTTATCCTACTAATACTTTCTTTTTAGATATTGTGGTGAGCACAGATACTGTGAACGCCATCTTGCTAATGGTTTGTTAACTGTACAATTTAATAAAATTAAAAAGTGCTCTGAGGTTCAGCAATTCCTCAGGACAAACTCATCTCACAAAACTGGAACTCTTTCCAGGAAATTCAGTTTTCCATTTTAATCTTCCTAAGTCTCTGGCAGCCATTCTGACCTGCTGCTTTTATAAGTTTTATTACTTAATAGTTTCACACGAGGGAATTCTGTACTATTTGCCGATATCTCTCTGCTATATTCATTTACTGTAAAGGTCTCAGATTGTTTCATATTTAATCATATTGTGGAATTTCCACAATTTTGAGGCTGGATCGTTTCATTGAAAGAATGTAACAAATTCATTCATCTACCATTCAGTCAGTACATGTTTACACAGCTTATAATTCTTGGCTACTATGAGTGTCCCATAGTGAAAATGGATAGGATTCCATTCAAGAAAAGGACGTGAGTTCTTCCACATAAGTTCACAGCAGGGAAATTTTTCTGCTTACAGGTGATTGACAAAATCTGTGTCTTCATGCTATTTGCATGTTTCAATACTTGTCAATTGTGAATTAAGGCTCTACCATTGTTATATCCTCATTAAAGGTTTACCACCTTCATCTCTTTACAACTAGATTTCTTATAGACTAGTAGTAGATTCCAAGGAGCTATCTCATTAGTTTCATCTCCATCATCTTGGTCATTCGTTACTTTCAGCATCTTTTAATGGATATATGGAACACTTGTATTATGGGGTTAATATCTAGTTAATTATTCAACTATGACAAAATCTCATGCTCATATGTTTACTTTCTATTGAAGTAAGCATTTATAAAAGAAAATTCTCACAAAAATGAGTTAAGTTTATACCATAAAGGAGAGAAACAAAGTCCAAACCTAGTACAATGTGAAGACAATAAAGTCAAAAACAATTCAAACATAAACATAAGATTAGTAAAAACACATACCTCTTCAATATTCGATTTTAGGGAGTATGCTGTTCTGTGGGTTTTATCATGACATCTTCGTGCATACGTGTTCTCATTCCTTCCTTATCACTGTTGCCCTTTCTCATGTCCTCTGCCTTCCACTAGTCCTTTCCTTTTCTTCCCACAAAAAGTACCTTGCATTCTGATATTCTTTCTGTTTTTTCTCATTCTTTCTCATGATGTCATTCTTAGGTTCATAACTTCTACACAAATACATTAACACACATATACACACACACAATTTGCCTTTCTGAGTCTGGCTTATTTCACTTAACAATAATTTTCAGTTACATTCATTTTCCTACAAATGTTCATGTTTATGTTTTAGTCATGCATAATATAGCATATATGTATCATATTTTTTTTCAGTATTCATCTGAAAGACATTGGTTCTGTTACTTAGCTATTGTGAGTAAGGGAGCTATGTTCATGCTGCACTGCAGAAAGGACTGTTAAAAGCTGAGTTGCTGCTTTGAGGTTATGAATGGATTGGAAATTTTTAACAAAATGAAGAATGAGACTGGTATCAAACAGATATAATCAGAAATAAATTACACATTTTAAAGCTACAGAAATAAAAGGGACCACATGTTGCTATAGTTTTAGAATTCATTGTCAGACTAATAAAATCTGTACCAATACTAAACAGACATTTTGGTGGAATACTTAATTCCTCACCATCAACAATGAGCACAGAATTGTGACCTTACAAAGAACACATAGCAAACTGAATGGGACACTAAAATGATTGATTTTATCTAATAAGATGCATGTGCTTCTCGGCCATTCGCATTTCCTCAGTTGAGAATTCTTTGTTTAGCTCCGTACCCCATTTTTTAATAGGGTTATTTGGTTGTCTAGAGTCTAATTTCTTGAGTTCTTTGTATATATTGGATATTAGTCCTCTATCGGATGTGAGATTGGTAAAGATCTTTTCCCAATCTGTTGGTTGCCGTTTTGTCCTTTTGACAGTGTCCTTTGCCTTACAGAAACTTTGCAATTTTATGAAGTCCCATATGTCAATTCTTGATCTTAGCGCATAAGCCATTGGTGTTCTGTTCAGGAACATTTCCCCTGTGCCTAGATATTCGAGGGTCTTCCCCACTTTCTCTTCTATTAGTTTCAGTGTGTCTGGTTTTATGTGAAGGTCCTTTATCCACTTGGACTTGAGCTTTGTACAAGGAGATAAGAATGGATCGATTTGCATTCTTCTGCATGCTGTCCTCCAGTTGAACCAGCACCATTTGTTGAAAATGCTGTCCTTGTTCTACTGGATGGTTTTAGCTCCTTTGTCAAAGATTAAATGACCATAGTTGTGTGGGTTCATTTCTGGGTCTTCAACTCTATTCCACAGATGCTCACAGCTAACCATTAAACTGATCATGGGGTTCCCAATGGAGAAGATAGAGTGAAGGCTGAAGGAGTTGAGAGGATTCGCGACACCATAAGGAAAGCAACAATATCAACCAACCAGAGCCCCCAGGGTCTAAACCACCAGCCTGGGAGCGCTTAGGGAGGGACCCATGGCTCCAGCTATATATGCAAGGGAGCTATATATAAGTGGGAGAAGAGATCCTTGGTCCCATGAAGGCTGGACGTCATGGGGGGGATATTCGAGGGTGGGGAGGTGAGGTATGGGGGAGGGTGGGTGGGGGTACACCAATGTGGAGGCAGGAGGAGGGGGGGAGGGATAGTGAGTTCCTGGGAGGGCGGGGAATGGGGTAAGGAGAGAACATCTGAAATGTAAATAAAATTTCCAATAAAAAAAAAAAAAGAAAAAGAAAAGATGCATGTGATGCCAGACACAGCTATATAATGAGACTTTGTCTCAGAAACTGCTAAGTAAATTAAAAATATGAATATGATTTTTACTTTAATGGAATCAAATGATTGTGGTGATGTGACAACTTCAATAGATGCAATAACAATATTTAATAATATTAAATAACCATTCGTTTAAAACAATGAATACTTTGACAAAGTAAGTCTAGCATGAGACAGAACAAAATCACATATAAGCCCTTAGCAAGTATCATACTCAATAGTGAAAATGTATTTAATCTGTGATCAGGGACAAGTCAGCAACCATATATTCAGTTGGTGTCACTAGATGTAGTACTCGGTCTCCTCATTAGAAACATTGGTTAAATGGACAAACAACCTTATAAACAGAAATGAAGAAATGTGATTACCTCTGTTTGTAGACCAAAGAGTCCTAGTATACTGAGCTACCTAACATCTCTATAACAAAAATACAATCTGTTTGAAAACATGAACACATATAATCAACTTAGGATATAAAAAGCAATATATACTTCTCACGTGAGATTTATATATATATAAATTTATATATACATATATATATCACTTGAAAAGTTATATATATATTATATATATATATATATATATATATATATATATGTAACAGAAAAATATTAAATTACCAAAATGAAAAATGAAATTACAAGGACATTGACATGGCAAAGCGTAAACTGAGAGAGTCAAAGATGAAAATGCTTAAAGTAATACGCTTAACCAAGGAATTGGATACATTTAGTGAAAAAAGTGATTCCAACGAAATAAGAAAACAAAGGTAAAGGTGTGTTGTTTCATGGGTTCAAGGTCTTCTGTTAATATAGCCATATCACAAAAGTCACTTCATAGACTCAATATAATCTATATCTAAATCAAAGTTTTTAATCAAATTTTATAGCAAAACAAAACAACAAAAATGTTGCAAATTTAGCAAGAAGCATAAAGATCTCAAGTACAAAAGACTTTTGAACAAGAAGACAGTAGTATCGTATGTCCTCGTTTCAAAGTGTATATAAATCTATGGCCACTGAACAATACAGTACTGTGACAAAAAGTAAAAGACAAACCCCCACATAAAACAATAGACTGTGCCAGAGCTCTCAGGAGTAAATCCATGTTTGTCTGGTAAGACCGTTATCAAGTGCCAGCAGTCCGAAAGAAGACAAAGCATATTGACTTCAACAAATTTAAGAAACTTGGTTAAAAACCTAAAATCTAAGGGAATTTGAACTTCGTATTTTTTAGCTACTTTAAAATATCATGACTCAGAAGAAACAGTTTGTTGGAGTAACACAACCTCAGAGGCTAAATTCATGGACATCATTGTGGGGAGCATGGCAGCAGGGATACACTTATGGTGCTGGGGCACTAGCCGAGAGTTCATGCCTGATCCATCAGTACAAGGTAGAAGACAAAGAACAGGTTAACTGGAAGATGCAGAGCTAGACAGAGACAAGACAGAGCTAACTGGGAATGGCTTGGGCTTTTGAAACCACCAAGCTCATCCCCAGTGACATATCTTTTCTCTTGGTGTGTCCACCTGTCCTCATCATTCCAAAACAGTTTTATCAACTGTGGCCAAGAACTCAAATATATAAATTTATGAGGGCCATTGTCATTCAAATCATGACAATACTCTACTATTCATTAGAAACAACTCAAAACGATTTAAAATTATCCTAGAAACAAGCACAGAGTAATCCTCATAATTTGGATCTTACTACTAACTTCATGCCATAAAAACACTAGTGTCCGTGTAGAACTACAGTGGACTTAAAACTTCACAGGAAAGGAACCATTCAATAGAATTAAATATGACCCATAAAATCAGAAAAACATTTACAAACATAATAACATATACATACTAATGGGGTAATTTGTGAAAAATATGAATAGCTGTTATTACAACTCAGCAGTAACAAACCAAACAAATATACAAAAAAAAAAAAAAGACTAAATCCTATAAATAAGATCCTATATATGTATATGTGGGCATATTATCATTTATAAATTTATACTTGGCAATAATTTTGCAAGCATTTGGAATACAGACTTTGACAATTGTTTGTTCCTTATGATGTTAGAAAATAAGTGCCAAATTATACAAGCATGTGAAATCCAAGCTACTTATTTTTGCTATTTTAATTTTAGTTTTAAACTCTAAAAAGAATCTTTTGCTATTTTAGAACATTGAAATGAAGTGGTATTTTGAAGAGAGAGAGCACATATGTTGAATTTACATATATTAACCTATTTTATATACTTTTCTTACTATCATACACCCACAATCATAATTAGAATTTCACTGTATATTATCTCATTAATTTGCACTTTATTTTCTTTAATTATATATCTCTGGAAAAATCACATAGAATATCAAGGAGAATAAGTTGAAGACCCCAAGCATTAATAATAATGCTATGTGTATTCGTAGCATCTGATACGTACTGCAAGTGATTTCTTTTTTCTTTTATAATCATGTCCTCCTGTGACTCCTCCTTTAAAGAGACCTGGGCTAGGTGTGTAAGCAGATGGTCTGTAACAAACAATTTGCGGTAACATTTTAAATACTAGGGGATGAAAGGGGGCTGAGTTGTCATGTGTTCATTTTCTTGCCCTCTTCCTCAGTTGTTCAGAAGGCAAGCTGATTTTGATCTGGGATGCAGAGACATCTCAGACACAGGACACAGACACAGGTAGATCAGCAATAGTTAGATAATGAACAAATGCATTTTTGCAGCATCTATAATGGGTAGTTTTGGAATAAGTCTTGTGTCAGTCAAGTCCTCAAAACAGACAGTTGTTCCAACTCATGCCATATTGCACCATTCGAAGGTGTGACTTATATGATTTAGACAAGCCAATCTGGGTCCTTCAGCTCTGATGTCATCATACTACATTGTGAAATTCTACATAATATATATAAATGTCCTGTATTATTTTAGACAGCATTTCCATATTCTATATGGGCTCAAACATACTCTGTGGATCAGACTTTCCCAGAATTTATAAATATACCCAGGACCATGATTACAGACATGTGCCATTACTTTGGACATGGTTTTTCATACTGAATTTTTCATCACTTAATGTGACCAATATCACTTAAAAGTTAACTCTGGATAAAAATGGCTTAGCTTGATTACTAGACTAGTTTCTTTTAATTTATATATATATATATTATATATATATATATATATATATATATATATATAATATATATATATCAGAAAGTATAAATTAATTCCAGAGATATTAATGTATAACATAAATATAAAACACTGAGATCAAAATTAGAGCATTAATAACTTGAGACCCATCCCATAGGCAAGCACATTCTCTGACACTCTAAATGATACTGTGTTAAAAGCTTGCAGACAGGAGTCTAGCATGGCTACCTATGGAGAAGATCCATCCAACAGCTCACTTAGATGCAGATGCCCACAGTAAACAGTGGATCAAGCGTTCAAGCATGGGGATTCTTTTTTTTTCTACTTCTTATATTTTTTAATAATCATTTCATTCGTTTACATTTCAAATGATATTCCTCATCCACCAACCCTCCCCCTCATTTCATCTCTCCTTACCCACTTCCCTCTGCCACTATGAGGGTACTCGTCCATCCGTTCATCCACTCCCTCCTCACCCCTCAAGCTTCCCCCTTTGCTGGGGCATCAAGCCTTTCTCTCCTCCCTTTGATGTCAGATAAGGCCATCCTCTGCTACAGATGTATCTGGAATCCTGGCTCCATCCATCCACTCTTTGGTTGATGATTTAGTCCTTGGGAGCTATAGGTGGTCCAGTTAGTTGATATTGTTCTTCATATAGAGTTGCAATCCCCTTCAGCTCCTTCAGTTCTTCCCTAGCATTGCAGTCCCTGGGCTCAGTCAGATGCTTGGCTGTAAGTATCTGCATTTGTATTGGTCAGGTGCTGGTAGAACCTGTCAGAGAACAGTCATATCAGGCTCCTGTCAGCAAGCACTTCTTGGCATCAGCGATAGTGTAGGAGTTTGATGTCTGCAGATGGGATGGATCCCTAGGTGGGGTGGTATCTGGATGACCTTTTCCTTTCTTTTTTTTTTTTCTTTTTCTTCGTCTTACCTTTGGACAAGAACATTTCTGGGTTTAAATTTTTGACATGGGTGGGTGGCCCCATCCCTCAATTTGAGGCCATGCCTATCTATTGGAGGTGGTCTCTATAGTTCGTATCTCCCATTTGTTGGGTATGTCGGCTAAAGTCATCTCTACTGGATCCTAGTAGCCTCTCGCTTCCCTGGTGTCTGGGACTTTGTAGTGGCTATCCCCAGTTCCCTATTCTCCAATGCTATATATTTTTATTCAATTTCCTGACCCTCTGTACCTCTCTCCTGTCTCTTCCAATACTTGTTTCTGCCCCCCCTTTCCCTCATCCTCCTCTCTCCCTCCCAGGTCCCTTCCTCTCTCTAGTTCCTATGATTATTTTGTTCCCGATTCTATATAGTACTGAAGTATTTACACTTTGGTCTTCCGTCTTTTTAAGCTACATATAGTTTTTGGGTTGTATCATGGGTACTCTGTGCTTTTGGCTTAAAATCCACTTATCAGTGAGTACATATCATATGATTCTTTTTCTTTTTTTTTTTATTTTATTTTTTTCCCAATCTGCTTTTATATCATTTTAATTACATGCAAGTATTAAGGTCAGTTCTAGGTTGAGGAACTAGCAGTACAATAGATGCAAATAGTCAAGGAACAAGCAAGACAATAAACAAAAATAATCAAAGAACAATCAAGGCAATAAACAACATCCTGTGATCACTCCTATGGTTCAGTGTTTCTAAGAGCTTATCAGGATGACCAAAATATCTGAGCCTACTTCCCTGTCCTAGCTTAAAGTCATTTCTATGCCTGAAGCCTACTGCTTTGTTCCAGCCTAAGATTTAGATTCCTGCCTGAAATTACTTCTTTGTTCTAGCCTAACATCAGATTCTTGCCTGAAGCCTATTTCCTTTTCCTTGGCCAATGTTAGATTCCTGCCAAACAGCTCCAAAATCTCTCCACATCTCCCCTTTTTTTTATTTCATAAACAAGACTGAGCTTGTCTTAGTTTGTTCTGACAAGAATGCCTTCCTAACCCATCGTGGAATATGCATTATCAAAAGCAATGTTTTGGAACAATAGGAGGAAGAACTGTGGACCCTAGGATGACATAAAATCCAAAGGAATATCAACAGAGTCAACTAACCTGGACCCTGGAGCTCTCAGATACTGAACCACCAACCAAAGAGCATATTCATGGACCCTGTCTCCCCACACATATCTAGACGATGTGCAGCTTGGTCTTCATTTGGGTCCCAAACAACCGCAGCGGCACCTATCCCAAAAGCTGTTGCCTGTATGAGCAATATGTTCTTCTATCTGGGTTTCCTCTCTGGCCTCAGTAGGAGAGGATGCAAGTAGCCTCATGGAGACTTGATATGCCAGAGTAGGGGATACCGAGTGGGGTCCCCACCCACTCAAATGAGAAGGCAAATAGAGATGGTGGAAGGTTTTTGGGAATGGGTGACCAGGAAACAGGGCAGTGAGTGGGATGTAGAGTGAATAAGTAATAATAATAATAATAATAATAATAATAATAATAATGAATTAGAGCTTTTATACTTTATGCCATTTGGTTCAAGAAATTCCTGATAATTCTGTTGGAAAGAGATTATTAGAAAATAAAATATAACTAGGTGTGATAGCTTTCTATTTGACTTATAATTATTTTTTTCTATTCAATGCCTGATATATATATATATCACAATCCTTCTCCCTCTCTCTCTGTCTTTCTCTGTCTCTCTCTTACACATACACACACACACACACACACACACATAACACACACACACACACACATCACACACACACACACACACACACACAAACCTGGTCACAATTGTATGAATAGACAAGATCAGTAATGACTTTTTGTTATGGAACAAACCTCTGTATTTTCACAGTTCACAAGTTGGAATATAATCTAGAGATATTGACATAGACATAAGCGTAGAAATTGACATAGACATAGTTATTGATATCAGTACAGACAGATAGATACCAAGTCATTTTGTCTAAAACAAATAATAGATCTGCTATTAGACAAAAGTTTTAATTGCTCTGTTTGATTGTTATTTGTTTTAGACTGTGTTGCCTAACTTTTCACACAATGTGCCAGAAAAAATCATTAATTATCTATTATTAATCCTAATTGAAATGTATTCTTATAAAAATTTAAAATATTAACCATTCAACAAGACAAAAATATGATAGTTAGATGCACAAAATGAAGAGCTTAAAGAAGAGCAAAGAACTACAGGAAAATAGCATAACCAATAATTAAAATTAACAATAACTCCAAACATCCCCTCAGTAGTTCTTAGTTTTCAAAGCGTATAAGATATAATAAATGGATCACAAAAACAGTTACAAGGAAATTGTTGACATGGGAATGTTCCTTGCAACACCATTTAAGCACCCAAGGGTTATCTGACACTGTGGAGGATATCTTTAAAAAAAAATGGAAACAGTTGAAATTAGGTAATACATGTGAGTTCCTAGAAACAACTAGCAGAAAGACCAGAGCAGAAATCTCTAAATACACATCAACATATAACTAACATATAAATAATAAACAGATTCAAAGTAAACTCACAAAAGAAAATACAATACGTAAATTATAGGTACTCCTTTTCTAGCACATTACTGAAGTTTATGTTTATGAAAGCTTAATTTTAAGGAAGGAAAATATAAAGTCAACAATCTGTGATCTGTTCTTGTAAGAATGTAATTTCAGGTTTCAGCTTGAACGTAAGAATTTCAAGTCTCAACTTGAAATTAAAATTTAAAGATCCTTAAGTTTGAGTTTCTGCTGCTCCCCAGGCACATCCCAGGAGGAGCACATTCCAAAGACTCAAACAAACATTCCAGAAAGAAAGGCCCAAGCTAAGAGTTTATCAGAGAGATTTAACACAGTACACCTGGATAAACAGAAGCCACTTAAGCTGACCCTCTTTATTGTAAAAGATAAGGTGCAAATTTGAGTTACTTAGAAACCAGGCCTGGGAATGGAAATCGGGCATGGGAATGGCTGTTTGAAATCCTGTGTGGTTATTGTTTAAAAAGTAGTTAACTGTCCTTCTAAATTCTGTGAAAATGATATATAAACTGCCCTTAGCTTTAATTCGGGGTTTTTCTTGCCTACATGCAAGGGAACCCCAGTATGCTGTTTATTATCAATAAATATCATGTTATTGCAGGGAATCCTGTCCGTGAGTGTTTCTCAGGGAGCATGTTCCCTGGTTTTGGATCTTTAGGTCCAACATTCTCAGAAAGGCTAGAGTACAAAGCAAACAAAAAGCTATCCAAAGGGAGAAAATAATGCACAAAAAAGGGCAGCAAAACTGAAGAAAAGATATTAACAGGTATCAGCTAAATGAAAAGCTGGATACCAAAAGAAATCTGTAAAACTTTTAATCTCAGGAATATAAACATAGGTAGAAAGAAGTCTCAATACCCAATGTTTAAATGAGAAAGAATATTCCTAACCTACTTTATATACATCGGAAGGATAATGACTTAGCAGTGATCACCAGGAGTAATCTTACGCCCCAATACTGGACTATTTAGAAGCACTGATCACACACAACTATAATTCAACACGGAAAGATACACACCAGGAATAGTCCTAAAACTACTGAAGGAATTAATTCTTTTCAATTACAAACACATTGAACAAGAAAGTTTTATGCAAGAGTTTCCTAGAGAATAATACAAACTAACTAACACAATTTAAAAGATTTTACCAGAGAAAAGAGAAGTACTTTCCACTTCATCTACTTAGCTGGTGTGACAAACTGTAAACATGTAGAGTGTAACAAAGGAAATTGTACACCACACAGGCACATACACTGTTAGATGTGTTCTTATATATTTTTGTAACAGCAACATTATACACTAAATTTAATGTAATCTACATAATATAGCCTGCTGTAAATCTAGGTCTATATTGGTTTGTGCTCCTTAGATCCTAACTTCTAGTATGCAACTAGGCTGAATATCATTGTCCACTGAACACAGTGCTAAAATTTGTGTATATCATCATAAAATATACAGTAAAGCAATAATTAATGGGATTTTTCATATTATAATGTTTCTCTTTGTAGTCTATGTTAGGGGATATTTCATATGACAAAATCTCTTGAACTTATGTTCAAACTGCTTAATATAGTATCGACAATTTGAGTTCTCTAATGAAAATGTGAAAGATTTACACACAGGAGTAAAACTAGTTACAGACAGAGACTCACCAGGGAGGGACATTATTCAAACACATAGGGAGGACTCAAGGGAGAAGGGAGGAGCAGCTCTTTTAGAAATGCTTCAAACAACAGTAGAACCTTGTTTAGGTGACCAGCTCAAAGAGAGGAAGGTATGTTTTAGCTCACATTTTCAGTGCTTCTAGTTCATGGTCAATAGTGCTGTTTCTCTGGGGTCTGCAGTGGCAGTGAGGCTTTACTAGGAGAGAGAAGTGATTCCAGATGAAAGGGTCCCCTCCTGGATTCCAGGAACTGAAGAGGGTGGAGGAAAGGAGAGAAAGGGAGGAAATAGGACCCCAGTAACATCCTGAGGATCACTTAAAGAATCTACAGCATCACACATCACACATCACACATCAATCAGCACCCCTGCTGTTAATATTTGAGTATCTAAGGCAGATTCCGTATCCCAAGCATATCGACGACTAACTGCAACTCAAGAAAAGAAGATTAAGAATATACCATCTAGAAGTGTCTAACTTTAATTTTATACTATGGGAAATGAAGCGCAACCATTTCTGCTGTGTCCGATCTGCAGGACTCTGTTAGGACTGCTGTCTCAAAAGGTTGTGCTGCCTCAGCTGTAGGAACTTGCAGTACTGAACATGACGTGTTTGTCCCAGTGGTGCAGACATGAATGCTTCTCCACTAAATTCAGAAGCAAGGCAGGGGTATTCAACTCTAGCATTCTTACTTATCATACTTCCTGAAATTTTAGTCAGCATGTAAGGACAAGTAAAACAAATCCAAAAGGTAAACAAAAAAATGTTTAATAAGCAAAAATATTAAATGATACACAACCAAATATAGATAACAATGACAACATGTCTTTAAAATTTAGGAGTAGATTTTAATAATGCTAAAATAAATTGTTTTATGTGCTGAAAATAATCTGTGGGAAATGGAGCAAAATCAGTGTCATGTATGCATGTAATTATGTATGTATGTATGTATATATGTATGTATCATAGTGTGTATGCAGACTGAACACAATTGATAATAAGAAAGAACAGGATACTGACATTTATAAAAACATAGTTAGACCTGAAATTATTGCATATATTAAAATAACATCCCCAAAACACAAGATACACTGTTGCTCATCTGTGGAAGTTACAGATGGTTATAAGCAGAAGGAGGCAAACAGTGGTCCTAGAGAGTAGAAGAATGAGCCAGCCAGTAGGATGGAGATTAAATTCTGGTAACAAGTACCAAAGTGCATTTAGAAATCGAATTAGTTTGAATGTTAAATAGCTTGGAATGGTAACTCTAGTCTATTAAAATTTGTAATATATTTCAAAATATCTGGAAATGTACAATCCATAGTTTCCTGAAATATAAACATGATAAATTTTTGAGGATGGAAATGCTAACGACTCAAAAAATGTTCAATGTCCTTTTTCATGTATCTCTCAAATAATTGTTTTGTATTCAGTAAGTATGCAAAAATATTTCATATCAGTACATTTTATAGAATTAAATGCAATTATATAACACAAATAATTAGTGTATGTTGAATTGGTAAAACAAGATAATGACAGAAACTATTTTAGTACAAATTCTGTGGTTGTAATATTTTATTATTTATACTAAGATGATCATGTTGTTGAAATTGCAAGAGGTCATACAAAGCTTGTGTAACTATTTTTTTTTTTTACTTACATGCTATAACTAATTTAAAATAAATAATTAAAAATCCTTAGCAAGACTTACAACTTGATTATCATAATCATCTTAGTCATTTACCATATTTACATATTTAACATATTTACAGTCACAATTTTAAAATATCCTATTTTTATTACTTTGAGATCGCTGTGACATGAGTATACTCTATGAATTACTATTTCACAAGCAAGAGTATTGATATTTTAAAATATAGTGGGATTTGTCTAAGATAAAAAGCTTCCACTTGAGCAGAGGTAAAACTCTTGTCCACAACTCCATTTTTTAATTAAAAACAAAATTTATTTTGCTCATTTAATATGTAAAATTTACCCTACAATGCCAATAAGTCTATAAATATGCATGAACAAAATTCAGTTTTTCAACCATCAAATCTTATTTTCCAGGTGTAAAAAGATAATGGTGTAAGAAAAACACATTTCTTTAAATCATATAAACTGGCAGAATGCACGGAAATCTAAACTTTGGTTTTGAGAAGTGGTGCTTCCTTTATCTTTTAAATTATCTCTCACATATCAGATGTCTCAGGCAAATTCTTGGCATCACAGTTAATTTATGACTGACATTTTTAATGAGTGCCTGAAATGCCAATATTTTGTGTTGTTGATAAAACGATCCATATGTTTTACATTTCAGACACTCAGGCAGCTGAATTGACATTCTGTTGTGAAATGTTAACTTACTAATATGATTCCACATCCAGGCAGTGGGCTAACCCATCTCCACACAGAACTCAGAATGTTTTCAGGATTTCATTCCTATTCTCGGTTGAGACTTGGGGTTTTATAGTACCTGGAATGAGTATATACAAATGTCATTAAAAGATTAAGTTTTATAGGGATTGGAGACATTTATGCAGAAAAATGAATATTATTGGATGTATATGGAGAGCATATTTTACTGTAGCATGAAGAACTTTTACTGGCATTTTATCAGCGACTCTGCTTGAATCTTTCTGCATAGCCCAGGACTTCTACCCCAGAGTCTCAGAACGTATCTCACTATTAGCTGTATCAACAAAGATAGGAACTGAAACATAATCTTGGAGAGGTCATGAACAAGCAGATTAAAGGTTCTAGCCCCTTACTGTATAAGAATTACAATCGCACTACATTTGCATTATATCCCAGAAAATTTACATTCTGTTCATTGCTTCTTTTCCTTTCTAAACTGTACTGTAAATAAATGTTTGACAACCATATCACTCATAATTTCTTTTTCCAAAGACAGTAATATATTCATTCCCTAGAACTTTGTAATTGGTACTTTGGATTAATTTAGCAGAAAAGAAGTAAGCTTATTTTAAAGATATAAACTACTTATTAATGTTTTATAACTAGAAATTTCTTTATCATGTATTTTTATTACTAAGAATAACAACAGATCCAAAGAATCATTTCTTATTTATGATAGTTTTCTTGATAGCCAAGAAATTGTACAAGTAAGATATTACTGAACGACATCATAATGGTATACCATTTATTAAGAAAAGATCTGTGGCAGGATTTTTCCTGCCCATTGTATTTGCAATGGAGCTCGTGATTGGGCAGCAGAGGAGGTAGGTGGAGAAAGAAGGAGAGAGGACGAAGCAGGAGAAGCAAGATGGAGGCAGACATCTGTGTCTCTAGGAGTCTCGGGTCATGTCAAAAGGTTAGATATTGGGTTAACAATTCTAACTGTGTGGGTATCTTGTGTATTGAGCATTTGCTAATATTTAAATCCATTGGATAATCTTAAGAATTAAGAGTGTTATTTATACTGGGTACCACGAGAATGACGGTTATTGTCTGGGATTGAGCAGAGCACTATGAGGGTGGCAGAGTTGGCCCAAGGACCATGCTTAGAGCCATAGAGTTCACGGGGTTGACTGCTGGAGGCAACCGTCAGGCCAACTTCTCGTGGGTCCCCAGGCGGTGCCACTGCCTAGCTGGTGCCATGATTAGAGCCAGAACATGTTGGCGGCCAGGGAGTTAGGCGGAGCTGAGTTGCATGCCACCTTTTCAAATATCTCCGACTACAAAAATCTTATTAGAAAGTCACTAATTTCTGTAATATAAGCAGGTAGCATTTATTTTTATCAATCTTAATTTAAAAATTTGAAACATTTTCTGTTTGTACTTTTACAAAATTTATTTACATTATTATTATTATTTTAATTATCTTTAATCTTTTTTTACAGTCCAGTTGTTATCTTTTCCCGGTCTTCCCTTTGACAGTTTCTCATCCAATTTCTCCTCTTCTATCTCCTAAAGGATGTCCCTCCAACTCCCCAAGCCCACTCCCACCCCACCCTACCAGGCCTCAAGTTTAATACACCTAACCCTGGGGCCTGAAGTTTCTCCAGGGTTAGGTGCATCTTCTCTCACTAAGAGCAAACCAGGCAGTCCTCTGCTGTATATGTATCTGGGGCCTCAGACCAGCTAGTGTATGCTGCCTGGTTGGTGGCTCAGTGTCTGAGAGATCTCGGGGGTCCAGGTAAGTTGTGACTGCTAGTCTTCCTATGGGATCACCCTTATCCTCAACTTCTTCCAGCCTTTCTCTAATTCAACCACCATGGTCCCAGGCTTCAGTTCATTGTTTGTGTATAAGTATCTACGTCTCAGTCAGCTGCTTGAAGGACCTCTTTGGAGGACACCTATGCTAGGTTCCTGTCTGTAAGCACACAGTAATAGTGCTTACAGATCAGTAATAGTGTCAGGCCTTAGAGCCTCCCCTTCAAATGGATCCCAAGTTGGCCCTGTCACTGGACATTCTTTCCCTCAGTCTCTTCTCCATTTTTATCCTTGTAGTTCTTTTTAGATAGGAACAATTCTGGGTCAGAGTTTTTGACTGAGGGATGGCAACCCCATCCCTGAGAGTCTCTCACCTAATTTACCTTTTGTAAAACCTAGAATTTAATATTTAATAAAAACAAAACAGCATTTGAAAATAAAACCAAGCAAGGTAGAATAATCCCACATCCTTAGGCATTATGTGTGTTTTCAGCTTGGAAATGCACACTTTATGTAATCTTTCTGGTTTATAAATATATGGACAAAAGTCAATGCTACTGAATACAGGCACTGCTTTCCAAAGGTCTCTAATTGGGTCAGTTTCTCCAGTTTCATTTTCATTTTCTGTATAAGCATAAACGTAATTATTTGCCTTACTTTATGCCAGTTATCAGAAGTTTAGTTCAAAGGTCCCTTTCAGTTTCATTCATCTGTTCATTTATTCACCTACAGTTAGCTCAGCTATGCAACGAAAACAAAAGAGCAGTTTAGAAAGTACTGGCTTCTTTACAGAATGATTCCTTGTTCCTTGGATTTGTTTTTGATCTGTTCATAGCAATGGGAAGTTTGATTTTCATTTATTTTGTGCTCACTGTGCTGGCTAGCTTTATGTTAACTTGATATCTGGAACCACAATTGAGAAAATGCCTCCATAAGGTCAGTATGTATGACATTTTTTTGCTTACTGATTGATGATGAGTCCTTGTGGGTAATACCATTCCTTGGCTGGTGGTCATAAGTTCTATAAAAAGTGGCTGAGCAAACCATTAGGAACCAGGTAGTAAGCAACACCCCTCCATAGCTTCTGCATTAGCTCCTGGGTCTAGATTCCTGTCCTATTTGAGTTCCTGTCCTGGCTTCCTTTAATGCTGGACTACAAATTTGGAAGTCTAAGCCAAATAAGCACTTCCTTCTCCAACTTGCCTTTGGCCTTGGTGTTTTATCCCAGCAATAGTATCCCTAACTAGGAAACTTACTCGGGACTTAGGAGCAGTATAAAATTTTTAATTTTTGACGTAACTTTGGAGAAATCCTGTCATAGTACTACAGCTACAAGTCAAGAAGATTATATTGGGAATTGTGGATAAAGATAATGTGTAGAGAGCTCATCTTGCTTTTGAAAGGGTTCATCCTTGGACATTGCAAACATAACACAATATCATGGCATCACTGTTTTCCCTGTGGTTAGTCAGAGCTTCTTCGTCCCAGCTCACAATATTCCTTGACCTCTCTGCCCCTTTCTCAATACAGTAAGAGATAACTAAATACATACAAATATCTTTGATTGTATTCCAGAACTATCTCAAAGTCCCCTTTACTTTCTTTCCTCGGAGAATAATTTTACTAAGATTCAACTGTTTTTTCAGTTTCTTATTTCTATAGTCACATTATAATCAAGGTAAAGACTTTAAAAGTAGAGATATTAAAAATTCAATCAAACAAATCTTCACTAATATTTTATTGCCTATATTATAAAATCCAAAGTAATTGCCAAGGCAATGGTTATATCGTGTCCAAAGCTATTTTTCTAATTTTACTCCCTCTATATTACCCAGAGTCCTAACAATGTGGATTATGCACAGGACAAAATACAAACTCCAGCTTCAGGAGAGTGTCATTTTATAAATGTTTATCATATGGTCAGCACTCTCTTAAATATACTTGATATTTTCACTATCAATTTGCCATAGTCTATAACAATGTCAAGACATTGCCACAGTATTTCAACTTATTAAAACAAATTAGTTTGTTTTAGCTAGATTCTAATGATTTTGAAATTATAGATTTTTGTTATATCTTCTAGTAAAACAGAGAAAGAAGAAGCTGTTTATAGGGTTTCTATTCATAAGATAATCCTTACAAAATAACTTCTTTGCATGATAATTTTCTTTAAATAATTTAGAAAATAATTGGAGACATACTCAACAGAAAATGTTCCAAACTGCTATCTCTTCTAATAGTGTTATATTTGAATCATGCTCCTAACAACATTAAATGATTTTGTAAATGATTTTTTAATTAGTAGAGATTTTCTATTACATACATGTATTAGGTTGATACAATTCTTCTCTCTGAGGAATAATCTGAGTCCTTTCACCTGTTACCATGAGAATTAAAACTATATAACATTATAAGTATTCTCTCTATGAGTGTGGTCTCAAATGGTTGTTCATGAAATTCTACTCACAGGTTTTAATTATTGATAGCATTAGACATTAAAGCAAGCACCAAAAACAAGTAGTACAAGTATTTTGGTCTGAAATGGAACAATTTTCTTACTTCATATCCAGTGTTACCACTGCAAACACGTATTTTGATATTTTGGGTTTGTATGGCATTTGATAAATTTATGTGTGATGTCAAATATTTTAAACTCTTTAATTTTTATTATTGTTTTAGAAATTGTGTTTTATATTAAAGATACTAAAGATTTGATTGGGATACATGATTTCTGATTAATTGATACCTTAGTTGATGTTAACATAAACTAAATTTAATTGTGAATTCATTCATAGTCCTTAAGGTTCTTAAGAGATGAATTTTAGTTCAGAATTCATCCTATATAGGGACTGTCAATGGCATTTTTAAAGACAAGTTATTTTCTTACTTTTGAAAACGTGTTCAGCTGAAATAAAATTGGAATAAACTAGTCCTCAGAGTTGAACAATGTATTTGGCTCAAGTAAACTTTCTCTGTAGTGAGCTTCAGAAACCTAAGTATAGAAGCCAGATCTCACCTCTCTAAATGTACTAACGGTATACAACTAATAAGATGAGGTTCAACCAATCACAGAATTAAACTGCCCACGATATACCAAAGGCTGTGAAGTGTTGTTTGGTGAATAGAACAGCTTCCATGATATCTTTACATGGCACATTTTGATTTCCTGTTGATGGATCACTTCAATTGTTTAGATTGGGCAGGAGAGGGCTACAGAACCACCTTCTGTGCAAAATAGTATTTGGTCTTTCTGAAGTCATCTCTTAAGTGTAAATGGCTTCAATTTATCTTTTATCGCTTTTACATAGTCATCAAAAATAACAAGAGTTTTCCAGGATTCCAAGAGTTAAGTATCAAGGCTTTGGCCAAAATCTCATCATTCTCAGTTTGTGCTCTCCAAATTCATTAGCACAATTATTGTTTTTCCTCACTCTTTGTTCTTGTTATTTTAAAACTGGATTTTGTCATGAAATAGTGATATTAGACCAGACAAAAATCTGAGTACACTTAGATGCACTAGACCTTTATCAAGGACTCCCATGTTATTGGTGAATTTTCAAGCTGAAATTGGGCATTTGTGCTACAAAAAGACAAGGCTTTCTGGATATGTGGAAACCATTGAGTACATAGACCACTCTGAAATAGACACTGGTGGGATTCTATCTCAATGTTTCCCAAACTGGACTCTTATTCGAAGGCTTCAGTCTGATCTGGACTGACTCCAAGTTGATGTTCAGAGCAGAACTCGATTCTACAAAGATCAAGATTCATATAGCCAGAGTGACTGAAACATTACAGCCCTGACCTGCTCACAGTGCCAACAGTCTCTAACTCAGGGAATCTTGGTTAAATGTACCCTGCAGAATTGTATGTCATAATCATGTGTGTATTTTTAATAATGAGGTAATGAATCAATGAGGCTTCAAAAACAGTGGCAGCAATAAAGCCTTTTTTTCATGTATTTTAAATATTAACAGAGGTGCCAAAACTTTGAAAAAAGTTGCTTCTTAATAGATACTTAGGAGAAATCTAGAAAACTTAGGTTATCACATTTTCCCCTTTAAATCTTCTTGTAAAAATCAATTGAAAAGCTAATATAACCTGTTAAGTGTATGGCTGTCCTTTGAATTTACTCTGATTGTTTTTGTTCTGTTTTTAATTCTAATTTTAATTATTTTTGTTTCTTTTCTATTTTTAATTCTGATTTATTTCTTTCTATTTTATTTCTTTCTATTTTATGTTTTATTTCTATTCAATCCTCTGACCTTAACTTTATGCAGTTTACCCTTCCCCAAAATGAGCTAGAAGTTGATACAAACTAATTTCTTGAGTATTTATGAAAAAAAAGGAAAAGAAAAAAAAAACAGTTAAAAGATTTGTGACACAGCCTAGAAAGAAAATAAAAAAAATTAAAGGGAATAAAAGAAAATGGCTAATTTTAGACTATTAAGCTTATTTTTAAACTTTGTGTAATACTCTGAGCCCAAGTTTACAATAGTAAGTATTTCTTGAAGTGACTAAAATGGTATCAGCTAAAAGTCTAGCTAAGAGTCTACAATTAAACTCAGTAACTAGGACAATACTTAATTAACAAAATCAACTGAGTCCATTGGATTTCATACTAGAGGGATCATGGTTGGCATAAAGACAATCTCATTCACATTGATTGGGAATCAGAAGCTGAATCCCTTTAACCCAATAGTTGCTGAAGATCTGTGTCCTTATCTATAGAGCATTATGTGTAACTAAATGTAAAGTGTATGCTTTTGTCAGATTGTATTTCCATCATATAGCATAAGAGTTCTGTGACCCACAAGTAGAGGCAGTCAAACACCTCCTGCATTAGAACATTAAAGAACAGGTTTTTAAATTGTAATATTAGAACTTAAAACCTTACTAGACATGACCCTAAGAGTCTTCAATTCCTATAATCCAGAATCACCCCAAGGTTTTATTCATATCCATAAATCAGATGGTATGCTCCATACTACTAGAAGTGTAGCCCTCTAGAAGACTTTTAGTTTAAAATAAGCAGGGATTTTTTTCCCCAGAAGCATGTTTCAGTATAAGATATGGCCAGCTATCCCAAGACTGGAGATAAACATTTCTCTGCTAAAACTGATAACTCATATTCTTGATGTTCTCGATCCATGTTGACCATTCCCTTTCTCTGATCTTTGATGAATCTAAGACCGTAAGTTTATGATGTGTTTTATTTGTTATTTGTAGTTTTGT
Organism: Mastomys natalensis; assembly: GCA_021653895.1. NCBI lineage: Eukaryota > Metazoa > Chordata > Mammalia > Rodentia > Muridae > Mastomys > Mastomys natalensis. The sequence goes on from JAJTUV010000800.1 coordinate 502,127, forward strand.
TATTTGTATTTTATTTGTTAATTCAATTCCATGCAATGAGTTGTATATTTAAAAATGTGTTTCCCTTAAGAAATGCTCTTTGTAAACTTTACTTCTCCAGAGAAGGTCAATGTAGTTCCGTCAATCACATTTATGATGTGGCTTTGTTCCTACTAGTTTATTTCATAAGCTTTTTAACTTCATGGATTTTATTTTTCACTCTTCTGACTTTGGTTAGTGATTTGCAAAAAATACCCCCCGCCCCAGGGATTTGTAATTCATTCTATTGGCCTCAGCCTGACAAGTGTCCCCCTTCAGCCATTCACATGTTCAAGTTTCAGAGGTGTGCGCTCAGCTCTGGATCATGCCTTATGAGTAAAATTTAAAATAAAAAATAATACTTTCATATAAAACACTAGATAAAATTTTCATATCTCTCTTAGTTTTCCTCATTGCTAGCATCTTATAGCACCAAATCATAATTTGCAGAGTAAAGGAACAAATTGTTGAATTGTTATTATCTGGTATTTTGCTTATATTTTATTATCTTTTCAAGTTATGCTGTTGCTTTTATTTTCGGATCAATATCACATGTCAGGTAACTCTCACTTATCACATCACCCTCATGTCTCTTGCTGGAGATTTACTTGCTTATCATGCTGTGGTTTTGAGGAATGCTACCCAGGCCCTATGTAATACACCACTCAGGTTGCTGGACATTTTTTTTTCTGTTGTTGGACCAGAGATGTGATTTTTCTGATGATTTTTTTTGCAGAGATGAACTCTCCTTGTTGCCCCATCATGTCAGTATATGTACAAGTATGAGTAGTACTTTACTTTCTGTATCACTTATCATGTGAATTTGGTGTTCACTTTTTTACTCCATCTTGAGTTATGGATTTTATCCCTTCCATACTCTATACTCCAGGCACATTTTGAAGCACAGCATGCACACAACAGGCATGGGTGGGATTAATCTCTACCTTTCAGACCTGGAGCAATCAATATATATTATTTGCTATTTGTGTTGAACTATTTCTCTTCTATTTAGCTAAACATATATTTTTCATCGTGGATTTGAAGTTTATTCAGGACTTTGAAAACTATAGTGACATTTTACTGTAAAATGACATAACTCATTTTTCTACCTGCCTGTATCAAGAAGGAAACAATATTTTCTTCTACTACTAATGAATTCCACTCTCAGTTACAAATTATTTGGGGGCTTTTTATTAAATGATATACTCTCATTTCTTTCTGTGTACCTCAGGAAATAGAAATTCTATATTAAGTTATCTGAAGTGAGATTTTTTTTTTTAAATTTCTTAGCCTCCATTCCTTTACCTACTCACTCTTTTTGCAAACAGGTATCAAATTCTTTCAGGCTTTTTTTTTTTTTTTTTAAACAATATGCAGAGAGTTCACACAACTCTCAGAGTTCTCATACACGAAACTCCCCCATCTAAATCAGAAACAAATTTGGTGCAAAATGCAAGTCACACAGAAACTGCTTTCTTCTGTTTTCCCTTGCCTCAATAAACTTTACTTCCAGATGGGCAAATAGCATAAGCAAATATTGATATAAAATAAAGAAGGGTTGAATGCTTAAATGGAAAAGAGAGGCTACCCAGCAATCTGGAGCTTGGTTTTCTTAGGAACTCAAGAGAGTATTGAATCATTTTTGTGAAAACTATATAGCTGTCAACATTATCAGTGGATGCTTGAGATCCGTGGCTTGGTCTGTGGTTTATACTATTATTGGTACACCAACAGTTTTTCTGGGGTAATGTGGTAGGCATGGCAATAGTATGCATGTATGTATGTGTGTATATGTATGTATGTGTGTATGTATATATGTATGTATGTATATGTGTGCATGTAATTGTTAATGTAACTATTATGTACATGAATATATGTGTATGTGAGAGAGTGCAATTATTTAAATAAGTTTATTTTTAATTCAAAAAATTTCATGGTTTCACTTTACATTTATGCTAAAATGAAAATCTACCAAAAGCATACATAACAAAATTCTAGCAAATATTTTCTTCAAAAAAGTCAGTAAGCAAATAGCTTCAGCATGGTAGACAACATGCCACATGTGTACATACTCCAGTTTGATGGTGTGGAGTACAGGATAAGTGAATGGCTGAGTCTTCATTCATATCAATAGATTTTTAAAAATATGATTAGGACAACTTGTTTGGTGAGGTCTTTTGACAGTTCTTAGCCTTCAGTCAGTTTCTTTGATCCTATCTCCTAACTTCCTTAACTCAATTTTTCATTCAAAGAAACCAACCTGACACACTCTAGCCTCAGGTCCTGGCCCTCACCACTTCTTCTGAAGAAGGTCTTGTGTAGTAAAAGCAAGTCTTACTTCCTCACTTCCTCTCATTTTGAGGTGACTGCAACACTCTGTGCAATGCTAGTCACCTTTGGGTTTTCTCATCTTCCTTTGCTTGCATGGTATTTATCAGGATCTAACAAACTTATTGTTAAGTTTTATGTTCCTCTATAAAATGCAGAACACAGCAATATTAGGCAAGAACACCTTTTGTTCACTGTTGCATCTGTAGTAGTCAGCACATAATTGACTCTCAGTAAATATTATTGAATAAATGATTTAATTAATATCATCACACCTGCCTGTTGCTTATTAAGTAATATTTATTGTGAATTAAAAAGTTCATAGTAATTCTTTTTGTTTGTGTTAAGTATAATCTCTTTGACCAAAGCTTCTGTATATATGAATTAATTTTACTTAAACTGAAATTTATTTCTAACATGTCCAAAATGGTAAAATATGCTTTTCTCTGTTGGATTTAAGTGTGTTTTAAAGAACTAAATAAAAATTGCTATCTATCTATCTATCTATCTATCTATCTATCTATCTATTATACCTTTGAATTACAATGTGTTTCAGATTCTATGGAAAATATCCTATGAAGATAAGTTCACCTTTTCTGACAGTTGTTTTCTAAGAGGCAACTCTTCTGAATATTCTTTTAGATATTGTATGACTTTGTTGTATTTGTGTATTCCTTATGAGTTACTATGGCATTTTTAACTACTCCAGAGGTGCAGTTCGTTTACTAAGATACAGCTGTCTCTTCATCAATAGAGTGTGGTTGAGAGGCCATTGGAGTGAAGGACTGAAGCAAATGATGGATGCCTTTGGCCGTGTTAGTCTTAGTTCAAAGAGGCCTCTATACTTTCCCTGCCTCTTTGCAAAGTGCTGATAACCACACTGCTTTAATAGAGGTCCAAAGGTTAATCAGCTGGGAACATTAAAGGAGCTTAGAGACGTAGAACACTATGGACATCAATAATTACTGTTAGCTTATGGTCAGTTATCTTCTTCATCACCACCAGCTTAGGAAAGCATATGGTGAGTACTTTCATTACATTTCTTCAACTTTTTTTCTCTTGTTTCTTCTATATTACTTAATGTAATATTCTGTCTTAGGATCCCTTCTGCAGCTTTAAAAAATACAATATTAGGGAGCCAGAAATGGAACAGGCATTAAAGTTCTTGCCAAGTGAACAAGAGAATCCAAATTTGGATTCCCCATAACCCAAGTAAAAGAAATAGCAGGGTCAGAAGCATCATACAATGTCTATGTGCTGCAAAATGGAGACAGAAAGATGCCCTGAGCACTGGTGGCCAGCCAGTCAGTGAGCTACAAGTTCACTGAGAAACACTGTGTCAAATTGTAGGATGGATAATGCAATAGGAAGAGACCTGACATCGACCCCTGATCTTCACATATACTTATACAGATACACATGAGAACCCATAAATATACACTGAAATAAAAATATATATCCACACACATGCACATACACATACATATTTGATAATGTAAGTCTTACATCTAAGATTTATTACCAATTATAAGGGACTTTTGAGGGTCTTTTCATAGTATCATATTATGCTTCTGTGTGTTTGCCTGTATGATTCATGTTATATCATGCTCCCCGTGTTTCTAAATAAGAATTATTTTGCACATTCAATGCAACCATGCCAACATTTTTTTTCCAGGATCAAGGTCTCAGATCTATCACATACTATCCCTGGCTTGATCTTCTTTACTGAGTTTCTATATACATATTCTGGGTTTTCATGTCGTTTTTCAGAGTATACAAGTAGAAAAGAAGCTTGTCACAAAAGTCACTTTAATGTTGATATGTGTCAACGTTTTTATGTGATCTTAGCAGATTATCAGGACCTTGGCAGTATTAAAAGCTATGAAAAAATGAAATACACAAAGGATGCATATGCACACAAACACACATTTCTTTGATCTTATTAAAAGTCTTTGTAATTGAGATGCACACTTTATTTCAACGTGTTGAACTTTTCTTTGGATTTGTAACTTTCATTTCAATTCATAGTCTTTCCCTTTGTTTTATTTGTTTGGTTGGTTGGTTTTGGTTTTCTGAGACAGGGTTTCTGGCTGTCTTGGAACTCCCTCTATAGAAGAGGCTGGCCTCGGACTCACAAAGATCTTCATGTTGCCTTTGCTTGCTGGGGTTAATGGCCTGTACACACACTGCCATCTCTGGTTTGTTTCTGACAGGAGTTAGGATTGGGGTTATACTGTGAACTGGGCAAGGTTTGCCTACTGTGTAGGGAATGGTCGTTCTTCCTTCAAGTATCCATATGAAAGAACATTTGTATTTACAGTGTTTATTGATAATTCGAGAGATTTGACAAGAGCTAAGTCAATAAGATATCACAAGAAATAGGTTCTGTGTTTGTGGACTCTGGAAGTAGCTGGTTATATTTCAAGCTGCTGCTCACCAGAGGCAAGGAGAATGATTGAAAGTCCCCATTGTCTGCTCTCAGTCCTTTGAATGGGCCTAGACACCGTATTTAAACTGTAGGCTTGAGGAATGATCACATCAAAATTTCTGTACAACATTATGTTGCCATATGCTGGGCTCCACAGGAACCTGACTGGAGAACCCTTGTGTTCCTGAAGCAGAGAAGGGTGACCACTATGTTCTGTTGCCAACCTTCAAGTTATTGGTCATGTGCATGTTAGTCATTTATTTTATATGGTGTTTTCCCACTTCTGACAGGATTTGATTTATGATTTTATCTGCAGCTCTTTCTCAGATTCTAATGCTATCTCTTAACCTGCACTATGACCAATTGATTGTTTAAATTGTGATGAATCTAGTTAATTGGCAAAATCAGAATATATTCTCACATGTCACACCACAAGTCCAATACATACTCCTAATAATTTCATGTTTTGATCAATGTCCCTTTTAATCGTGAGTACACAGAAACAAAGATCTCATCAGCCACATCCCCGGGTAAAACTTAGAAGACATATAGTTAATTGTAATAGAAATTTAAAAGTTTTTCTAAACAACAGCCCCATAAATTCACCTTATGTAGATTTTGCTGCATGCCCTGTATGATAATGGTGTGCATTCATAAGAAACTTAAAACAACCTGGTTGAAGGATGTATCTTAATGGTACAGGGCTTGCCTAACTTGCAAGAAATTCTGGGTTTCATTCACAGCAGGAGAAGAAAGTTCTCCCCAGCATAAATGAAAGAAAATCTTGAAGAGCAGTATCTTAATTATAAATGGTTCAGGCCCACTATCTGAGAGGGCTTTTCTCTGGAGATTACAAATAGAGTGAAGTATATCCAATTAAGAACCAGATTGACACGAATTTTTCTTTATTCTCACTGGCAACACTCAGATAACTCATTCAGAATGAGGGATTCAAGTACTCTTAATGACAGCAGGGCTCCACTTTCCACTCATTCTGTGCTACTGTCTCTGCATACAGAAACACTAGGACTCCTGTAAATGTGTATGAGCTTGTGTATGCATCTCTGTGCTGAAAATTATCAGAAGGAAAACACGGTACCATTTCTTTTTTTTTCTCTACACTCAAAGAGATTTTTAAATATTTCTCTATAACTACAATAAAATATTGTAAATATTAAAATAAAATAAATATTTTCTATAACTACAGAGAGCAAAAGAAATCTAAGCCCTTTGTACAAATTTAGCATTTGTATGAAGTATCTTTGCATGGAAGTATGCTATATTCATACATGAGCAAAGCAAACATTCTAAATAAACAAAAGACAGACATTCTAAGTAAAATTTGTGTAAATATATTCTATAAAAGAATATTATCACTGATAAGAAAACAGAGACAAGATGACATAAATCCATGCACAAGCTCTAACATTTCCTCAGAAGCAATTGCATATTTACTTTCATAAATTAAAAAAAAAAAGTGCTTAAAAATTCAACAGATTACTTTGGCTGTCTACTTATTCAGCAAAGATGATCACTCAAATAAACTGGAATAATTGACAGTTGGGAAAATGTGCTTAAGAGTTCATTGACATTCGGACAGGTCTGGACCATCTACATAGTTATTTCTATGTTAGTGGCTGTACATCTGAAGTACTGCCACATTTGATAATGTCTTCATCTAGATCTATACTCCTAGAAGATACCATTATTTTTCATAACAACCCTGATAGTTTTTCTTCAAAGTAAGCCATGATAAGCACACTCTGAGATGAAGTTAACATTCAGTTTGTTTTTGCCCCAGAATGCTATGAAAGTGATAAAGAGGATAGTGAGAATCAATGTAAAGCTCGATGCTGTTCCAGCATCTCTCCTTGTGTCCCCAGTGATTCTTTGAACTGCTTTTTCATAACTCTTTTATTCTAAAACATACATACATCTATTATATTTTCCATGAAGGAAGTAGGTCACATGTATAAATGGACCCATAAAGATATATGTGTACTTATTTTTTTTTTTTTAAGCTTTTGATTGATTCTGGACTTTCTAGTCAGCTCTCTCTCTTTCGTGCTCAGAAAACACTTACCATTCTCAATGAAGGAGGATAAAAGCTTCATTACAATTCATTTCCCCTTAGGGTCCCAAATGATAAAGGTAGCTTCAGAAATGTGAGACAGGCTGAGATTTGCTGAAAGCTAGAATTCACTTAAGTCATTCCCAAAATTAAAGAGCCTGCAGGCAAGTTAGGTAGACCAATTAAGGCACTCCTAGTCATTCCCAATGGTTCCTTAAGTCAGGTGTTAATTATCTGTACACTCGTTAGGGACTGAGCATGTTTTCTGCTTATTACAACCTGGTTGGACCTTAATTTGCGTTTGGCGAAATAACCTTTGTCTTTAAGAATGTCTTTAACTTGTCAGACTGATGAAGCTCTACTTTACATGAATGGAGACTTCATTTTACTTGAGGTTTTCTGAAATACACATCAACTAAATTCATGGTCAGAATGTAGTATATGTCTTCACTAAATATTTTAAGAATATATAAGAAAAGCCACTGGGTTATTATAGTATATAATGAATATCATAATTCTCACAAGAATTGAAAATTAAGCTACAAAGTAATTTACTATTAAGGAATCATTGCTTTAAAAAATTTAGAAAAATGATGGCACTGTCCTTTGTTTTTCAGCTTTTTTTAAAAGATTTATTTATTTTTGTATTTATGTGAGTACACACTGCAGCTGTCTTCAGACACACACTAGAAGAGTGCATGGAATCATATTACTGATGGTTTTGAGCCACCATGTGGTTGCTGGGAATTGAACTCAGGACCTCTGGCAGAGCAGTTAGTGCTTTTAACCACTGAGCCATCTCTCCAGCCCTTTTCAGCTTTTTATATTATTTTTATCAGATATTCTTATTTATTTACATTTCAGATGTTATTCCCTTTGTCCATTTCCCATCCCTAGAAACACCCTGTCCCATCCCCCCTCCTCTTATTTGCTTTTATATCATTTTAATTATATACAAGTATTAAGGTCACTTCTAGTTTGACAGACTAGCAATATAATAGATGCAAATAGTCAAGGAACAAGCAAGACAATAGACACAAATAGTCAAAGAACAAGCAAGGCAATAAAGTTCTGGCATCAGTGTGTCTCACTCGTTGCTCTGGCAGGATGGCACAGTTTTATGTACAGCTTGTCCTATGGGTCTAGCTATGAACTGAGGAATGATGAGTTACTGGTTGCTAATGTCTTTGTCACTGTTGATTCAAGAGTTCTTATTGTTATTGTGCATAAAGTAAAGGCACATTGTGTTTTTTTCGTTCAGGATATTCTCACCAGCCATTTATAAACCATCATGTTATATTTTGAACAGTCTGTTTCCTGACTATATTGCAATGTACAACAGAAAGTTTTCATTGGATCAATACTTTGAATTTATATATTTCAATGATAAAAGTAAATCAAGCAAACAAAATAGTTCTCACTCTGAACCCTTTTCAGGTGTGTGATTTTCTTACCATACACCCATCAATCTCATAAAGGCAGTAACAACTGCATGCCTGTGAAGATTATAAAATACTAAGATTTAATATGTGGGATGCACTGTATATTAAGCCTGACAATATCTGATGTGTGACCATATGCTTTATTAATGTTATTACCTCAAAATTTTTTATTGTCATTAGTATTTTTAAATCTATCTTGTTTCCACCACAAAAACCTTACATTAGCACAGAAATTTATTGTGTCCTCCTGGAATACTTTATATACAGAAATGTCTTCATTCCTCATATACATCTTAAATGTTACACCTTCAGAGTTGTCTAGAAAATGTTTAAAATTGTTTTCTCCAAATCTGCCTGAACTGAAAAATGTTTGTTTAATTGTAGCATATGGCATCCATGGACACATTCAATACTGTCTTATTGTTTCTTTCCATATGCCAAACCTTACAAAGCTTGCTAAGATAAGTGAAGTTAACACTGAGCCAATTTTTGGAGTAGCTTTCGGAAAGCTACATGAACTCTATATGGAGAACACAAAGCTAGAAACACACAGGGGTATAGCACAGTCTCTCGCTAAGCTAAGTGGAGCTAAATTTCATCAGATCCCTCAGACACAGACTAGGAAGAGACTGAAACATAACTTTTATAGATGATTGAGCTGGAGTTTCTCTCAACTTTCAGCTATGCAATTCCAAGTCTCAAATGGATCCATTATCTGGTAAATTAGGGTGAGTAGAGAAGTGTACGAGCAACAGAAAAATCTATAGGCTAACATTGGCAGTTTTCAAGTTTTCCTGTACCATGAAGAAATTGGAGGCAGCAGAAGCTGAGGTCAACAAAACATGCATCCTCACCCGGTATATAATTCACCAAGAAACCAGATACAATATAAACTCAAGGGATTTCTTATATTCAGGAATACAAGCAAGCTTGCTCTGTTTATAGATTGATGCTTTCTGTGCTACGGAGGAAATATATTAATGATTATGACCATTTCTTTTCAAAGACATAAACCCAGGTTAGCACCCTATGTAGGGAGATCTTATGAGCCACTGGAAGATTACAGAACCATTCGGAGATTCCATACAGTCAGTTAAATATCTTGCGCACAATGTTCAGAAACATAAAATGCTCAAATTTTGGTAACAGTTCTACTCTAGAATTACACAGCCTATAATGTGTCTCTTTTGTTTGTTTCACCACACTATGTTTCCTTCTCATCCAACTAGATGCCTCAGCCTGTGACCAGAACTAGTGATGGTTTGAGGTAGGCAACAAAGAACACAACGAAATAAGAATGGAAATAAATTAAGTCTCACTTTATGTTTCCTTAGAATACATGGAATCATCTGTCTCAGACTAATTTGCTTACATGATGTAGGCTATGTAGTCAGGTAAAAATAATTTATAGATGTGACTGGAATGGCTCAATGGGGACAGTTTCTTGCTGCCCAGCTGGAGAACCTTAGGGCAATCCCTAGCAACCACATGGTATAATGAGAATACTGACTCTGGAAATTTATCCTATAGCTTCCACATAGGCGTCAAGGCATGCTCAAGCACAAACACACAGATAAACACCACACAAAAGTAACAGAATAAAATCTAAAATATTTCATAAAGGGGTCATGTCATAAAATAACTAAGGACATTAGTTTTTTTTCTTTTTTCTTTCTTTCTTTCTTTAAATCAAATCGTAATTTACTTATTCACACAGGGTTTATAAACACACAAAAGGCAGGATGTGGGGAAGGGAATGACACCGGAGCATAGGTGTTCAGGGGAGTACAGATACCTTTCAGAACAGGGTATCAGCTGGGTGTAGGTTCAGGGGACAGGTCACTATGACTCTGCCTATGATTCACTTGTCCTTATCTAAGTTGGTACTATCCGCTGAGGCTACCTATTTACAAGATCTATGACTACTCACACTGGTAAATTTCTATTCATTACTCTGGATATCAGTTTAAAAGAATGGTAGTATCTCAAGGTAAAAGATAAAGTGAGTATTTGATCACATCACATGATTTGCACCACATCATCATTCTCTTCACCCCTTGTGATGTTTGATTAGTAGACATATGTTAATATACACATTGTTTAGTTTTACCATTACAATGCAACACTTATTTGACTTATTTTGATCACTTTCGATTATATGTTACAAAATAAGTGTTTTATTGGATCACATTTTTTTTTTATTTAGGAGACTTTTGCAAGCATGTGATAGTATGTCTTCTTTCATCCTGTTTCAACAGCAAAGAGTATTCTAACTGGTGGAAAGCTAAGGTCCTGTATCCAATTGCAAACCCTCCCTGGAAAACAAGTTCTACATGCACTGTATTTTTTATTTTCTCACATTGCTTAAGAAACAGCATTCTACAATTTGTTTGTTTGTTTATTTGTTTGTTTGGCTTTAAGCTTCATTACATCACGGAGGAAACTATTTAATCATCATATTTTCAGTCTATTGGCTAATAACAAATGTATGATAATTGCTTAGTTATGTATAACATAACTAATAAATACCATGATATTCTTCAATTGTGCCTTATGAATATGAATTATATCTGCTGAATTCATTTTTTTCCACTATCTTCAATTCCAGCATTCTGAAACACTCTTTTCTCTCAAGGTAGAAAACTTATCATGTAACCGTCTGATCCTTAGTAAAGGTCCCATGAAAGATGTGTACTGAAGACATAATTCTGTGCTAGAGGATCATGTTTTAACTATAAAACCTAAGCATTAGACTTGGATCTTATTTCAGCATTTTAACTGTGGCCACAAAAATGAGTAGCAAGAAGCCACAGAATATATTGATGCTATTTATTTGAATATCACAAAGTAGGACATCTTGACTCATTCTTGTCTCAAAGAGTAATTTTAGAGGAATGTATGGTCAGTGCTGGGCTGAATTTTTGTGAGAAGGTGAACTCTGTAGTATGCTATAGTCCTTTAATGAGGAAAATGCTTCTTTCTGTCTAATGAATGTTGGATACTCTGAGTTGAATATCAAATGTTTCATACATGTCTAAGTTATTTATACTTCAAGTTTTATAGTGGTTTGTCTTCAGCATTGAAAGTGGTGGTTTATGTTCAATGACAGTAGTTTTAAGAAAAGAAGCACAGTAGAACAGCATGAAAACAATAAGAATCTTAGTTACCAATGATGAGTCTACCTGGTTCTCAAAGTAGAAGGATGAATATAACCTAGTTATTTGCTTTAGGGAGTGTTAATGTTCTATTTCTGCAGCACAATTCCTGAGAAAATCTGTTTAAAAGTTAAAAGATAAATTTGGTATCATAGCATCAAAATTTCAAGCCATGAACATGACCATTTGCTTTAGAACAGTGATAGCTCTTTATGACATATCATTAAGCATATAGCAGTGAAGCTGTTTGCTTCACCAGAACTGGAAAGGAAAGGAGACACACACACACACACACACACACACACACACACACACAACCAGAAGGAAGGGGTACAGAGAGAGACAGAGAGAAAGAAAGAGAAAAAGAGAGATAGACAGAGACAGAGACAGAGATAGAGAGTCACAGAGACAGACACATACAGAGATAGAGAGACAGAGAAATGGAGAGAAAGAGAGACAGAGACAGATAGACAGAGAATGAGGATGGGTCCCAAAATCCTTCTCAGGAGTTATATCATTGATTTTACATCAGGGTTCATCTGATGTAAAGGGTTCATCTTCTTAAAGTTATCCATCATCAGACTAGAAACCAAGTTGTAAGCATCCAGATTCTTACGAATGTTGAAAATCCAAACTACAACATGGAATTTAAAATACAAACCTTCTAAAAACACAGGAGTGGATACTGGATAATAGAGATGCATCAAGGAATTATGGGCTTTTTTAGATGATCAACTCAATAGCTAACTGGAATTCTGCTTCTGTGGCCTGAGGTCCCCAAATGAAAAAGGTTGCAATGCTCAAAAGCCTAGGATAGTCACAATACTTTGAATACAGCAATAGATAAGCAAAGTTCCTTCTCTAGAATAACATCACAAAATACACACAAACACACATGCTCACATATACACACAAATACACACACACAAACATGAACACATTCTCATGCACATACACATAGACAGACAAACATACACATAGATATACACAATCACACACATACCACACTCAAAACCACAAATATACAGATACAAACACACATATTCACACTCACAGACAGTCACAGATACACAGATGCCAACACACAAACATACATACACATTGACACACAAGTAATTACACACACATACATACACACATGCACATGTATACTCACACACAGACACAAAACACACACATACCACACAGAAGAAAACACATATACTCACATACATGTACACTCATATACACACATATACACACAAATACACATAGTCACACAGACAGAAACATATGCATTTATACTCACACAATACACACTCTCACACAAACATATACATGTTATATATAAACACATACATACATAGACATGTCCATATCACACACATACACATGCAAACATTTACACATATGATATCACACACACACATAGTTACACAAATACATAACTCACATACCACAATCAGGCAGACACATGAAAGCCTACACACACACACACACACACACACACACACACACACAAACATACAGAGAAATGTAGAAAAGAGACCCTCAAAATAATATTAAAGGCAATGAAAATCCTCATTCATTTGCATAAATATAAATGATAATGGTATATCCATATGTGAAAGTAATATATACAATATATTAATCCTACAGTTATTAGAATTTCTTTTAGATGTGTATACTGGAGGTTACTAAGTAAGACTTGCTTTTTCATATCATAACCCCACATCATTATCTATAAACTTTATATGTGAGAACAGTGCCAGTGACTTATAAAAATATGCTCATAATGTTTTAAGTAGGCTTATGATTTTGTGTTGATTCCTTTCATAGCTATTGTTGGCTGAACATGGTTTGTGGGCTATAGGTTGGACACATCTATTGAAAGATTGAACTATACATATTTCCATCAGCATTATGAAATTCTAGGAATTTGGTGTAGAATGCCCATAGGAATGTCAGAAATTGATGACAATATAATAGAATCACTAAATCACTGTGGTATACACACTGACACTTGTAACCAAGGTACTAAGTTTTACAACTGAGGCCTGAAAGTTAATATTCTCCAGCCTTGTGGTTAGTTTGAGTGACTGCCTTTCCTATCATTTCTGTAATGTCATCCACTTGATTTTACTATAGGATCTCATTTTATATTGAATCAGTTGGCCTGGGAACATTTGTGTGTGAATACTATTACTTAAACTATGTCTTCAATGCCTAACATGGCTACTAATGCTCAGAAGGCACTAAATCATTTTTCTTTAATAATTGATTGAATAAACTACTTAAAGTTCAATATCCAGAGAAGACTTTCAACTACGAATTTATTGAAAACCCTTTTAAATATATTTTGAAAACTAGTGAAGTAATATTTAATATTATCTTTCTTTAGATAAAGTGGAAAATGCAAGTTTATAAAGCTTCACAAATAAAAAGATAGACATACTGAAAGTGATAAATTACCTGAAGCTTGTGTAGAAATTTAATATCTTTAGAACGTGAATTTCCACTTTTAATTAAATTTTACTGAAAAGAGCATGTTTTCATATACATGGTGACCTTAGGCTTACTTTTTTACTATATAAGTATCCCAAGACATCTGCTATCCTATAGGGATAAGAAAAATGCTTCTTGCTGCAACTCTCTGAAAAATATCACTGTTGCTTCTCTTCCAGTACTAACCCTAGATTAAAAGTTACAAGCAATTGATGATTTGTAAGAGATGGAAATCAGTCTATTCCAGGTATAGCCAATCCCAAGTGCTCATCCCTAAGCACAAACAAAAACACAAGCACACACACACACACACACACACACACACACACACACCAGTAAATAGAATTATATGCTAATACTTTATACAAACATATAATAATTTAAGAGGGATGATTGATATGATGTTAGTATTATTTATGAAAGAACAAATGTATCATTTACAAGTGCATATAAATTGGAGATTGCTTCCAGGCTAGGAATGGAACCATATGTCCACTTCTGATTGCCATTCATCTCCAGGACTTGACCTGGTGGAGCCCCATGAAGGTTCAATGTATGATACCTCAATTTCAGGGAATTCACATGTACATCAGTCATGTTGATTTAGAGTACCTTGTTTTCTTGGTGTAGTTCTTAGCTCTTGCACACAGATCCCTGAGCTCTGAGAGAAGGCTTTTTAACCACCTTGGGTGAGCTGAATGTGCCAAGGTCTCTTATTCTCTGCATAATGTCTGACTGTGGGTCTCTGTAATTGTCCCCATAATTGCAGAAAGAAAGCTGATCTGATTATGGCTGAAAAAGACACTGATTTATGAGTGTCTTAGTTAAGGTTTTACTGCAGTGAACAGACACCATGACCAAGACAACTCTAATAAGGATGTCCAGTTGGTCTGGCTTGCAGTTTCACAGGTTCAGTCCATTATCAACAAGATGCTGCATGACACATCCAGGCAGGAATGGTATAGGAGGAGCTGAGATTTCTACATTTTGTTCCAAAAGCAAACAGGAGAAAACTAGCTTCCAGGCAGCTAGGACAAGGATATTAAAGCCCACACCCACAGTGACAGACATATTCCAAAACGAGCATATCAACTGATAGCTCTCTGGACCAAGCATATACAAACCATCATAACAGGTATAGCAGAATGTCATTAGGAGTCATTTTATTGCTAAGCATTTTTGTTTGTTTGTGTTTAGAACAGTAGTATAGGTTTTACATTAAATATTTGTGCTATCTAATCCAAGGTCCTTGGTCACTCAATCAGTGTTGAGTATGGGTTCCTTCTTGTAGCATACATCTTCTGTCAATTCAGATATTAGTTGGTTATTCACACAAATATTGTACCACCATTGCACTGCCATAGCTTGCAGACAGGATAACAATGTAGATGATGAGGTTTGTGGCTGGTATGGTGTTACATGTTACCTTTGTACATTAGCAGAATACTTCCTGATACTAAAGACTGGAACAGAAGAGTGAAGGCTCTACATAAACGTGGATTTCTACATTTTCAAATTTTTGTGTAGGTGTGGTCTTCACAATGGGGACTTGCCATCAGTTTGTGGAGAGCTACCTATTGTCTTGGCGACAGCCTGGGTTGTTTCAGAGTTCACAAGAGACCCCTCGAGCCAACAGTTGAATTAGATGTAACCCAATAGCAATTCTGGAAGCTTCATTAAGTGACAAGGGATGGCTGGTTGGGGTTCCATCTCCTCCACTATTTGGCAATTTCAGTTAGATTGGATTCAGATATGTATGTACTTTAGAAAGTTTCTACTGTATTAGGTTTTCAAATGTCTCTTAACTTTAGCTGGCTCTCCCCATATCTTCTCCATTGTATTCCTCATCCCTCCTACACCCAAGTTAATCCTCCCTTTACAGTCCATCACCTCGTCCATTTTTAAGTATTTATTCTATTTCCATTTTTAAGACAGCTATCTGCCCTCCCACGACTTACTCTGTATATCAATGCTGTTGTTCTAAAAATTTCAGATTGGTTATCACTGACTTAACAGCTAATACGTCTATGTAAATGAATATATGCCCTGTTTATCTTTCAGGATCTAGATTTCCTCACTCAGGATGCTTTTTTTTAAGTTCCGTCAACTTACCTGGTAATTTCATTATGTATTTGTTTTAACTCCTGAGTAATTACTCCACTGTGTAAATGTAGCACTATTTCTTATCCATTATTCTGTTGAGAGACATGCCATTCTTAGGTCCTGCCTATTATTAACAATGTAGCAATGAACATGTTTGAGCCATTCTCTCTGGTAAGATAAAGCAACTCTCGGGTATGTGCCCAAAAATAGTATAGCTGGGTCAAGAGGTAAATCAATTCCCATCTTCACAAAGAACCACCACACTGATTTCCACGGTGACCGTACAAGACTGCATTCCTCTTCATCTACATCCTAACCAGCATGTGCTGTCACTTTACTTACGACTTTTTTTTTTTCTTCTCTCATATATTATATCCTGACTGCAGTCTCCTCTCAATTTCATCTTCCCTGTCCCTTCTGGCACCTCCTCTCTCCACCAATCCACTCCTCCATTTTCTTTCAGAAAAGGGCAAGCCTCCCAGGGATATTAACCAAACATGGCAGAGCTGTCATTTTTTAAATTTGATCTTAGCCATTCTGACAGGTGTAAGATGAAATCTCAAAGTAATTTTGATTTGTGTTTCCCTGAGGCTAAGGATGTTTCTGTAGGTGTTTTTCAGTCATTTGTGTCATTTTTTTTGGAAAACTCTTTGTTTAAATATTTGTCCCATGTTTAATTCATTTATTGTTTTCTTGATATCCAGGTTATTTTTCAGATCTTTCTGTATTTTGAATATTAGCCCTCCATTGGATGTGTAGGTGGTAAAAATGTTTTGTCCATTCTGTAGGTTGCCTCTTCATCTGAATGAAGAGGTACTTTTGCAGTTTCATGAGGTCCCATTTATTAATTGTTGATTTTAGTTCCTTCATGTTCTATTCTGAATATGAACAAAGAGACCAGACAATCTTACCTTAGTCCTGTTTAGTGAATTACTTTAAATTTTTCTATATTTAAGTTGATGTTGGCTTACTGTAAACTGTCTTTATTGTATGTAGGTGTGTCCCTGTATCCATAATTTCTCAAGACAAATTACTATGAAGGAGTTTTGAATTTTGTGAAAGGTATTTTCAGCATCTAATAAGATTACTATGTGGTTGTTGTTGTTGTTCAGCTTCCTTATATGGTAGATTTCATTTATCTCTCTAGTATGTTGAATTATTCCGACATGTCTTGGATGAAGCCTGATTGATCTTTGTGAAGGATCTTTGATGTCTTCTTGGAATTGTTTTGCATGTACTGTATTGAGAAATTTTGTATCGATATTCTTAAGGGAAATTGGTCTGTAATTCTTTTTTTTGCTGGTTCTTTATGTGGTTTAAGTAGTAGAGTTACCATGGCCTTAAAATGAAATATCAATATTCCTTCTGTTTATATTTTGTGGAATAATTTCAGGACTATTGACATTGACTCATCTTTTAAAATCTACTAGAATTCTGTGCTCAAATCATCTCAGCCTGGAATTTTTTTAAATTGGAAACTTTTAATTATTGCTTCTATTTCACTAGGGGTTATAGATCTCTTTAAAGATTCTCTATATAGATCTTCTTATATAGTCTTGATTTAATTTGTTAAGTGGGATATACCAAAAAATATTCATTTCTTTTGGATTTTCCAATTGGATAAATTATAGGATTTTAAAATATGTCCTTATGATTATTTAGATTTCCTCAATATTTTTTTTGTCTTTTTACACAATTAATTTTGTTAACTTGGTTATTTCTCTCTCTTCATTTTAGTTAATTTAGATGAGGGTTTGTTAATCCCTTTCTCAAAGAATCAACTTTTTGTTTCATCGATACTTTGTTGCTTTGCTTGTTTGTTTGCTTCTATTTTATTTTTTGTCAGCGTTTAGTTTCACTATTTCTTATCATCTAGAGGTGTGACTTCTTTTTCTTCCACAGCTTTCAGGAAAAAAGCTAATTATGTGGCTAATATGAAATTTCCCTAATTTTTTTCATTTAATTAATTAATTAATTAATTAATTTAATGCTGGCTCTTAGAGCAATGAACTTGCCTCTTAAGATCAGCTTCACTTTCTGTCCCACAAAATTGAGAATATTATGTGTTCATGTTCATTCAATTCTAGGCAATCTTTAATTACTTTCCTGACCCATATTTTATTCAGTCATGAGTTGTTCAATTTTCATAAGTTTGTAAACCTTCTGTTGTTTCTTTTGTTCGTATCCAGCTTTAATCTCTGATGATCTAATAGAATGTGTGCAGTTAAGAGGAGTTAATGCATGTTTCTCTCTTTGTGTCTAAATATGTGGTCAATTTTAGAGAACGTTCCTTAAGATGCAAAAAAAAAAAAAAAAATCTATTATTTTTGTGTTTGAGTGAGATATTCTGTAAATATTTGTTTACTTCATTTGCTTTTCTTATCAGTTATTTCCAGAAATTTTCTGGATTTTTCTGGATGATTTGTCCAGTTCTGAGAGGAGGGTATTGAGTCACCTATAAGAGTATATTATGGTCAATATGTAATATAAGCTGTAGCAGTGTTTCTCAAGTACACTTCTGTTTGGGGCACAAATATTAAGAATTGAAGTACAATCTTGGAAGATTTTTCCTTTGAAAAGTATACAGTGTCTTTCCCTATCTCTTTTGATCAGTTTGTGTTTGAATTCTATTTTGTCAGATATTAAAATGACTATAGAAGATGTAACTGGGGAATAAAATTGAAGCAATATCTAATTTGTAATTGTTATCTTGGAGGCTTGCATATTAATAAACTCACGCTTTCAAGCTCTATCTGAACTCTGGTTGACTGATCCAACTCATTTGTTCTGGTTCAAACTCTTCTCTAGGCTGACAGAGTCAATTTGGTTTCTCTGGGCTTCTCCTTAAATTGCTCTGTTTGGTCTCAACTGCCTCTACTCATCTGCACTACATGAAATTCACAAATGAACAGAACTCATGAATAAACTTACTGCATTGAAAGAATTATATTAACTGAAATGATTCCCATATGACTCATTTTCTCTTCCTGAACTTATCATATATAGCCTTCTTTTCCTGTTTGTTCTTGTGAGAGTTGGGAATTCTATCTCTGACTCATTTTGTCAAATCTCTGATTCATCACATTCAGAACTCCTGGAGTGTCAGGAGTTTTGGGTTTTGTTTGTTTTGTTTTAATTTAACATTTTCTTTGAATGATGTATGTATTTCTTTCATTGTGTCTTTAATACATGAGACTCTGTCTTACATCTCGGTGTTCCATTGCTGAGTCTTGTTTCTGAAGTTCCTATTCATGTTCCTAAATTTCCCACTACCTGTTTTCCCTCAGATTGGGTTTTATTGATTTAGTCTATACACAGATTCACATCTTCAACTGTTTTATTAATTTCCTTCCACTGTTTGTGTTTTCAGAGATTTTGTTAATAGATTCAATGTTTAAAGACCTCTATCATATTCATTAAAGAAGGCACAGTGGGAGTGGAGGTGAAGTAGCTGTAGGTAGCCTGCCTCAAAGCTGGATAAGACTAGGGGATTGGATTTGGAGGAGTGAAATGTAGTTAAATTCTGCAGTTAGCCTACCAGAGTGGCCTGACGATTTCCATAGAATGCCTTCTAGGTTTTGGGGCTAGAATAAAGTAATGAATTGGTTGGGGGCCATTTTGAAGGGAAAATATGTGTGATCCACTGGAGATGAGGGGAACAGAGCCAGAGCCAGGGAGGCTGCAGCATGTAGTCCACTGCAAGGCTTTGTATAAGACTGGGGTATTAGATTTGGAGGATTTAAGGCAAGTTCAGGTTCTGCACTTAGTCTACCTGGTTTCCTGTATGGAGTGGACTAAGGGGTTCAAGGAATTCCTCTGATGTTTGGGAGCTTCGATAAAACAATGAGCAGGGAGGGGGAAGCAAATTTAAGTACAGCATAAAACAAAAAACCCTCATTGTTACTATCATTTTAACCTTGATGTCCTAGGTACAAGCAGTTCCTAGTAACTGGATTAAAGTTAAATTTTATTAATTGTTTCTTTTATTATATTTCCTTCTGAAGTATGTACTTCCTGGATTTTTAATAAAAGGAACTCACTATGTATAGTGTTAGTAAAGAAACTATAAATATGTTAGAGATGAGTTTATAAAGATTCTCATCCCTTGCTTGTGAGGCTTTCATTATATGAATCAAGTGAAATGAAAAGAAAGCATTAAAATGATTCACAGTGTAGTGTACCATCCAATTCAAACCCCAGAGTAATTCTTCCAGTTTTGATAGATTTTTGTCACTACTGTTCCTGAGTGTTAAAATTAAAATGTAAAAGCTTTGTGATTGTATCAGCACCTTTTCACCCATGAAAGTGTCAGAATGTTAAAGAATACTAACATGCATGCCTTATTAGACTTCAGTAATCCCTCCAGTTACTGTAACAGATGGCAGGTAAGCAGACATCAGAAAGTACTTCATAACAGGAGCATAACTTACACAGAAAATAAAAATGCAAATTAATTTACTTTGCTTCAGCTGAAGCAATGTTAAAAAAAATAAAGGCAGAGATTTGTAAACTAAAAATCATGGGTGCTTTTTAAACATTAAGCAAAACAAGAAATGGATTATAACCTCGAGATAATAAAGAAAATTGATTGCATAAATGAGAGTATATAATCTCCATAAAAACAACTGTGGTAAGAATTGTGCTGATCATACCTCTTAATACACTATGATTGGGATGGAGGTATCCAGCCCAAAGCAATAGTGTTTGATGAAAGTGCTAGTGTTCTAATAAGGAATACAGAATGTGATGACATTACCACTAATATGAATGGATTTTTAACTTTCTACAATTCAACCTCTGATTGGGGATACACATTTTTATTAAATTAAATTCTTCCTGTGAACATTAAGAATGCCAGGGTTATATAAACATAATTAAGTTTATGACAAAAAGAAAGCAGTTCAGTATTTTGAAGAGCCACAGAGCATGCAAGTAACTACTGACTTACTACATAAACTTAATAAACTTTGTTCCGTCCTCCAGCTCTATACGCTGAGCTAGTGAAGCAAGGTAGCAATATAACATTTGCATAAAATGAAAGAATGTATAACTTTTCACTTCTAATACATTTGTAATGGGTTTATATAATTAATAGTGAACTGAGGAGGTACATAATAATTCTACATTTTTTCTTGTACAGATAATAGACTATTTAGATGAGCAAGATACCTTAGTCAGTAAAGAAACTTCCTGTGTGATAACATTAGATCCATTCCTGGAAATCACATAGTGGGGAAAAAGAACGAATGTCTGCAACTTGCCATCTGGCCTCCACAAGTGCATCACTCCTCCTAGTATAAATAAATATAATTTTTAAATGCACCTAAAATACAAAGTTGAGAGTGATAGAAGAAAACAGCTGACTTTAACTTCTGACCTTGAGATAAGCTACACTGACTCCATTACAGGCTTCAAATTGGCAGTTTAGGAGACTAGGTCTCAATCTCTGCTTCCAAGAACTTGGCAAGTCCAGGCAAGTAAAAATCCAAGAGCTCAGGCAGCCAGTTATAAACTACCCTGCCATCAGAAGCTGCCATGCCCACCTGGACTGAGGCAAGGGCAGTGGGCCAGCAACAGTTCCAAACTACTTCCTCAGCAACAGTTTCCAGCCCCCATACCCCAACAATGGTTCCGGAATGTCTCTAGAGATAGAGCTAAGATGGAGATAGAGATAGGTTAAGATAGAGGTCACCTAATCCTCCCCAGAATTCTCCTAATGAGCTTTAAATCAGGTTTAAGCCCACTGGGGTCTCTCCATCTTCCAAGATGGAGAGACCCCAGTATGCTGGATGTCTGCAGAATAAAACACTATTTGCTTTTGCATACTATTTGATCCGGGGTATCATTCTTTGGTGAATCATGTACCCTTATAATCTCCCAGGATATATGTGCACAAAAATCACACAAGTATATACTATATACACACTTTTTGTAAACAATACATAAATGAATAATAAATAATAAAAATGATGTGACAGTCGTGTGCCTTCCTTGTCTCAGTGGGCAGTTCCCCTTTTTCATATTTTCCCTCCTATATTCATAGTTATGAATATTTAGCAAATTATCTTTAGTTTCCTGGCTTATTTTCATTCCCTTGTCTAGAACAGAAGTGCCCTAATGAAAAGGCCTCAGCTGTTTACTTGCCTACCACAGAGTTAATAAATATTTTTGAATTAAACCTTTCCCAGTTTCTTGAGAATTCTTGTCTCCTACATTAATGCACCTAATCATTTATGATCGTGTCTTATTCTCTGGCAAGTTTCAAAAGCAGATTGTATAATGCATTCATTGAGCCCAGTGAAAAATGCAATTGTTCAAGAATGATTAAAATGCCAAGACAATAGAGCTTTAAACTTAACCCAGGTGCTTCTGCTTGAAGGAAAACCCTGTTTAAAATCTGGTATGTTGAGAAACTTATATAAATGTAAATGCAACAAAAATCGTCTTTTTATTTTTAATTTACTATTGTTTATTGCTAGCTAACAATAAAAGACATGGAACTGAGAAAATCTTTTGTAAATTTTGTTGCATCTTTCAATATTTAACATTATGTTGTCCCCCTTTCCTTTCTACCATCATTTTTAATTAACTGTTATTACATGCCATATGTATTTCTAAATACAGCATAACGTCTATATATTATTATTTTTATGGGTGTTTTTAGGGCTGCCCATTTGTTATTGGAGAAGCAATTGGTACGTTCTTCCCAGGAGAAATCTAATTCTCTCACTTTCAGATGTCGTTAATTGCCCGTAGTTCTCTTTTAATTTGAGTATAGGAATTCAAATAGTGGAAAAGACTGTGATTATAGGGAAGCCAAGATAGAGAGCAGTGTTGGCAGCTAAAGTACCCTGTAGAGAAATTTTAATCTAGCACCATCTGCATAATCTCAAATTTACACTCGGGGCGTGTACCAAAGCGGGAAGAGTCATTCCCAAAGAAACCCATTCATCTTTCATTTCCCCACTCCAGACAAAGAATCTCATCTTAAACATTGTGCTTTAAATAATCTCAGCATTATATTTAAAACATTAGATTATAGCCAGCAGACCTTCAACACAGAGAAAAAAGAAAGCACTTTCTTTTTCATTTAAAGAGTAGCTAAATGTTCATCTATGACCTGTCACATTTACACTAAGAGAAAGTTTCTTTTTTTTTTTTTATTGGAAATTTTATTTACATTTCAGATGTTCTCCCCTTACCTCATTTTCCCCCCTCCCTCCCAGGAACTCCCTATCCCTTCCACCCTCCTCTTGCTTCTATGATGGTGTACCCCTACCTACCCTCCCCCGTACCTCACCTCCCCACCTTCAAATACTCCCCCCACGAAGTCCAGCCTTCATGGGACCAAGGATCTCTTCTCCCACTTATATATAGCTCCCTTGCATATATAGCTGGAGCCATGGGTCCCTCCCTAAGCCCTCCCAGGCTGGTGATTTAGACCCTGGGGGCTCTGGTTAGTTGGTATTATTGTTTTCCTCATGGTGTCGTGAATCCTTTCAACTCCTTCAGTCTTCACTCTAACTCCTCTATTGGGAACCCATGATCAGTTTGATAGTTAGCTGTGAGCATCTGCCTCTGAATACGTCAGACTCTTGCAGACCTCTAAGGAGACAGCTATATCAGGCTCCTGTCAGCATGTGCTTCCTGACATCCACATCAACATCTACCTTTGGTGACTGCACATGGGATAGGTACCCAGGTGGAATGCAGACGGCCCCTCCTTCAGTTTCTGTCTTGCACTTTGTATCTATATTTGCTCCCTTGAGTAGTTTGCTACTCCTTCTAAGAAAGACTGAAGCCTACCCCACCCCCAACTTGGTCTTCATTCTTCTTGAGCTTTAAGTGGTCTGTGAGTTGAATCTTGAGTATTTCAAGTTTCTGGGCTAAAATCCAATAATCAGTGAGTGAATACCATGTATGTTCTTTTGTGATTGGGTTACTTCACTCAGGATGATATTTTCGGATTCCCTTCATTTACAGAAGAATTTATCGAATTCATTGTTTTTAATAGCTGAGTAATATTCCATTTGCAAATGTACCATATTTTTTTGTATTCATTCCTGTTTCAGTGTTTTTCCACAGAGACCCAAGACTTTGTGTTAGCATGTATGTATGTCAGGCCTATTGCTGATTTTAGGCCTATGGCTGATTTTAGGCCTTCAGTGTATAAGCAGGGCTGCTCCTGATATCTCCTCCCTTCTCTAAGTATAGAAGGGCCTTGGCAATTCTAATCTTGCGAATGCAGGTATAGAGACCTGACCTCCAATAATTGAAGGGGACCTTGTAATGGCTCTGGCCTTCCTGTCGTTGTCCAGTGAGGCATGAGGGCCATACCCATTCCAATGTCTTTTTCCTGGAGAGGGGATACTTTTGACATCAACCCCTATGCAGTCAGGCTTGTCCCTCGGGGAACCCAGAGAGATATTTTTAATTTTTATTTATATTCTCTTGCAGTGCTTAACCTCGCAGCCTAAGCAAGAATTCAGATCGCCAGTCAGGGGTTCTGGGTGGCCCCTCTCTGCTTGGTCTAGGGGCGGAATTCTCCTCTTTTAGGTTGGGTGGAGATGGGTTTTGGGAACACCCTGGATAGAGTAACAACTTCATCTTGAGTCTCGTGGTCCTCCATAGCTAACTTATGCGGATGTATCCGAATAGGTTTTGCTACCAAATTATCTATCTGTTGTATCACAGAGTTAGTCAGTCTATTTGAGGCCCAGGACCAAAAGAGAGATAAAATTTTGAATAAGCAGGTTTTACAATCATGCTTCATAGTTCTATTTCTCATGCTATAGTTGCATATGTATATTTCAAATTTATAATCTGAAGACTAGACATGACCTCTTTGCCTAATTTCTCTAACTCTTCTCCACATCTCTTCACGTATTGCTACAAATTAGGATAAAGTTGCATTAGTCAAGTCCTACTCAGGTAGAATTAATATGGAAATCAAAATTAAACAATATTTTTTACATTTTATTGGTTGAATCAAAACTCCATCCTTATCATTAAATTAAAATTATTTCCATTTCTTGTTTTTGCTTCCCATGTTTCCATGAGTTTTCCTCTAAAATTCTAGTACCAGGAACAACAAATTCTCAAATATTGCAATGTAAAAGTGGATCATGTTCATACAATTGTCTGTTAACTATTAATTGTCCAATTTCTATTAAAATGTTGCTCTATTGCATCTGGGATTTTCCTCTCAACTACAATCAATTTTCATGTTATTGTCAAGATAAAATTTTAATTGTAATATACATGTGTTTGTGAGAGTATATACTGTGTGTATGCATATGTGTGTACTGTGTATGCAGGTGTGTATGTGTTTATGTGTTTGTAATTTATCCTACTATATTTTTTATAACAACACATTGATATACCTTCATTCAGAAGATTCTCTTTATTTCAGTTTGGATTTACTGTAGTTACTGAGTACATGATAGATTATTACTTCATACTTTTGTACAGAGATGAATATTGATCCATATATCATAACAGGAAATGATGTCCATAATAAGGTCTTATATGATTTGTTCTATACTAACTAGATCATAGATGTTTCTAGGTAGCATTTGTTTGCTAATTTCTAAAGGAGAGCTTGTTTGCAGGCTAATTTTCATAAAAGACCTTGAAATGGAAATGTGTGTATATGTATATGTGTTTGCAATGGAAATGTGTGCGCATGTATGTGCACGCATGTGTGTGTGTGTATGTGTCTGTGTATGTAATATATGTAGTATCTACTATATGGTTTTGTTGTAAGATACTTAAGACTTTGTTCTAATGAAAAAAAATTCTTAAAGATCAATTTGTTCAATCAGTTCGAAAAGGGTAATGTTTTGAAGTGAAATTTATTTTTGTTATTATGAGAATATAGATTTTTGAGTACTAGGAAGTTCAAAGTAGAAGAGTTAGATACAAAGCAGATCATATCCAAAAAGATTCCTCTTCAGAAATTATTTGATTAGTAGTCTTGAACAGAGGCATTTAATATTAAAAGTTGCTTACGACTAATGAGCATGTGAAAATTTTCTCAGAAAATGCATGAATTACTTTAACTTCATATGTGTATAAAATTAATCTTTCATATCAGAATTTTGTTTTGTCCTGGTCAGAATTATCACATACAGATACCATTTGTATATTCTGTGTTCTGATTTTTTTGGTTTGGTTTTGTTTTTTAACATGTGTTCTTTATCTACACTATATATTCAGATACGGATAATGAACTTAGTCTAGTTCATCATCAAACCCAAAGGAGATAAATACTTCTTGGACCCTCATAGCCTGGCCAGGCTACATAATTTTCATTGGGCTTAGATAAAGTTTCTCTTGCTGATATCCACATGGAATGAATGGGTCTAATATTTTCATAAGAAATACTTAGTTTTTGAAATTTCACAAGTTTTAAAATGTACTCAAATGCTTTGTAAGGCTAAATACACAAAATCTGCATGCCAGATTTACCCAAGAATGAATATGTACACACACACACACACACACACACACACACACCATTGGGTTAAACAAAGTCTGGTAAATGACAACATATAGTTTCTTTCTTTCTTTAAATACTGGGCCTTAGCAGATAGCTTTTGTACTATCATAAGTTTGCTATGTTTTCTACTGTGGCATAAATCAAAAGTCTTTCCCAGCTCTAAAACCATCAATAAAGAACAGCATGGCCAAACATGCCCATGATGCATACTGCCATGAAAGTTAAAAGGGCAAATATTGGTTTTTAATTTTGTATGGGTTCTTGGTTCCCCTTGAGGAAGCAGAGGGAAGGAGCATCAGCAGAGGGAAAGACTTTGTCTTATGAGATACTTTGGGTTGTTGTATAATTATAAAAAGTTTACTTATCTAAGTTGCTTTACTACTGTAGGTGGCCTGCCTTCATTGTTCCTCTGAGGCTAAAAGCTGCAGTCTCTGGCATTTAGTATATAATCCTAAAACAGGAAGAAACTAAGTAAAGTAGTCTTTGTTCTAACTCCACATGTATTCTGCGCCTCTAACTTTTAGTCTGCTAGTTGAAGTAGCAGGAAGCAAAAGAAACTTTGAACAGTGAATTTAACATTTATTTCTAAGTTGTAAAAAGTTTCCTATGAAAGCTCTTAATTAAAAAGGGGATAGCCGAATAATCAGCAGGATAAGTAGTAATATGAAGAGGAGGATAAGGAGAATAATAGTGCTAAGAAAAGTGTACATGAGAGAGTGACCTTTTTGTCCTTAGCAGATAGCTTTTGTACTACCATAAGTTGCTATGTTTGCTACTGAGACATAAATCAAAAGTCTTTCCCAGCTGTGAACCCGTCAATAATGAACAGCATGACAAAACATGATCATGATGCAAACTGCCTTATATATCTTTCAGAATACATAATCACATGGTAAAAAGTTCATCCCAAGTTTACACATATATTCAAATTATAAATCAAATAAAATGTTTGCAACAGAGAGTGTTTACATGTATGTCCATTAGGAGTAATTATCTGGCTAAACATTCATCACCTGTCACAGCTCCACAGGTTTATGACGAGGGAAAAACCATAGCTAAGCTATTAGTGAAGTTTTGTATAGACAAGCCCAGTCAATATTTTATCTTCTGTCCTACTACCTATAATAAATCATCAGTTCCCTTTATATGACCTTTGGTTAATTGTTTTACAACCTTTTAGAATGTGTTCTGAGTAGTAGCTGCAATTAACTGGGGACACTTGGAGACTTGGCAGAGATCTCATTGTTTTTGTTTGTTTGTTTGCTTGCTTGTTTTGTTTGTTGTTTTTTTTTGTTGTTGTTTTTCTTATTGGTTTCTTAGGTTTGTTTTTTTTTTTTTTTTTTTTTTTTTTTTTTTTTTTGGCATTTCCCCCCAAATTTTAAGCAGTGAAACTTATATGTGCCCATATTTGTACTAAAATTTTGTGCCTATATATCTGTTCCTATGCTAGGATAAAATCATTTTATTATTATCACTCTGTAATATATCTTAAGATCTGGAATGATAGTCCTTCTAAGCATTGTTCTTTTTGCTCAGAATCATTTTGGTTATCTTGTTTTCTTGGGATTTCATATGGTGTCTTGTTTTGCCTTTTTCTGTTCCTGTGATGAAGGATTTGGATGTATTGGCTGAGATTGCATTGAATCTGTAAATGTCTTTTATAACATTAATTCTACCAATCCATGACCATAGGCTATTTTTACATTTTCTAGTGTCTTTCTCTGTCTCTTTCTTCAGAGGTTTACAGTTTTCATGATAAAGTACTTCACTTCCTTGATTAGGTTTATTTCTAGATATGTTATCTTTCTTTGAGGCTTCTGTGAATGGGAATGTGTCTATAATTTTCTTCTGTGTAAGTTTATCTGGTGTGTGGAAAGGCAATTGATTTACACAAGTTGAATATGTATCCTGTCACCCTAATGAATTTGTTTATTGTTTCTAGAATATTTCCAAAAGAGTTGTGGGCCTCTCTAATGTATAGTATTATATCCTCTGCAAATAGAGACTGTTTGACTTCTTATTTCCTTTTTTTGTATTATTTTAATTCTTATTTCTTCTGCTTCATTATTCCACCTACTATTTTGAGAAGCAAGTTATTGAAAAGGAAGGGGGATAATGGACATCTCAGTCTTGTTCCTGATATTA
Organism: Mastomys natalensis; assembly: GCA_021653895.1. Classification (NCBI taxonomy): domain Eukaryota; kingdom Metazoa; phylum Chordata; class Mammalia; order Rodentia; family Muridae; genus Mastomys; species Mastomys natalensis. The sequence continues at coordinate 530,802 of JAJTUV010000800.1, forward strand.
TTGAGATTACTTCTAGTTTTCCTCAATTTAGGAAGATATTGACTAATGGATTCTCATCAATAGCTTTTCCTGTGTTTAGATATGGTGAAGTATGTTTCTTCCAGCACTATGTTCTCTAGAACTTTTATCATGAAGGTATTTTGGATTTTGTCAAAGGCTTTTGATGCACCTATTGACATAATCAATATATTTTATCTTTAATCCATTTATGTGGCTTATTGTTATAATGTTAAACTATCCCTATATTTCAGGGATAATGCTAACTGGATGTTGACATGTAATAGTTTTTATATGTCAACATCCTGTTTGCAAATATTTTGCTTAGTGTTTTTGAGTCTATCTTCTTCAGGATTATGTTCTATAGTTTTGTTGTTGTTGTGTCTTTACCTTCTTTGATGACTAAAATGACATTGGTTTAACAGAAGGAGTTTGAGAGTGTCCTTCTGTTTCTAATTCTTTCAATGGTTTAAGAAGGATTGGGTATAGATCTTTGAATGTCCTGTGAGATTCTGCTATGAAACGATCTAGAAATGATTTGGGGATGACTGGAAGGCTTTTAAATACTATTGCAATCTTATTTTCTAAGGACACAAATTTAGGAATGGTTGAAGGTGAGTAGTGGATCTGAGAGGACTTATCGGGAAAAATGAGGGATGGATATCATTAACATATATTCTATGAAAATCTACAAGAATTACCTAATTATTATATTTTAAAATACCAGGTTATATTTTCAATTCTACACTATTCTATACCAAGACTTAACTTTTTTCTTTAAGAAGCTTACACACCTAGTAAGATATATAGGGCAAACTCATAAGATCTGTATTTGGAGGCTAAAAAAAAAATGAAGCATACAGAAGTCCACAGTAGGTCAGGCCCCCTGCTGCTCTTTTGGGGCCCTAATTCTACCATCCCTAAGTGTGATGCACCTCAGCTCTCAAGCTCTCTATCCACAGCTTTGTGGTCAACAGCACAAGCTAGGACTCTACAACAGATGCTCCTCACTCACTGAATTTTGTTCTCATTTATGCTCCATGCATACAGCAGTATAATTTATAAAAGCTCCCAATCTGCTGCCAGTACTTAGTGAATGGCTTGTCTGCAAATTTGTCATGAAAAATTGTGCTTTTCACCAGGTAATATTCTGCTAAAAAATAGCTTAACATTGTCTTTTACAGAAAACACAATTATATCCTTGATGAGGATTGTTACATCTCTGTGTTAATTTACTCTGAACTCAAAGTAACAAAATACACTTAAAACCAAACTGTGTTTTCTGTATATTTTATTGATTCTTTGGAAATTGCATATCATATACCCTAATCATACTCTCTCCTCAGTCCTTTCATGTCTGCCTTCCCAATTTGTGACTCTCCCAATGAAAATAAATATAAGAATAATAAAAACAAACAATACTCAGCAGAACATAATCAAACTTGCAGTGTCCATCCCCTTAAATATAACTGAGTTCCCTTCTTGCTCTCCTACCAGAAGCCATCAATTGTGGAGACCTACACTTCAGCATCCCCATATCATTTTTAAAGAGTTTTCTTTTATGGATTCCTATTAGGTTGTTATTTCTTTCTTTCTTTCCTTCCTTCTTTCTTCCTTCTCTTCTTCCTTCTTTCCTTCTTTCCTTCCTTCCTTCCTTCCTTCCTTTCTTTCTTCCTTTCCTTCTTCCTTCCTTTCTTTCTTTCTTCCTTCCTTCTTTCCTTCTTTCCTTCTTTTTTTGGGGGGTGGATTGGTGAGTTAGGGTTGTTGGTCACTGTTGCTCTTTCTAAATTGTACATCACAGTTATCAATATCCCTGCAAAAGTAGCTTCCTTGCTCTTAACAGTTAGCTGGAGCACAGATCACAGGCTTCCACATTGTTTCTGGTGGCAGCACAGAGGATGATCTCAACCCCCTGCTGCAACAGGACCATAGACCCACCAAGACCCTTGAAGGCATCCAGGACCAGAGACATCAACTTGGTCTCAGAGGGCAGCACAGCCTACTCACAACTACATAGGCTCCAGAGACAGCTTGGCCCTCAGACATCAACATGGCTTCAGGAAGAAGCATAGACCACAGACACTCCCATGTCCTTCTGTGGTAATATGGGATACCTTCATCAACACAGACCCACTTTTGGCAGCCTGGACCTGGCATCACTATGGCTGCAGTTGGCAGTATGGCCCACAGAGCTCAGTATGACTTCAGAAAAAATCCAAACTTTAAATTTTTAAAAATTTATTTATTTACTTTTCATTCCAATAACAGCCCCCTCTCTCCTCCCAGTCCCCCCTCACACAGATCTTCCTCCCAATCCTCCCTACTCTTCCTCTGTGAGAAGGGGAGTCCCCTCTAAGTATCATCCTTCCACTACCAGCCAACTCTTCCACCCATTCCCCTAGCCCTACCCTCACCCCTGCCACAACAAGTGTGTGGGGGAGCTAGGGTACTTCCTCTACAACTTAGGTCAGAAAAGGTTACTACTCACTTAGGGTAATGGGCAGACAACAGACCTACATGAAGACCAAGCTACACATCTGCTTACATATGCAAAGGGGATCTAGGTCCAGCAGTGCTCTCTCTTTAGTTGGTGATTCAGTCTCTGGGAGGCCCCCAAATCCAAATTAATTGACTCTGTTGGTCTTTCTGTGCAGTCCCTATTCCCTTTAAGTCCCTTAATCCCCAATACTTCCATAAGACTCCCTGAGCTCTATCTAATCTTTGGCCTTGAGTCTCTGTATCTCTTTCCATTGGCTGCTTGCTGGAACAGCTCAGAGGACACTTATGCTAGTATCCTGTCTGCAAATTTAATTAATAGTGTCAGGGATTAGTTCTTGCCTCTGGGAGGGGTCTCAATTTGAGGCAGTCATTGGTTGGCTATTCCCTCTGTCTCTGCTCTACTTTTGTCCTGCACATCTTATATGCAGGACACATTTTAAGTTGAAGAATTTGTGGGTTATTTGCTATCCTTATCCTGCCATTGGACATTGTACCTGGTTAAAGAAAGTAGCCACTTCATGATCCATATGTCCCATATGAGTCTAAGCTAGAGTCACTCCCACACATCCTTTGGGTCCTTCCATATCCCAAGTCTCTTTTATTTCCTAAAGATTGACACGAATCCCTAATTTCTCTTCTCTCTGCCTGTTCTTACATCTGATCCCCTTTCCACCTGCTCTATCACCCCTCTATCCTCTCTCTCACACAGTTTCTTCCCTCCATCTATCTCCAATATCTATTTTATTTCCCTTTCTGAGAGAGATTCCATCATCCTCCCTTGGGTCCTCTTGGTAATTTGGCTTCTTCATATCTGTTCATTATAGTGTGGTTGTCCTTTATTTTATATCTAATATCCACTTATAAGTAAGTACATACCATGCATGTCATTTTTGGGTTTGGGTTACCTCACTTGGGATGATACTTTGTATTTCCATGCATTTTCCCACAAAATTCATGATGTCCTTGTTTTCAGAAGCATTTATTGTATAAATGAAGCACATTTTATGTATCTATTCTTCAGTTCAGGGCTATCTAGGTTGTTTCAAGGTTGTAGCTATTATAAATAAACCTGCTATGAACATAGTTGAGTCAGGATGGTGGCACATTTGGGAATATGCCCAGGAGTACAACTGGGTCTTGAAGTAGGTATATTCACAATTTTCTGAGAAACCACCAAATTGATTCCAGAGTGCTTGTACACATTTGGAATAATTAGTGCCATTATATGTTACTTGGCATTTTCCCTTGCAGCTATTAATAGGCATTCTTTGTTCTGTATATTTAAGTGATTATTATGTGTGTGGGGGTTTCTTTTATTGTCCAATGTTTTTGGAGTTCTCTAGGCTTTTTATACATTTATAGGCATTCTATTCTTTAGGTTGGAGAAAATTTTTGATGATTTTGTTGAAGATGTTTTCTGAGCCTGTGAGCTGAAAATCTTCTCCTTCTCTATATTATTCTTAGGTTGGGTATTTTCATATTGTCCCAAATTTCCTGGATGTTTTATGTCCTGAATTTCTTAGATTTTTCATGCTCTTTCACTGATGTGTTGATTTCTTCTATCATGTCTTCTATGCCTCAGAATCTCAATTCTATCTTTAGAATCCCATTTGTGATGCATGCATCTGTAGTTCCTGTTTTCTTTCCTAGGTTTTACATCTCTAGGATTGCCTATGGTTTGTCTTCTCTTTGTTGCTTCTATTTCCCATTTCATTTTTTAGACACTTTTATTTATATCCTTTAACTATTTGATTGTACTTTCCTGTATTTCCTTAAAGGATTTATTCATTTCCTCATTAAAGGCCTCTATCATTTTATAAGATTGGATTTAAGATCATTTTGTTGTCTTTATGTATTATTATAATATCCATTGTTTGCTGTAGCTCTGTAGCTGGGCTCAGGTGGTACCATATTACCCTCGGATCTTGATTGTGTGTCCTATCCTGTCCTTTAGACATCTGGTTTTCTCTGTGTTGGCTGGATGATCACGACGAGAGCAGGACTTCTCAGCAAGGTAGAGCCCTGCTATCCTACAAAAGCCAATATTATAACATAGCTGGATAAGTAAAACCGTCCTTAAAATAAACACTACAATGATGAAAGTTGTTCAGAAACAGTAAAAGAATAAATCCTCAAAAGAAAGAAGAGAAACTCAAACAATTGGGAGAAATGAATAAATCTTTTTAAAAGGCAAATAAATAAATAAATACATAAATAAATAAATCCAAACAAACTAAACAAAACAAAAGAAAAAACAGCTGAAGGAAATAAAAATGTTCAAGACCTGAAAATAAAAGTAGAAGACATAAATCACAAATGGGGCAATTGTGGAAATGAAAATTGTAGGAATGCAAACAAGGGCTATAGAGGCAATATTCACAAACAATACAAGAGATGCAAGAGGGAATCATAAGCATTGAAGATATAATAGAAACAATGGATATTTCAGTCAAAGAAAATGTTAAATCATTAAAAATCCTGATAGAAAACTTTCAGGACAACTGGGGCACTACACAAAGCCCAAATCTACAAATAACAGAAATAGAGATAGATGAAGAATCACAGCTGATAGGTAAAGAAAATGTTCCTAACAAAATCATAGAAGAAAATTTTCCTAACTAAGCAGATGACTATGAAAATCTAAGAAGCATATAGAACACCAAGTATATTGGAACAGAAAAGAAATTCCCCATGCCACATAATAATAAAGAAAAAAACACATAGAGAAAAGGAAGAATATTAAAAGATATAATGGAAAAAGACCAAGTAATATAGAAAATCAGATGTATTAGAATAATACCCAGCTTCTAATAGTCAGAAAGGCTTGAAAAATGTGCTGTAGACAATAATAGACCACAGAAGCAGTCCAGAGTACTAAACCCAGCAAAACTTTTGATAAGCATAGATGGAGAAAAGTTAGATGTTCTATGACAAAGCAAAATTTAAACAATATCTATCTACAAATCCAGCAATACAGAAGGTATTAGAAGAAAATATCCTAATCAAGGTATTTAACTAAACCCATGAAAACACATTAAACAAATAATCTCACACTAGCAAACCAAAAGAAAGAAAACATAAATACACACACACATTCACACACCCACCACACACCACTACTTCCACCACCACAAATAACATCAACAAAATAATTAGCATAAACAAACAATTATTGAACATTGATCTGTTTCTATATCCAAGGTTTTAACTCCTCAATAAAAATAGGCTTCTCAGCTTTTTTTGCTTGTCTGTTTCTGTGTGTGTGTACGTTTTATTTTATTTTGGTAGGGAGGTTCCAAGAGTTGAGAGCAAACATGAGGGGATGAGGAGATGAGTGAACTGGCCTGCATGATTCACAAAGAATTAATAAAAAGTGTCTTTTTAAAAAAAAAAAAACAGATTAATAGACTGAATGTAAAAATAGGAACCATCATCTGTGGCATCCAAGAAACACCTCAACACACAGGGTAAAGAATTGAAAAAAGATATTCCAAGCAAATGTACCTAAGAAATAAGCTGGTATAGCCATTTTAAGATCTAACAAAATAGACTTCAAAATTAATCAAAAAAAGTTAGGGAAAAATAGTACATTTTTCCTTTTCATCAAAGGAAAAAAGTCTACCAAGATGATATTTCAAACTCTGTGTTTTAGCATATACCTTTACTCCTAGAACTTGGGAGGCAGAGGCAGACAGATCTTCAAGTTCCATGTCAGCCTGAACTGTAAAGTGTGTTACAGAATAGTTAGTGCTACACAGAGAAAACCTGGACTGGGGTGGAAAAAGGCAACATTTCAGTTCTTAATATCTATGACCCAAACAGAGAACATCCACATTTGTAAAACAAACAAACACCAAATCAAATCAAATCAAACCAAACTAAACCAAAGAACTTGGTATACCTTAAATCATATATTGGCAGTCATACACTGAGAGTGGGAGACTTCAATACCCACTATTACTAGTGAACAGGCCATTAAGACAAAAATGTAAACAGAGAAAAGCTGGAGCTACTTGATATTATAAATGAACTGAACTGAACCGATATTTCCAGATAATTCTACCCAAACAGAAACATATGTACCCTCTTCTCATCACGTCATGGAACTTTTCCCAAAATTGACCACATCCTTAGAATCAAGGAAGACTTAATAGACACAAGAAAATTGAAGTAACTCCATGTATTCTATCACATCATCATGAATTAAAGCTGGATATAAACAACAACACAAGCAACAGAAATAAACTCATGGAAATTGAACAAATCTCTACTGGGTGAAAAATGGGTTAAGATAGAATTAAAGAGGGCATTAAAGACCTGCTAGAATTCAATGAAAATTAATACACAACATACACAAACATATGGGACACGTGGAACGCAGTGCTAATAGCAAAGTGCTTTGCACTAAGTTCATATATTCAAAAAATTGATACATCTCATACTAGAAATTTAATAGCTTATATAAAAGCTATAGAATAAAAGGAAGCAAGTACCACAAGAAAAGTAGATATCAAGAAATAATCAAGCTGGGCAGTGGTAGCATAGACCTTTAATCCCAGCACTTGGGAGGCAGAGGCAGGCAGGTTTCTGAGTTTGAGGACAGCCTGGTCTACAGAGTTAGTTCCAGGACAGCCAGGGCTACTCAGAGAAACCCTGTCTGGAAAAAACAAAAAACCAAACCAAATAAAAACAACCCTCCCGCCCCCCCCAAAAAAAAAAACAAAAAAGAAAGAAAGAAATAATCAAACTGAGGGTAAAATCAATAAAATATAAACAAAGAGAACAATACAAAGATTCAAAGAAACAAAGTTAATATTTGAGAAAATCAACAACATAGACAAACACTTATTCAAACTAACTAAAAAACTGAGAGAGAATACCCAACTTAACAAAATCAGAAAAAAAAATTTTTGGAATACCAAAAAATTATTTAAAAAGAATCCATAAGGGAAAATTTTAAAGAAATTTTTAACCCCAAAAGAAAATTAAAAAAAACAAAATTTCTAGTAATTATTTTTTCCAAAAAAAAATTTGATCAGAAGAATTTTAGAATTTAAAAACCCTTGTTAAATTTTTAAAAGAAAAAATTTTCCTTGAAAAAATTAAACCAAAATAAAAAACCGGAAAAAATTTTTTAAGTCAAAAATTCAAAAAATTTCCCCAATTTAAATTTCCAAATATTTTTCAAATTAATTTATAAAATTAAAAAAAAAAACAAAAGCCCAAATTCAATTTTAAAAAGAATTTAGAAAAACCCCAAAAGAAAAAAAAGTTTTTTACAAAAAGGAAATTTCAAACTGATTTCACTTATAAATAATGAAAAATAATTAATAAAAATTTGAAAGCCCCAAGCCCTAATTGTCAAATCAAAAAAAAATCCACTCCATAAAAAAATTAATTCGCCCAAAATTTCAAAAACGGGTTTTAGCCGGGATTAAAAAATTTTTAATATTTTTTTTTAAAAATTTTTTGGGCTTTTTTTTTATTTTTTTATTTTTTTTGAAAAACCCAAAAAAAAAAATTTTTAAAAACTTTTAAAAAAATTTGGGAAAATTTAAACAAAAACCCCAAAATAAAAAGGAAATTTCCCCCTTAAAAGTTTAAAATGGGGCCCCTTCAAAAAAAATTTTTGAAGAAAAAAAACAAAACAATCCCTTTAAAAAAAATAAAAAGAAAGGGGGTCAATTTTAAAACCCCAACCAAAAAATATATTAAACCTTAAACCCAAAAACCCTAAAAAATTTAAAATACAAAATTCCAAAAAAAGGGTTTTTAAAAATTTTGTTTTTTCCAAGGTATAAAAAAAAAATACCAAAAATTTCCCCAAAATTTTTTTTTTTTTTTTTGGGAAACCAAACTTTTAAACCTTTTGGGGAACCCCCCCATGTTTTTGTAAAAAAATGAAAAACCAAGCCTCAAATTTAAAAATTTGGCCGGGGAGGGCCCAAAAAGGAACCCCAGGGAAAATCCTTTTGTAGCCTAAGGTAATTAAATTTTGGGGAAAAAATCCAACCCCAAAGGGGCCCGGGCAAACTTGTTGATTTTTAATTTCCTTTTTAAAGGAAATTTAAAAATTTCAAAGAGGTTAACTCCTTTCCTTTTTGGGTCGGAGTCCCGAAAATTTGTACCTAGCGGGTTTTTAACCCTCAAACGTTTCCTTTTTTCCACAAGGGGTTTAAGAAAAAGAAAAAAATTTTGGGGGTTAATAAAAAGAAAAAAAAATCAAGAAATTAAAAAACCCAAAAAAAAAAATAAGGGGTTTAGAAGATAAAATTCCCAAATTTAAAAGGTTTTACTAAAAAGGCTACTTCCCCAAAAAAAAACTAAAAATTTTTTAATTATCAAAAAATTTTTAAGAAAAGAAAAAGTCAAAAAAAACCCCTTTGGAATAAAAAAAAAGGGGAAACAAAAACACACTAAAAAAAAGAATTTTTGGGGGGAAAAAACCCCCAAAACCCCATTTCAAAATGAAAAAAAAAGCAAAGTTTTAAAAAAATTATTATTAAACCCAAAAGGGGGCCCCAAGGTTTTAAAAAAAGCCCCTTAAAAAAAACCCCCCTTTCCAAGGAAACCCGATTTCAAAAAGGGGTAAACCCAACCATTAAAAAAGAACTTTTAACAAATTTTTTCCCCTAGGTAACTTTAAAAAGAATTTTTTAAAAGGGGGCCCAAAAAACTAAAAAAACTTCTGTAACCCCAAAAAAAAACTAAAAAAGGGGGCAAAGAGGAAAACAAAAAGAATGGGAAAAAATTTTTTTGCCAACCCCCAAAAAACTTTTAAAAACAAAAACCAAAATATAAAAATTCAAAAAAATAGTATAAAGAAAAAACCCCCAAATTTTTAAAAAAGGGAAAAATTTTTCAAAAAATTTCCCCGAAAAAAGGGAAAAACAATGCTAAAAACATTTAATGAAAGGTCATCACCCTTTTTCTCTCAGAGGAATGGAAAAAAAATTTTTAGTTTTCATCGTGGCCCTGTCAGATAGCTAAACAAAAAAACCCCCAATGCCCCGTTCTTTTTGGGGGGGGAAAAGTGGAATAAAGCAATTTACCTACGCGGGGAAGAGAGAAAACTTTACACCCCCTTGGGGGGAAATAAAAAAAGGGATTTTCTTTCAGACTTAAAAAATAAAAAAAAACCCCCAATCCCCCCGGGTCATTCTTGAAAAAAAACAATAAAAACCTTGTTTTTTCCGAAAGGGAAAAATTTTTGGGTCAAAACCCTAAAAAATTTTCGCTATTTTTTAAAAAACCCCAAAAAACTTTTAAAAAACCCCAAAGGGCCCCCCAAAAAAAAAAAAGGGATGAAAAAAATGTGGAAAAACTTGTTTTAAAAAAAAGGGAAAATTTTAGCTTTTTAAAAAAAAACATAAAAAACCCCAAATTTTTAATTTTTTTTCTCATACTTTCAATTGACTACATTTCCCCCCCCCCACCCCCTCCCCCCCCCCCCCTTCCCCCCTTCCCTTTTCCCCAAAAAAAAACTACCCCCTTTTTTTCCCCTTTTTTTTTAAAAAAACATCCCCTCACACAAAACATCCCCTCAAAACACATCCCCTTTACATCACATCAAAAACAAAACACATCAAAAAAACTAAAAACAACCCAACAAAACCCCAAAAAAAAAAAATAGTTTTTCCCCAGGGAAAAACCCCTGAACAAACCTATACAAAAAGTTTTGGGCACAAACCCCCCTATCAACCCCGTGGGGGGAAAAGGGGGTAAAAAGCAGAAAAAAAGTTTGGGGAAAAACATCCACTTCCATTGTTTAGAATTTTGAAAAAAACCCCAAGCTACATAAACATAAGTTTTTTGCAAGTTTTTGCTCAGCCCCCCAAAAAAACCCTGTTTGCCCCCTGATCCCCATGACCCCTTTCCCCCCGCTTAGTTTTGGGTTTTGGGCCCCCGGCCCCCATAGGGGGTCAAAGCCCCTTTTTGGCTCCAATAATCCCCCTCCCATCTTCGGGGGGTTTTTCCCGGCTTTGCCTATTTTTTGACGTTTGGGCGTTTAGCCCCCATTGCTTCCATCAGTTGCTGAAAACCCTTCCTCTGATTTTATGAAAACAACTGGGAAAAGATCAAGGGGCTAGAAAAAATATCAATTTGGGGAAAAAATTTCATTATCTCCCATCCCCCAATCTTTTTTCTTTTACTTTTTTTTGGGTTTTTTCAGTTGTGTTTGGTTCAAAAACCGGGGGTTTAAAAATTTTCCCTTTTCCCGGGGTTTTTTCCCCCTCAAGGCAGTGCCCGAAGGGTTTTCCCCCCTTTTGACCCCCAAGTTGAGATACTCATTTGTTGCAAAACCCATGATTCCTCGGGGCCCCCATTAATCCAGAAAAATTTTGAAGTAAGGACATATTGTAAAAGGAAAATTTTTTTTGGTTTGGGGGGTTGGGGGTTTCTAGTCCTTTTTGTTTGGGGGGACTTCCCCGGTTATAGAAAAAGGCGAGTCTAACTTTTTAAAACCCCCATTACTACCAACTTGACAAAAGTCTTTTTTCCCCAAAATTTTTGGGGAAAATTTTTTTTGTAAAAAATTTTTTTTTCTTAAACCCCCAAAAAAGCCCCCCCCAATTTTTCCCCGTCATCTCCCCAAAATTCTCTGTCTCTAGCCCCCCATCATTTTTTTTGTTTTGATCTTTTTCCATCCCCACCTGGATTTTTCAGCAATTTTTGGGGGGTGTCATCTGAATCTGGAAAGGGGGATTAAGGGGAAAAAACTGGCCCCTCCTAAAAAAATACAAAAAAACCCCAAAAATTTTGATCTGCTTATTTATTTTCCCCCCCAAAAAAAAAATGACTTCACAAAAAATTTTTTAAATTTTACAAATAACTTTGAGCATAACCTTTAAAAAAAATTTTTAAAGGCCTCCTCTCCCCCAATTTTTAAAAAAATTTAATATCCTTAGGGGACTTTCAGAAAACCCCAATTTTTAATTTTTATGTAAATTTTTAAAATTTTAAAACATTTAATTTTTTTTAAAAGGGGATCTTATTGAAAATTTCAGCCCAAAACCCCCCCTTTAACTTTCAAAGATTAAAGAAAAAAGTGTTCCCAGTAGGGAAAAAGTTCAACAAACTTTGGGTTTTAAAAAAAAAAGAAAAAAAGGGAAAGCTCTAAATTTTTTTCCCCAAAATTTTGCTATTATTAATAAAGCTGAAGAAAGGTTGAACAAGTTCCTTGGGAGAGTGAAGGTTCTTTGGGTAAAAACCCAAAAAAATTTAAAGGGGGGGTTTAAGTAAAGAGTTCTCGTTAGGGAATGCCATTTTAAAAAACTACCTGTTGTTTTTAAAAAATTTTTCCCCTTACCACAATGGACAACTTTTTTTTCCCCCTTTTCCACATCCCCTTCCCCCAAATGGGGCTGTCATTGGGATTTTGTTTTTTAAAAAGGGGGGGAGGAAAAGGAGGCAGAATCAGTAGAAGGAGAAGGGTTTATATACAGAGGCTTGGGGGGAATTCCCCAAAAAGGGGTGTACAGGGGGCCCGGGGATCTGGGGTAAACGGGGGCCCCCCTGCTGGGGAAAACAAGAGACCTGGGAAAACCCCCCAAAGGGGTAGATTAGCTAAAGTCCCAACGGGGGGGGGAAACCGGGAGCCCCTTTTACAGAGGTGTCCCCGGCCCTCCTTTGGGGGAGGGGGGACTCCCTCATCCCAAATTTTTAACCCAGAATTGTTTTTTTTAAAGGGGAAAAAAAGGGAAAAAAGTATTGAGCAGAAAACTAAGGAAATCCCCCAGTGACTCCCCACGGGGGAAACTATCCCTATACGAAAAACCAAACTCAGAACTTTTGTGGACCCCCAAAAAGTCCTTTTTGACGGACCTGAAAAGGGTGTTTTTTGAGAGGGTCTGCTTGACCTGACAAATACAGGGGAAGATTTTTGCAGCCAACCTTGGGTACTGGGATCCAATAAGGGGGTTAGAGAAAGGACTGAAGGAATAAGGGTTTGTATTCCCCCCCGGGGAAAAGAAAAAAAAAAAACCAATTTTAACCCCCCAAAATTTTTCCGGGGGGAAACCCCCAACCAAAAGGGTACACGGGGGGACTCAGGTCCACAGCTTTTTTTAAAACAGGGGGGCATTGTCGGAAAACAATAGGAAAAGGCCCCGGTCCGTGAAGGCTATTCCCCCAGTAAAAGAGGAATGCCAGGGGGGGGAGGTGGGATAGGTGAGGGGGTGGGGAGCCCCCCTTGGAAAAAAGCAGGGGAAAAAGATGGGTTTGGGGTTTTTTAAGGGGAAACCAAGAAAAGGGATAACATAAAAAACCAAAAAATAAAAAAAAACCAATAAAAAATAAAAATAATAAAAAAATTGGTTGGGGGTTTTAAAATGGAATTTTCAACAAAAATTAAAAGTTTTTAAATTTAAAAAAATATTAAAATATTAAATTAAAAAAATTTTTTAAAAATAAAAAATATATTTTTTATATATTAAAAAAAATTAAAAAAAAATTTTAAAAAATTTTCCCCCATAAATTGGGGAACCCGAAGAGAACAGAAGGAAAACATGAATCCCTTTGGGGAAAAAAATGGAAAATATTTTGGGTAGACGGGGATAGGGGAAGGGGAAAGGAATTTAGGGGAAAAATTTTAAAAAAGGAGATAAATTTCAGAGGAGTGTGGGAAGAAAACTAAAAAGAACTTTAAAAAATAATATAAAACTTAAAGCAGTATAAACCCCCAAAAAATTTACAAAGGTGATCCATTAGGCAGCCTAGAAGGAAAAGAAAAATTTCCCAACGGGCCCCCCTTGTCACAAAGGAGATTTCCGACAGGCCCCTGTTTGCTAAATTGAGCTATTAAAAGAAAGGGGCCCCATTGAAGCCCCCAAAAAACCAATAAAAAAAATTTTAAAAAGGGAAAAATTTTTAAAAAAAGATAAAACTTTTATTGTAAAAATAAAAAAAAAAAAGGCTGTCCCTTCCACCCCAAAATCCCCCAGGGAACTGGAATGGGACTTTTTTAAGGTTACCTCAAGTAAAACACAAAGCAAGGCTCAGTTATAGGAAAAGTCTTCAAAAATGTCGTATTTTTAATATGCAGAATAAAAAACTTGGGGGGGGTGGGGACCCCCTTTTAAAAAATTTTTCTATTAACGTTGTCAGTATCTGAAAAACAAAAAGAAATGGATCAAATAAGTTTTTGGAATTTTAAAAATTTTTTTGGGGAAAAATAAATTTTATTTCCCCTTTGTTTTAAAAAGGGGGAAGGGGAAGGAGAGAGAGGGGGGGTGGGGAGGGGGGAGGGAAAAGGGGGGAAAAGGGAGAGAGGGGGAAGGGGGGGATTTGAAAACACTTGGGTTCAAATTGCTTTTTAAAGGTTAAAAAAAATTTTTACTTTTAATTCCCACGTATTTTTTTTTAAAGAGTTGATTAAAAGATGCCCCAAACACAATTGGGGGAAATACATTAATTTTTAAAAATAAAATTTTTTTTTTTTTTAACAGTAAATTATTTTTAATGGTTTTTTTATAAGTTTTCTAATTAAAAACGACTTTAATATTTTAAAATTTAATTTTAAAAATTCAAAGGGGAAAAAAAATTTAAAAAAATTTAAAAAAAAAAAAAAAAAAAAAAAAAAAAAAAAAAAATAAATTTTTTTTTTTGTTTTGGGAAAAAAGGGGTTTAATCGGCCCTTTAAGGCAGGGCAATTTCGAAATTTTTTCCTTATTTTTTGGGAGTTTTTTGTTTCGGGAAGTTCCCAGGAAGCCATTTTTTCACAAGAAACCCTTTCCCTTAAAACCAAAAAAAAAAAAAAACCAAAAAAAACAACCAACATTTTTTTATTTTAAAAATTTTAAAATTTTAATTTTTTTAAATTTTTTAAAGTTTAATGGTGGTAAACACAAAATTTTCAAGAAAACCTAAACCAATTTTTTTTCCTAAAGCCCTTTTTCCTCGGAAATTATTAAGGAAACAATAGGAAAATTCTCTTCTCCCCTCCTTTTCCCTCTCTCTCCCTACTCTCCCCCTTTCCCTTCCCTCTTCCCCCCCTTCCCTCCCCTTTCCCCCCCCCCCCTCCCCCTCTCCCTTTCCCTCTCCCCTCCCCCCCCCCCCCAACTCTCCCCCCGTGTTGTTTGTGTTGTATCTGTTCATGCACATGTTCATATAGAGACCACAAGTCAACATTAGTTATCTCCCTCTCCTTCATTTTAAGATACTAGTTAGGTCCTTATGCTTGACTGATATGAATCTCATCACCTGAATCATCTCCTGATCACTCAAGTTTTCCCTATTCTGCTCAAAGTGAAAGGATCTTGAAGCAATGAAAACCTAGTCATGAAAGCTTAAGCTACAGAACAATGAAGGAAAATCTATGCAAAGACAGAGTAGTTTGATGCTGAGAATTGTAGACATACTTCTTGGAGCACAACTCAATCCCAAGAATATAGTGAGTATGTATGTATCTAGACAGGTCCTTTAAATATACCTCAATAAGAACATAGGGTCATGTATTTTTGTATTTTTGTCTGAATGAATTATTTTGTTATTAGACTATAAAATATCAGGAAGTTAATATGTATTTACTATGAGCAGCAGTATATCTCACAGTATACGACAGAATCTGTTGTGACTTAGCTAAACAAAATCGGATTTCTAAAACATTTCCATGAAAGCATTTAATGCTGTGCTATACTAGTGGAATCATGCCAGATAATCAACAAGATAATAATAATAAACATAAAGTTGGTCTTCATGATGAGACAAATATGCTTCAGGGTGTGTGAGATAAAACTTTTAAGAACTTTGAAGTGAATGTATTTTAAGTGACTGTTATAGGTAGGATTGATATTGCTGTGATAAAACACCATGACGAAAGCAATTTGGGAGGAAACAGTTTATTTGGCTTGCATTACTATATCACTGTTCATCAGCAAAAAAGGAAGAGCAGGAACATAGATATGGTCGGAACCTGGAGGCAGGAGATGATGCAGAGGCCATGGAGGGGTACTTTTTACTGGCTTGCTTTTCCTGGTTTTTCTTAGCTTTGCTTTCTTATAAAACTGAGAACGATCAGTCCTAGAGGGACTTCATTCACAATGAGTTTGCCCTCACAGAACAATCTCTAAATTAAGAAAATGACATATAGCTGGATTGTAGGAAAGAATTTTCTCAATTGAGGTTCCCACCTTTCAGGTAACTTTAGCTTGTGTCAAGTTGACATTCAACTAGCAAGCACCATGACCATTGGACCAGTTCTGTGTTGTCTAATTTGCAATAAAAGCTCTACTACTGTACTTTTTCTTACACTGATAATCATAGTATAAAATACATAACAGACAATAAGAAGAACAACTAAATATGATTGAAGTTCAGGCTAGCAAGGAACTTCATGGTTCATTGTTGCTATAGAGTAGGTAGCCTTATTGATTACTTATTCTTCTCATCAGGTACATTGGTGTTTGATTAGTTTATAGTGGGTACTTGTCACTTCTAATATACAGAAGTGGGAAAAAGCTATACATCTGCATCCAAAAATCATTTAGGTTTTTTTTTTTTTTTTTTTTTTTTAAAGAAACAGCTTTGGCAAAGATAAGATGCATGATATTGGGTCTTTAAGACTTGAAAAACACACACATGTGTTCACATATTTTGTGTGATAAAAGAAACATCTTGAGTGACAATGTATTGAAAACTGTTTAGTATGAGCTTGCTTATATAGGGCTTCAAAGGTTAATAATTTTAGAGGCTTAGTATCTTGACATTATTATGGATGAAATTTAAATGTCTAAAACCTCAGTCAGACAATAAAACATACATACATTAAGGGCTTATCCAAGATGCTATTGCTACTCACAACAGTTGTTTCCATGCCACTTGACCAGTTTGTACTAAGTGCTGTGCTGAGAAGAAGACATCCCTTTCAACAGGTAAAAGGAGGATGTCCTCAACATAGATTTTAGGTTGCTTATTTCAGTATATGGGTATAAATTAAAAACAGGTGTGAGCTGCACTTAACTCCCATTTTAGTACTGTTTAACATGTTAAAATGACACAATTTTGTCAGTTCCATGTCCTATTCTTCAAGAACACCAATGGCCACTCGATGCCAAATAGATGACTTGGTCTCTTTATAATTGGAAAGGTATGTTTATCTTCAGAACTAGAACCTCTTCTGGGTGTTATCTTTCTCTTCCAAAGCCCTGTACTCAGTAATATTACTCAGAGACTTACAGTCCCAATTATATGATCCATTATAACACAGAATCAGCAAAAATATACCATATCATAGTAACAAAAGAGCAGAACTTGATCTATACCCATATTACTAACTGATCAAATTATATTTCAACCCAGAAACATTCTCACTAAATTTTCGAAATGACTTCGAAAAGCCCAGTAAATTCTGTGTCTGAATGCAATGTTCAGAAATACTGCAAAGCCTGGCATATCCTCAAACAGCAATGTAGACATTAAACGAAAAGAGTGTTTATGAGAAATTGCAACTTAATTATTCTATGTGGGCTATAGGAACAAGCACTGGAAACAAGAGAGCACTGGAAAAAACTACACATACTGTAATTTTTTTACTCTTTGTGTTCTCACATTTGTTTCTTGAAGTACTGGAGATCATGATGCCAACCACAAGCTCCTCAAAAAGGATAGATATTTACAAGAGATTATTCCAGGGAGCACTATGTGTATGTAAAAGCAGTTAGAAAAACAAGGTACTATCATGGTTGTAGTAATACAATAAAAACAGAAATGACATTGGAAGAATTCAACGTGATCCAATTAAGTACTATTCTTTACTCACTTGATTCATTGCAACTGTAAATAGGAAGGAGTAACATGCATAGTTTGAAACTAATATGATTTACATAAACCATAGTAAAGGTTTGGGTTACAGCACAAGGCAAGTCAATAAAGTCTACCAAGATGATAAATAAATACAAAAGACTTAAAACAGAGTCAGTGTGGGACTGCATAAGGGTACCCTGGTTCTTGGCTGGGCATGGGCCTAGAACTCCGAGACTCCAAGGGAGAAATGGCAGGAGTTCGGCCAAGTCCCCAGAACCCAGGGTCCTAACAAGTAGTCCAATCTCCATAGACCTAAATTGTTCAGTCATGTAAGCCATTACAGCCCCTCCCAAAGTGCACAGGTAGAGGGTGTGACTCCAGGCCTCAGGCCCTAGAGATTTACATACTAATGAAGGTCAGATGGTGGAGCCAATTAAGCATTCCTCCCCATACCCTTCCCACTTCTCCCGCCCTATTTAACTCAGGTCTGCCCTGAGTTTCGAGGGGGTACATCCAGATCCATCCACCACCCACCATGAAAATAAACCCTTTTGGAACCAAGGACTTCCTCATATCATTGGGGTCTGCCTTCGCCAAAGCTTCCAGTCTTTGGAACTCCAGACCTTTCTCCTGTATGTGGGACCCACAGCCTGGAAGCCTCTGGGACTCTACCACTGGCGGCCCCCTTCTCCCACAAGTCAAGAAGGAAGAAAAATCAATTTTACTTAGAAATCAGATGAAATGACAAATTTCTCTTCTTGAAAAGAAGATACAAGGCATAGGCACTATGGATATGTTGCACCATAAACGTAGTAAGAATGCCCTGTATAGCACAGTCATGTAGAGTTTTTCTTTGAAAAGGTCCCAGTAGCTGATAGTTGGAAGTTACAGTTACATTTTCTCAAAGAATGTACATTTATTAGGCCACATTCAACAATAAATTATTTGAATGGTAAAGTAGTGTCATAGTGACTTTCTTCTAGAAACTTGAAACTTTTCTAATTTTGACTTGAAGATTTCTTGTTATTCTGGTAAAAAATTCCCTTGTTATTTGGTTAAAATAAAAAGAAGAGCAAACTCCAAAATATTTAAGACTCAATTCTGAATTTAAAATGGTATAATTCTAAAAAAACACAAACACCAGAGAATTTATAATATAAAAATAAAATAAATATATAACTGAGGTACTTGAAACTTTTGAGATATCAAAAAATAATTCATGAACATAAAGCTACAAATTACTAAGAAATTGTAAATAATAACTTAAAAATTCAATAGGATTACATAAAGGAATTAAATATGTTAATTCACTAAAAGCATAAAGACAATTTAAAGAAAGTATTTAGTTAAAACATAAAGAGAAAATTAATTTCTAATAGTAGGATGATTATTTCTAATTTAAGTGATATATCAATATATATATTCAACATTGCATTAAATAACAAAATTTAAAAGGAAACAGAAGCTAAATTTAATAATAAGGAATACAATTTAGAATACACATGTAATTGTTACTATCTCAAAGGAACCATAAGAAATAGATTAAATAAATATATACCATTAAAAATCATAGATAAAATTCAATGTATGTCATATTAATATATCTGAATATACTAAAAGATCTAACCTAAGAATAAAAAAGAAAGTGATACACAGGATTCTATTTGTCACTTCTTTAGTAGTATATAAAAACTGTTTAAAGGGTGCACAGACACTAAACAAATACATTGAGACTTGGAGAAAGTCCTGATGAAACAAAATTTAGAGAGATATAAATCATAGTGCTAGAATATGATTTATATTCTTCTAACTCAGTTTGAGACCTGAAAATATGGCCATTTGTAAACAATCATTGAAGAGAATATTTTATTTTTTTAGGAGAAACCCATTATTTTCTCTTGGGATTTCTCTTTCACTGGTTACCCTGTGTGATGGCTTATATCGACTGTCCACTTGACATCATTTAGAATCAGAAAGAGATGAACCTCTGCAGATGTCTGTGGGATAAGCTCTAGATCAGGTCAATTGATGTGGGAAGACCTTTAGCCAATGTTTAATACTTTAGTAAAGGTCAGCCCTATTACAGTGGCTGTGGTCCTGGATTTATTAAAACTAGAAAACAAGCTGACTATGTTCTTCACACAACATCCTCTCTGCCATGATGGACACCAGAATAAATCTTCGCTACATTAAGTTGCCCTTGCGAGTTATTTTGTGACATCAGTGAAATAAGTAATCAATAGGGTAGTCAATAGTGTTGTTATAAAGCAAACCTAGCAAACACATCTTCAGTTTCTCTTGTTTGCCCACTTTTCTTTTCTCCTTCTCTGCCATCCTGTTCTGCTTCCATGATACTTTATGAGTCCTTGTTGGTAAGCTATATGGAACTCCATTAGAGATATAGTATTACATGTACCAACAGTAGATTCCCTACAGTTAACATGTATAGGAATATAACAACCTGAAGACAGAAAACATTAATTATACTAAAATGTGTTTTGTTTATATTTGGTATGTAAGGTGGTGGGAAAAGATTGCCCAGAATGTACAAAAGCATGACTCTGATGCATGCCACTGAATAAACGAACCTTAAGATTTAAAAGTCAAGTATTTATTAAATGTGATATTGCTTCTAGGTTTGGTGACCAGGGACAAAGTAGCTTGCACTTGGAAATTTCTATTCACTTATTCTTAGGATTTATTAGGGCACTAATATAAATGTATATTCATTGTTAAGTTATCACAATAGGAGCAAATTCCTACTGTGTTAGCAGTAGGAAATTCATTTAAAACATTTTAATAAACACAATAAAATTGATATTGGCATAGAATTTAAGGAGAAATATTAAAGTATCTTAATGGCTGTTTGAGTGACAATTAGAATTCAGATACTTGAATATGTACCATGTATCTATTTTCTAAAATGAGTTCAGTTCAACGTGTACAAAGGTTACACACACACAATTTTACACATTTAATTCTAATTTTGCATATATTTCTCCTCCTTGAATGGTTTATTAATGTCCTCAAATAAAATGTCTGAGCATTGCCAGCAGAATCAATCAGTTCCCTGCTTTTTACAAGGTATCTTGGTAAGAGATTAAGTAACTAAACATAGAAACAAGCATCCCATGCAGTCTTCTTTGCTTCCCTGCAATAACAAACTGATTATTTTCACTGAGCATTGTTTGTTAAAGCAAAATTGTTTGTTGCTTGTTATCCATGAGAGAGCCAATGTGTACCTAAAATCGGCCACAGTATAAATCTCCACACAGAATTCATTGGATTTTATGTGCTTTACAAAAGTTGTCATAGGATTTTAAAAACCAGCATCACATAATAATAAGTGCATAAAACAGTCCCACAAGCTTAGTAAAATATTGGTCTGGGACTCTGTTTGTTGTGCAAAGTTCTGAGTTAGATGTGCCATTATCAAATCAATAAAACAAAAACAATACTTAGTCAAGGGCAGGAAAATACACAAACAGGTGAATAAAATTTTGTCAGTAAATAAACCTTCAGAAAGCATTTGGTAGCATGATCTGAGACACAGTGCTTAAATGACTGTTGCCATGAAATACTATTACATCTATAGGTAATACAAAGACATATATATCTGTGTTTGTGTTACACCTAGTCATCACCCAGGGGACATTTTGATAAGTCAACATATGTCACTTGGGTAACTTTACCTAATAGATGTCCTTCATTTTACTAATATCTAATACTAAATATTTTAAAAAATATATTTTTGGAAAGTATAGAGTAGACCAGGTCTGAGATGGTATGGATACAGGATCTGGAGGCACAGATTTCACAAAGGTTTTATCCTTTGTGAAATCATAGAATCCTTAAGTCTGACTTGATAATTACACTTAGAATTTCTTGCCACTCTTTTGCCTTACCTCTACTATATAAGTTCAACCTTTTAAATATTTAACTATCCTATTATTGGCCATTAGAAGAAATGAAGGAGGAGTGGATAAAAAGAAATGTTATTAACTTGACCTAAAATTTAGAGGCATCAAGGGACTGAGTTATCAGGAACCAATGTTAGGATTTATGGACATAAATATAGCACCAGTATTCTTTCTCTTTCTCTTTATCCCACATACATAAAACTGTAATCATGCAATTTCTCTCTCTCCCTCTGCTCTCTCTGTCTCTCTGTCTCTGTCTCTTTGTCTCTCTGTCTCTCTCTGTCTCTCTCTCTCTCTCTTGGTTAAACATAGATTCATTACAAACAATACATATATCACACACCACAGCACGCGCGCGTGCACACACACACACACACACACACACACACACACACACACACACACACACACAGAGTCATTTTAATTTGACATTTTAGAAGACCTAGGAACTAGATAGCTTTACTCTCAGTTTCTGAGCTTAAAATGAACACAGAGAGAAGAGTAGATTTCATAGTTTCATACCACTTTATCCTGACAAACGTCTACATGTAACTTTTTGCTCCAGTACTTTTGCTCTCTTGAATGCTAGAAAATAGAATGATCATAATGTTTGAGGAATTCTAGTAAAAGAAATATTACTGTAGGCCCCAATATCTTCAGGCAAGTATGTACTCAATAGAAAATCATAGACAAAAATTATAATATAAGGAAACTCAAGGTCTAAATGTAGATCTCCAGTCAAAATTACTAACAGATCTTATAGACAACTCAAGTTTTGTTCCCTGTACCCATGTTGAGCAACCACAGCAACTTGTAACTCCACCCCTACAGGATATGACACCTTCTTCAGGATAATATAGGCACATATGTATACCTGGCCAAAATACACATAAAGAACAAATACATACATACATAAATACATACATACATATACATGTATACATACATAACAAAAAATAAATAATCAAATAAGTTCATAATACATACATATATACATTTACATGCATAAATACATTTAAAACAGATAGATAAATAGTAAATAAAAATCAGAGGAATGCCGGAAAAGTAGCTACACAAATTTAAGTGCAGAACTTTAAGATATTTTCATTTCTAAGCAAAAGGAAGATGAGATACAGAATTTTTCCATCCAACTTAAAAACAGGTGTAACAACAGGTAAAATGTGTCTTGTATATGATTCTGGAGATGCCAGGTGATTGGAAAAGATAATGTTTGCTCAAGAGAAATCATCATCAGCACCCTAACCTTATCAGAAGTAGGGCACCCTAACTAGCAAGCCAGTCTTCATCCTTGGCTTTCAAATCAAATATGTATAAACAAGTTAATTTAGATCTTGAGACATCTAAGTTTGGGAAATTCTCACATTTGCAAATGCCTTTTATTTCTGTGAATGATCCATGAAGCCATCTTATGTATTCTAGATAGCCCATTTAAAAACATTGTACCTACAAAATTCAATAATTTGATTATTTGGTCATTTGATTGGAGAAATTATTAAGAGTACTGTGAAAAAATAAAAATGTTTGGAGACCATTAATTTAGAAGTTAGTATCTCTAATTTTTATAGGATGATTAGTATAAAAAGTATGCTTACTATAAACTCAGTAATTTTCCATACAACCAATTTTAGTTCATATCTGCTCATTCTACACCTCTAATTTTCAATTATTACATATTTGCATATTTGAAAAAACATCATTATCACTCTTCTGTTTTGTTTTATTTCTTTCAATTGAAAACACATGCACATTTTCAAAACCATTTGCACCATCTTCTTTTTGACATTATTATGGTTTAGGTATAAAGGGCTTTGCTAAAAGTCCCATGTGCTGATGGTTTGGATTTTGGTGTATGATACTGTAAACAGGGGATTTGAGCCTGAGGATGCTAACATCATCCACTATGTTATACACCAATGAATTCATACTGAATGGCCAATTAAAATACTGAGCCTGGGTGGAGAAAAATAGGCTACCAGCATGTGTCTAGAAAGCAGAAATCTGTATCTGGACTCAGGATAATTGTGAAGGATACAAAATGAAGAGAATTTCTCTCTTGTGCTTCTGCTCTGATATTTCTAACTTGTCTCAGGTCTAAAGGCAAGTGAGACAGATGAACATACTCAAGAACTTCTAGACCATTCTTGTCCCTGAAGTAGTTTGCTTCTGGTATTTTTCACAGTGGGAAAGTGGCAAACACAGATAAGGACACAACAAGTAATTTGTGTTGTTGATTCTTTACTTTCTTACCTTCACACCTACCTATGGCCTCACACCTACCTATAGGCCATGTATAACCATTCAGAAAATCTTCCATCTATTGTGTATCCATTCTTATCCCATAACTTGAGACCTCAGTGACCTGTCAACAGAGATTAATTTTCTTTTATTTTTTAATGATAAGGACATTTTAATTAAGGAGTGAACAAAAATGAGTAACCTCACTTTGGTTTTTGTATGTTTACTTACATATATCAATTTAAGTTTTTATATGGAACGTAGGAATCTTTGATAAAATAATAATACTCACATTTGTCATTAAAATGAATGACTATTATTGTGCACTTAGATTCCTCATGGTTGTTTAAATGAGTTGTGATTTAATTCAATAATAATTCAGTATTTAAATTTACTTTTCTAGGAAACATCATTTTATCTAACTTTATATTAAAAAAAACCCAAATGCAAAAGGGAGTCTTCTACCTTTTGAGTTGATTTAATTTACATTATATTTTCTAAGATGAGAACCATTTTCATTAAGTGAAACTGATTTTAGAGCACTGCATAATAAAATAAAAATGAAGAACTACAAGGTAGAGTTTGATTTGATAGGTTTACGTCTTGAAACACGCTTTTTTATGTTTAACCTTCCTCATGTGTACTATTACAGAACACAGTTTGGTTTTTGACACAAATGTAATTATTTAAAATTACTATATATTAAAACTTTAACTCTCTCTAAAGATACCAGTGAGATATGGGGGAAAATGTAGGTGACTGCAGAAAAATACCAGAAGACAAAAAGTGAGCACTGTCTGCTGAAGAGAGAAATGTGTAATTCCTTTGGAGATTTGTAGAAACTACTTCAAATAATCTGTATTGATTTCTTATGCAATAAGGCAAGAATTGCATTCTTAATAATACTTTGCAAAAGAGAGTTTCATGGAGTTGTGTATTTATTTACAATGTATATCTGCATCTACAATGTTTTATAGGTAGCAAATATTTTGGTTTTCTAAAATTACACATTATTTCTAATGTTTGATGGAAAGATTTCATATAGTTTGGTTGATATCTTTTAAATCTGCTATTAAAACACAGCCAGAGATAATCAATTGTGGTGATTTCAAATGCCTTTGTATCCATGTTGTTCATGGCTAGAAACATGGGGATATGAGTCAAATCAAAAGGGAAAGGAGGATTTAAAACATTTAGTGCATCACTGAGAAGAGCAATATAATAAAGAAAATGTAAAACATATGGTCTTTTCAGATGAGAAACATTTTAACATAGACACAAAGGTACTCAGTAAATAGTGTAGTTGAAAGATTCACTATGGGAACAGGAAATGGAATGATTACATATGTACATAATAGAAATTAGAGTCATTCAATTGGTTAACTTAATTCAGAATAGTTAAGACATCAGCTAACTGTGTGCCAAGGAGGCTGGAAACCTAGTAACTGACCAATCCAAGAATCTAGATGCCACAACCCAAAATTTGGAACTGAAATCCAGGAAGTCTTCTAGCAACCACAGCTATGGAGTCCACATTGTTACTAGAAGACAAAAAGCTGTAGCCTGGTATCTGTATCTGAAAGGCAGTGTCAGAGAAAGTCACACTGTCTCAAAGACAGACTGATCTGTTTCTCAGACAATTTTATATCGAAGCCTAGAGCCAAAAAGTTTTACCTTCCTTAAAAATGGGTCTTCCTTCATAATTAATTCTTTTGGGAATCTTGCTCAAAGACACATCCAAAACCATATTTTCTAAGGGAGTCTTAATCTTATCAAGTTGAGAAACAAAGCCAATCATTAGATATTTTGTTTGTAGGTAAGTGCGTAGTCAACTAGGTAGATAGTTCAATCTAGGTGAATTTTTTAAGGGATATCATTTATTTGTGGAAACACAATGACTAGTTTTGTTTATATCAACTATATTTAGAGAGGCAGATCTTATTCTGAATTAATTTAAAAGTAAATATTTAGGATAGGCTCTAACCAATCTCCTGGATACCTGTGAAGACCTACATGATAGTACATATTATCTTCAATGACTGTACATCTCAGTTTTGCGACTTGCTATATATGGAGTTCACATTTTCAACTATAATAAACTCTGAGTGAACCTCAAGGGCCTTCCTGCCTTTGCTTCCTGAGCAATGGGATTACTGATGCTTTTCAATGTGCCATTGTTTTACCATGTTGCAGATCTCAGGCATTTGTACTTTTATGGCAAGAAATTACTCACTGAGACATCAGTTCAGCACCCTGGTGTCTTTAAAATTGAAAATCTGCATGAGATTCTATGTCAGCATACCATGAACCCAACAAAGAAATATGATATCAGGAATCATAGCCACAATTTCTGGGAGCCTCTTATGTTCCACATGAAGTAGTTCAACTTTCATTTTCTCCTTCAGAGATATAGGGAGTAGAACCATTTCTATTGTTGACTGGGATTGACACAATCATACACACTGGCATGGATTAAAGGAACTCTAGGATAGATTTGATGAGGAAACATGGTATAAGGCATAAGTACAATGGGCACCATGACTAACTCACAGAAAATCTGTAGTGACAGTAGCAGCTGGAAGGAAGCATCAATAATACTCAGGCAGAAATTCAAAGCTCCACATCACTATAAATGAACACACATGATCAAAGTACTTTTCCAGTAATGGTTTATTATGTTTTCTTCTTAATATTGGTGCATATTTAGGTAGAAAGTGGAAAGGAAGAATCTCCAATATATATCTATCTAGAAAGTATCAGGTAGAATATTAAAAGAAAAGGTAGTGTGGAATATTTCAATTATAGCAGTCTGCTTTCCCATAACCAATGAGGCCCAAACATGCTAGTATAGAGTTATATTCTGGACTTAGTCAGCATATAACCCAAGAAACTATAATTATCAATAAACCACTATGGTTCATGCGTGCACAAAATGTTCTACCACAAGTATTGGTTTCTCTTTTGTTGATCTCATCAAAGCTATTCAAAAATATTTCATATTTATTTATGCATATTATTGAATGTAGACACATGTGAATAGGTGCCAACAGAGGTTAGAAGAGGGTAATGAGTCACAAGGTACTGGAGTTCCATCATGTGGAAAGAAAAGGCTCGAATTATTATGTCTTCTCCTAGAAAGTAGACTTAAGTGTAGTAATATATCATATATAAATATGAATGCTACATTATAAGCTGTGTTTGATTGTCTCAAAAGAAAGAACAATGATGTACATGTTTCTCACAACAGCATGACAAAAATCTTATCAAATGGATAAACAATAATTTAATACAAAAACATAGTTGTAGGAATTGATGTCGGTATTGATAACTGATAGACAAAGTTGGTGTTCCTGAGACATGAGATGATCAGGACCTTCAATCA
This sequence comes from Mastomys natalensis, assembly GCA_021653895.1. Lineage (NCBI taxonomy): Eukaryota > Metazoa > Chordata > Mammalia > Rodentia > Muridae > Mastomys > Mastomys natalensis. Next base: position 557,598 of record JAJTUV010000800.1, read on the forward strand.
CTTTTTCTAAAAGTTATTTCTCTAATACAGCATCTCACAAGCAAAGAGACAAAGACATATTGTAAAGCTAAATGACCACTTGCCAAAGTAAATCCTATTTGGTTCACAAAATACATCTTTATTTTAAAGTAAAGAAACCATAAAAGTTCAGATTTTCAAATGATAGAATTAAAATAGAACCTCAAAAGAAAAAGTAACACCTAAATCCCAAAGTATCTAAAACTTGATCACATACCTTAATACAACATAATATTCAGATAGAGTCTGTACAACAGTGGTTCTTGATCTTCCTAATGCTACAGCTATTAATACAGTTCCTCATGTTGTGTTGCGCTTAAACCATACTATTACTTCAATTACTTCATAACTGTAAATCCTGATAAGCAGGATATCTGATATGTAGCACCCAAATGGGTCCCAACCCACACGTTGAGAACTGCGGCTGTAGAGAAATTCTAAATAAAGGAGGAGTGTCTGTGTGTGTGTGTGTGTGTGTGTGTGTGTGTGTGTGTGTGTGTGTCTATATAACTTTCGAAAATTAGATATAAACAATTATTAACATATTAGTATATTAAAAATATTTTATAAATAAAAATATAAAGTCTGCAATTTAATTCCTCTTTTTAATAGCTTTAAAATTTAAAGAATACCCAAAAAAATCCCAATGAATTTTAAAGATTAAGTCAATTCAATTAAGGAAACCAATAAAGGGAGCAAAGACTGTTGTTTGTAGGCTCAATAAAATTGGCAAGCCTTTAGCCAGGTAAACAATGAAAGATACTATATACAAATTACAAATGTCAGAAATAAAAGTGGAGCAGTCACTAGAAAGAAGATAAAAGAGAAATATTATGACCGTGCTGTTGGATTAAATAGACAAATTTCATGAAAAACACAGGCTACCAAAATTCATTCAAAGAGGAATAAATAACCTGAATGAGATTCTGGATACAGAAGAAACAGAATCAATATTTAATTTCCTTACAGAAAAAAAGCAAAGAAAGGAAGAAAACACCAGGTTCTATGTATTTACTGGAGAGTTTTACTCATTGAAGGCAAAACTGTTGACAGGTATCATGGTCTGCCAAAGAAAGTAAAATCAAAAGAAACATTTGCTAAAGGATCTACAGGGCCACAACACACCATCATAAAAACAACACAAAGTCATTACAAGAAAGAATTATAGACAGAAACTCTCATGAAAATAGAGGAAATTTCTTCATAAACTCTTAGTAATAGAACTCAACAATTTATATCTAACTATAAACAATATTAGCTTAGTTTTTTCTAACTATACAATGGAAGCAAATCTATGATTTATGAGACCCATGCCAAGGAATTCCTGGAACCTCCAGGATCTGAGACAAGAAAAGAAGTATTTTCCCTAGGTTTGGAAGGTGGATCCCTTTTGCCATCTTGATCTCAGATCTATTTCTAGCATTTGGCCCATATTAAACCAAGAATTTGAAGTAGCCATAGGACAATAATATGAAATCTGCTAATATACTAATACAATACAACTCTACTAATCTAATTACATAGTTGCCTTTTCCAGTAGATATCTGAAATATGTTGAAGATTCTTGATGAGTATCCTATCTGTCCTTTGGAGGTACACTTTCTTGGAATATCTGTTAGATATAGAAAACAAATATAATTGTTGGGTCTAAGAATACATTTTTAGAAGACAACGCAAATCCTATTTCTTTTTCTGCATTCTAGAAAACTGTTGATCTTAGATTTCATTACAACTCTTCACTTTTAGATGAATTGGATATCTTTTGTTGTTGTGTTTGTTTTCTTTTTTTGAAAGCATACATTTTTTTTCATTAATTTATTTATTCATGTTACAACCTGATTAAAGCCCCCTTCCTCCACATCCCACTCTCACAAATCCTTTCCCCCATTGTACCCTTCCCTTCTCCTCAGGGAAGGGGAAGCCCAATTGTGTACCAGCACACCCTAGGACATCAATATGCACCAGGACTAAGCTCAGCTTCTCCACTGAGCCCATATCAGGCAGTCCAGCTAGGGGAAGGAGAACCAATGGTAGGCAGCAGAGTCAGAGACAGCTCCCTGTCCAATTACTAGGAGACTCACAATAAGGCCAAGCTGTGCATCAGCTACAAGTATATGGGGCGGGGGTCAATGCATGATCTTTGCTTCATGGTTCCATCTCTGTGAATCCCATGAGCACAGGTTATCATCTAAATAACTTAATTTGGGATCATAGGATGTTCTAAGCCAAAGAAAGTATTAAGATCAAACATAGAGTCTCAAGTTATCTTGAAAAGAGTCAGATTTCTAAATCAGAAGTAAGTATTTATAAGTGAAGATATCGTGTAAGGAATAAAGTTTAAAAATCACCAACGGGGTTTTTAGAGGAATGTGGAGGAATGATGTTATGTAAAGAGAGCAGAAAAGATATAGGGGGAAACTCCAGGCACTGTGGGCAGATTCTCCCTTGAAGAGATCCTTGTGGCCTTTGGAAATATACCACTTCTGTGATAGATATTGTTTGTCCCAACTTTCTTTTCTGTGCTGGTCTGTTCCTAACTAGGCTGCAAGAAACAAGAGATTTTTGGAAGAGAACTGTTCAGAAAATGAACATGTTTGAAGCTTGTGTTCTGTATTGACAGAAAATGACCAGAGTTTGTCTTAGTCTTCCTGGAAGCTTACAATTACATCTAGAGGCAGAACAGTTAAAACTACTGATGCTTATTTCCGAAATTTCTAGATTTGTAAAGTTTAAGATTAATACATCAGTCAGCATGTTTCCTTTTATCTTTTTTTCATTAATTTATTTATTCACTTTACATCTGGATAATGACACCCCTCCCCTTCCAGTCCCCCTCACACAACCACTCCTTCGTATCTCTTTCCTTTCTCTTTTGAGAAGGTTCCCTCCTAACTAACAAACCACCCTGGCACCTCGAGCCACTGCAGGACGAGGCACATCTGAAATGAGGCGAGATAAGGCAGTTCAGTTAGGAAAATAAGATCCATATACAGGCAACAGTGTCAAATATAGACCGTGATCCAGTGGTTATGGGTCCTACATGAAGACCAAGATGCACATCTGCTACATATATGAAGGGAAGCCTAGGTCCAGACCGTATGCCTATGTATGCTCTTTGGTTGATGATTAGGCTTTAGGAACCCCAAAGAAACCAGGTTAGTATAGGCTGGTGTTTTGGAGTCCTTACCCCTCCAAATTCCTCAATTCTTACACCAGCTTTTCAACACATCTTCCTGAGCTTCTAATGTCTGGCTGTGGGTCTCTGGATCAGTTTAAGTCAGCTGATTGGTGGAGTCTCTCAGATAACAGTTATGCTAGAATTCTGTCTGTAAGCATAGCAGAGTATAATTAATAGTGTCAGGGACTAGTTCTTGCTCATGGGATGGGTCTCAAGCTGGGCCAGTCATTGGCCATTCCCTGCATCTCGGCTCCATGCATGGCCCTGCATTTCCTGTAGGCAGGACACATTTTGATCTGAAGGTTTTGTGAATGGATTGCTATCCTTATCCTTCAACTGGGAGTCTTGCCTAGTACAAAGAGTAGACACTATAGGTTCCATAGTTGCCACTGTTAGGAGTCTCAGCTAGAGTCACCCTCATAAACCTGGAGCTACCCCAATCCCAGGTGTCTTGAATGTCCTAGAGATTACCCCACTCCAACTTGCCTCCAATTTCCATTGACATTGCATTCTTCTCTTCCCTACTCTCCCTAAACCTGATATCCTCTTGTTCCCATCCCCATTACCTCTGCCACCTAGTTCCCTTCCTCCATCTACCTCCAATGACTATTTTGTTTCCTTCTGAGTAATATTCAAGCTTCCTTCCTTGGGCTTTTCTTGTTATTTAGTTTCTATGGGTCTCTGGATTGTAGCTTGTGTATCCTGTATTTTATGACTAATATCCCTTTACAAATGAGCACATACAATGCATGTCCTTTTGGGATGGTTTACCTTACTCAAGATAATTTCTATTTCCATCCATTTAGCTGCAACTTTCATGATATCCTTGTTTTTAATACTGGAGTAGCATTCCACTGTGTAAATGAACCACATTTTCTTTATGCATTTTTCAGTTGAGGGGCATGTGAGTTGTTAGTAGATACTGGCTATTATGAATGAAACTGCCAGGAAAATAGTTGGACAAGTATCCTTGTGGTATGTTGGAACATCTCTTGTTGGGCCCAGAAGTGGTATAGCTGGGTTTTGACTTAGAACTACTTCCAATTTTGTGAGAAACTGGACTCCCATCAGCCGTAAGAAATTCCTCTCTTGAGAATCCGCTTAGCTCTGTAACTCATTTTTTTTTAAAATAGGGTTATTTGATTTGTTGCCAACTTGTTGAGTTATTTACATATTTTGGATATTATCTCCAACTCCCCATACAAATGTAGGGTTGATGGTATTTTCCCATTCTGTAGGCTTTCATTTTGTCCTATTGACTGTGTCTACCTTACAGAAGCCTTTTCATTTCCTGAGGTCCCGGTTTATTAATTGTTGATCTTAGTGTATGACCTATTGATGTTCTGTTCTGGAATTTGTCTTCTGTACATATACATTCAAGGCTATGCCTTACCTTCCCTCCTATTAGATTTGGTGTATACTGTTTCCTATTGCGGTCTTTAGTCAGTTGGACTTGAGACTTTTGTAGAATTCTATCTATGTTCTTTCACATGCTGACATCCTGTAAGACTAGCATCATTTGTTGAAAGTAATTTGTTTTATCTATAGTATGGTTCTGGCTTCTTTGTCAAAAACCAGGTGGCCATTGGTATGTGAGTTTATTTCTGGCAATTTGATTGAAATTTCATTGATCAACTTGTTTTGTCTTTTACTGCCTATTATAAAGGTAATTGCAGGCACCTAAAACAGAGTCTGAATATAGCCCCTGGGACATTTCCCCCAAGTTAATTCTGATTGGAGAATAAAGTTGCAGGCAGACTATTGGCTGGGCAGAAGAGACAAAGTTGGGGTTGTGTTTTTATGTGTTGGGAAGAATGAGACTTTGAGGAGGGAGGAGAAAGCGCAGCATGGAAGAAGAAGACAGAATAGGATGAAGAGGAAGAGCCACCATGGGATAGGGGCCCAGAGAATATGGTCCAGAGAGTGGCCTGGTTGGAGTTGAGAGTATCCCAGATGGAAGATAGTAAATAAGAGAATGATAGCTTGGGATTATCAAAGGGAATATAGACTTTAATAACATGGAGGGTAGGTAGTTGCCCAGCTATTGTGCTGCCTAAGACGTATTTATAAAAAGTCTATATGAGTTTCACTCAGGAATATAAATGGTCTAAGGCAGATAGAAACCCCATGTCAAGTTTATTTAATACTGTTTACTACAAACTTGTCTGTTTCACTACCAATACCATGTAGTTTTTATAACTATTGGTTTATTGTATAGCTTAAAATCATCGATAATGATACCTACAGAAGTACTTTTAGTTAACAAGATTATTTTAGCTATTCTGTATTTCTATATGAAGCTGTGAATTGTTCTTTTATGGTCTGTAAAGAATTGTGTTGGACTTTTGATGGAAATTGCATTGAATCTGTAGATTGTTCTTGATAGGATGGTTATTTTTACTTTGTTACTCCTACCAATACATGAGAATGGGAGATCTTTTCATCTTCTAATAACTTCTTTAATTTCTTTCTTCAAGGACATGAAGTTCTTGTCATACAGATCTTTTACTTTTAAGGATAGCAAGATATTTTATATCATTTGTGGCTATGGTGTAGAGTGTTGTTTCTCTGATTTCTTTCTCACCCCATTTATACTTTGTATACTGAAGGGCTACTAATTTATTTTAGTTAAATCTGCATCTAACCACATTTCTAAAGGTATTTATCAACTGTAATAATTTTCTGGTAGAATTTTTGTGGTCACTTATATATACTACCATATCATCTGTGTATAGTGATACTTTCATTTCTTTCCAATTTGAATTCCTTTGGTCCTCTTTAATTGTCATATTGCTCTATGTTGAACTTCAAGCACTATATTGAAAAAGATACACAGAGAGTGGAGAGTCTTGTCTTATCCCTGATTTTAGTGTAATTGATTTAGATTTCTGTCACCTTAATCTGATGTCGGCTATTGGCTTGCTGTATATTGCCTTTATTTTGTTTATGTATGTTTATATATTCCTGAACTCTCCATGTCTTTTAACATAAAGTAGTATTGGAATTTGTAAAAGTGTTTTTAAGTTTCTAATAAGATGATCATGTTTTGTTGTTTTGTTTGTTTCAGTCTGTTTATATAGTGGATTATGTTAATGGATTTTAATATATTTATCTATTCCTGAATCCCAAGGATAAAGAGTACTTGGTCATGATGGATGATGTTTTTTATTTGTTCCTGGATTCATTTTGCAAGTATTTTATTGAATATTTTTGCATCAATATTCATGAAAGAAATCATCTATTTTTTCTTGAGTCTATGTTATTTAGGGATCAGCACAACTATGTCCTCATGAAATGAGTTTGGCAATGTTCCTTCCTTTTCGATTGTGTAGAATAGTTTGAGAACTATTGTTATTAACTGGTTCTATGAAAGTCTGGTAGAATTCTGCACTAAAACCATATGGCCTGGGGCTTTGTTTGGTTTGGAGAATTTTAATGACTGCTTCTATTTCTTTAGGAGCTTTAAGTAGCTTATCTGATCTTGATATAACTTTGGTAAGTTGTATCTATTTAGAAAATCACCCATTTCATTAAGATTTTCCAATTGTGTGAAGTAAGATCTAATGATTCTTTGAATTTCTTCAGCGTCTGTTGTACCGTCTCCATTTTCATTTCTGAGTTTGTTAATCTGGTTATTTTCTCTTTACCTTTTACTTAGTTTGGCTAAGATTTGTTTATCTTGTTTAGTTTCTCAAAGAACCAGCTCTTGATTTTGTTGATATTTTTTAATTGTTTTCTTTGTTTCTAATTTATTGATTTTGGCTGTGAGTTTGATTATTCTTTTCCTTTCCTCCTCTTTGGTTTGTGTGCTTCTTTTTGTTCAAGAGCTTTTGGGTGTGCTATTAAGTTGTTAGCGTGTGATGTCTCCAATTACTTTATAAAGGCAATTAATGCTATGAACAAATGTATTGACTTCTCTGTGTCCTATAAGTTTGAGTATGTTGTACATTTATTTTCATTGAATTCTAGAAAGTCTTTAATTTCTATTTTATTTCTTCTTTGACCCAGTGGTCATGGAGTAAAGACTTATTCCATTTCCATGAGTTTGTAGGCTTTTGTTGTTTCTGCTATTGTCGAAGTCCACCTTTATTCTATGGTTGTCTCATGAGAAGCAAGGAGTTATTGAAATTCTTTGTATCTGTAGAGGCATGCTTTGTGATTTAGTATATGGCTAATTTTGGAGAAGATTCTATGAGGTTATGTTATGTTCATTTGATTTATAACCTCTGTTTAGTTTCAATACTTTTCTGTTTAGTTTCTGTCTTGTACATGACCATTAGTGAAAATGGGATGTTGAAGTCTCCTACTATTAGTGTGTGGGCTTTAGTATGTGATATATATATATTTACAAATGTCAATATTTTTGATTTGGAAGCATAGATGTTCACAAATGAGATGCTGCCTTGGTGAATTTTTCACTTAATGAGCATAATGTGTCCTTCTCCATCTCTTTTGATTATTTTTGTTTGAAAGTTTATTTTATTAGATATTTAAATGACTAGTCTAGCTTCTTTTTTAAGGTAATTTGATTAGAAAACCTTATTCCTTCCCTTTACTCTGAAGTAAAGTGTGTTTCCCACATATATCAGAATGATATATCTTGTTTATGTATCCATTTTGTGGTGAATTGAATCCATTGTTGTTGAAAGATATTAATGACTAATGATTGTTAATTCATGTTATTTTGATGGTATTGTTTGTGTGTGTGTGTGTGTGTGTGTGTGTTGGTGTGTTTCTCTTCTCTTGACTTTCCTTGTATGAAATTATTATTTTTTGTGTGTTTTCGTGGGTGTAGGTTTCCTAATTGGGTTGAAGTTTTTTTCTAGTATCTTTTGTAGAGCTATACTGGAGAAAAGATATTATTTAAAATTTCGTTTTGTCATGGAGTATCTTTTTCCATCTACTGTGACTAAACGTTTTGCTGAGTAGAGTAGTCTTGACTGACATATGTGGTCTCATCGAATCTGCAATACATCTGCCCAGGATCTTCTGGCTTTGAAATTGTCTGTTGAGAATTCTGGTATAATTCTGATATGTCTGCTTTTTTATATATTACTTAGTCGTTTCCCCTTGAATCTTTTTATATTTTTCCTTTGTTCTATACATTTAGTGTTTTGATTATTATGTGGGTAAAGGAGATTTTTTTTTTTTGCTCCTATCTATTTTGTGTTCTGTAATCTTTTTGTACATTTATAGGAATATCTTTAGGTTAAGGAAATTTTCTTCTATGATTTTGTTGAATAATTTTTTCTGGGCCTTTGAAATGAGAATATTTGCCTTCTTCTATTCCTGTTATTCTTAGGTTTCATCTTTTCTTAGTGTTTCAAATTTTCTTTATGTTTTGTGTCACGATCTTTTCATTTTCTTTTACAGACCTATCAATATCTTCTATGATATCTTCTATTCCAGGGATTCTCTCTTCTTCTTGCTTCTTTAGTTCCTGTTCTCTTCCCTAGATTTTCCATCCCCAGAAATGCTGTAGTTTGTGTTTTCTGTATTGCTTATATTTCCATTTTCAGTTCTTGGATAGTTTTTAATTTCCTTCACCTGTTTTATTGTGTTTTCCTGTATTTATTTAAAGGATTTTTTGGTTTCTTCTTTTAAAACCTGTATCATTTTTGAGAGATGGATTTAAGATTATATTATTGGGCTTCAGAAGTATTAAGACATCCAGGGCTTGCTGTAGCAGGAGAGCTGGGCTCTGGTAGTGCCATATTGCCCAGGCTCTTTTTGATTGTGTTCTTATGCTGTCCTTTATCCACATGATTGTTCCTGGTGTTGGATGGTTAATCTTGATGCCTGGAAGAGCAAATGGGGCAGCAGGCAGAGCCTGGCAATGAATCTTACAGAAGAGGAATCTGCTCATTTCTGCTCGTGGTGCTCCTGGTGGATCCAGCAGGTAGATGATTTGTTGGGGAAGGATCAAAATGGACACTCCTAGGTCCCCAAAATGCTCCTTTACAAGGTGTGAGAGAGCCATGGGCCAGACAATGGAGGCCAGTGGACAGAGAGTACCTCACCTCTGTTAGCTGTCCCCCAGGAGGACCTGACTGGTAGGGGGATTGCTGAAGGATGAGTCTAAGCTGGATCTTCTTGGAATCCTATTCTCGAAGACAGGGCAAGCCAAGTACCACACAATGGAAGTCTCTGAACCACAGCATGCCACTGACCAATCCTGACTTTGCCCCAGGTGGTCCAAACTGCCAAGCAATTGGAGGTACAGGTACTGGCTCCATGCTCATTGTTACTGGGGTCCTCACAGGCTCTCTGGAAGCAAGTAGCTCCTGTAGAACTGCAAGTTTTCTCAGGATGTCAGGGTGAGCCCAGAGCTGAATATTCCAACTTATTTCTTGATGTGAGTTTTCAATTCTGTTGGAAACCACCCTCTTGTACTCTGAGAGATCTGGGAGAATATATGATCTATAAAGTATGCCTTTTCATCAATATTCAGCAATGCTCCATCTAGATAACTCAATTTCTGTGACCTAACTACATCCTCAAGCTCCATGTCATGCAATATCTCACAGGATTAGGACTACCACATGTGACTCGGTGAGGTGACATGAACATACTTGCTTAACAGACCTCCTAACATATCCTCTCAAATAAAATTTAGAATATAGAAAAGTCAGTGACTACTATGTCTTGTGTAGAGAATGATGGATCTGAACAGGAATGTTGTGAAGTATAAAATACAATCGTCTCACTGAAAGGAAAAGGCGAAATATATCAATAATATTTGCTATCCACTCAAAACTAGTGAGACTGATTTTACCACATTGAGCTAATTGCCACATTCTGAATTTCAATGAATAAAATTTTAACAAAATGAGTTTCATGCTAAGAACTGTCTTTTGTCTTTATTGCCTGAGGGAAATGAGCTTTAAAGACATATGTAGTCATCATTCAAATGAAGTGTTTGAAAAATAGTTTGAACAGATGGTAGAAAGAAGGAAAAATTCCAGCAGTATGTATGATATATATATATATATATATATATCCATTCTGAAATTTTACAGAGTTCATTATTTCACATTTGCATGCCCCTTGCCTAGATACTTAAATATATTTGACAATATATATTTTCAAAACAAATGGCCCTCAATTATAACTTGATAACAATTATTTAACAACAAATGGGTAGCCACCTTTCAATCAGAAAGTAATATGATGAAATTTTCTTTGAAAGCTTTAGAGGCGAGTGGATTGTTACAGTTTCTCTGAATACTTTTTTTTTTCCTATCTGGAAAATTGTGCTAGGTCAGAATAAAGAACTTATAGTAGATATAGGTATGAAAACCATCTTTAAAATAGAGAAAAATTCTCAGTACCTATGAGATTCTATATTTTAGCCCAAATGCCTAGCTCATATAAATGCACATGCATGAGTGTACTGACATGAACACACACAAACACACATACAAAATATGTATGTATACACACGAATATATGTTAATGCATACACAGATGGTGATTCAGGAACACATGAATCTGAAATGTGGTTAGATTGTCAGTCTATTGAGTTATGACAGTGCTGCTAACTACTTATATCTCAGGGTTTCAATTTATAAAAATAAAATTGTAGTTACTATGTTGGTTCACATGTCAATGGCCCCCAGATGCCCATACATTTAAATGTTTAGTTCCTAGTTAATGAATTGTTTAGGAGGTGTACTTTTTCGGGTATAATAGGTATGATCTTGGAGGAGGTGCAAACTTGTTGGAGGTGATGCGTCACTTGGAGTGGGCTTTGAGACATTAAAATACTATGCCAGCCTCTTCCTTGTTTTTTTTTTTTTTTTCTTTTTCTTTTCTGCCTGCTTCCTGTGGATGGAGTTCTGAGCTACTTCTCCAGCATTATGTCTGCCTGCCTGTTGCCATGTTCCCACCAGGATGACAATGCTTGATAGTAATAGACTAACCCTCTGAAACTATAAGCAAGCCCCCAATCAAATGCTTTCTTTTATAAGAGTTGCCTTGGCCGTGGTGTCTCTTCACAGCAATAAAACATTGACTACGACAGTTATATAGGTGCTTTTGTGTCAGTTTTATTCCTATGTGAATTTATAAAGACAGCCTTGTCTGTTGTATACAATATATTCAAAGTAAATAAAGTCTTGACAACCAAGAAGGTCAGAATATATAAATATGTCAATGATGTGACAGTATCTTTAAGATTAAATAAACTTAAATAAATCATATACTTAATATTAGGTTATTATAAGATTAAGTAACAGTAAGTGTCTAAAGTTTTCCATATGTGCATATGTTGGTGCCTATATGAATATAGACAACAGAGAAATACAAGTATGTTTGAACATATCATGGAAAGAAATTTTAAATCTTTGTATTTTACAACATTTGTAGTACAGCTTTTCAGATTTGTCATCCTAAAGTCCCTTTTTGTCATAAATGACAAACATTTGGTACCTGCATCACAGTGTCATGTTTTTGTTGTATCTTTTTTTCTATGTCCTCAAGCATTACTCAAGGTCTCTTGTAGCTTAGAAAACATCAGAAAGGAGAAATGGCTAGGTGAGAGGCCTGGAACCTCTCTGTGATTTTATGATGGAATGCTAATTATTCTATTACCAATAACCACCTCTGAATGGTTCTCCTGATTTTGTTGTTGTCGGTCATAGCTACCTTCCATCTTTATTCTACTTTAGGATGGATAGAGGATGATCTCATTAGACCTGGAAGAAACAACAGTACTACAACAACCCACTATCCTTTCTGGATTGTGATAAACAGAACTAGTGCCTTGTCAGTACTTGACTCTATTGCATTTTAAATTATTTTTATCAATTTTTGTATATGAGTGTTTGAGTGTGGATTTCTGCATATGAGTGCAATGCTATGGATGCCAGAAAAAGGAAATAGAATTCCTAGGAGCTACAATAAGCCCATATAAATGCTTCCTCTACAAGAGCAGTGACCATGATTAACTTCTGAGCTCTCTCGCCAGCCCTTCCATCTTTGAATTTTCATTAGTGACTTGCTGAAAGTAAATAAGAGTACATCAGAATTATTCATGATAGAATAAAATTATGTCCCAGAATTCTGTATCACTTTTACTTTGGTATATTTCATATTGTCAAATGTTTGTTGTAAATCTCTCATCTGTAAAACCCCATGTATTGTAAAAGGAAAGATGACCAATGCCCAGAAAAATCAGCACCAAATGTCAAACAACTAAACCATAATAACATATAAGTAAATAAACAAATATGTGTAAATTAAATACAATGTATTCTGTTAGTGAATTAAATAGCATAATTTGGCCAAAGTTTGTGGTAAACTATATTTTTAGTAAATTCAAAAACTCTCCTTATTATTTATTTCCCTGTATATTATGAATCTTGTTGCAGAACTACTGAAAATAAAATTAAGCTGAGATGACAGAACCAAGCATGCTTATAATGTTATTACCAATATTGCCATTATAGGGAATCAGATTCCCAGGAGATGATATTCCAGACAGCTGACAGCCTCCTGACATAGATGGCAGAAACTAAACTTGAGTCTTCAGCAGGAAGCACTCTTTACCAGTGCACCATCTCTCCAGTCTAATAAATGTTATTGAAAATATTCTTCGGCAGGGCAGTGGTGGTGCACGCCTTTAATCCCATCACTTGGGAGGCAGAGGCAGGTAGATTTCTGAGTTTGAGGCCAGCCTGGTCTACAGAGTGAGTTCCAAGACAGCCCAGGCTACACAGAGAAACCCTGTCTCGAAAACCCCCCAAAAAACAAAAACAAAAAACAAAAAAAAAGAAAATATTCTTCAAGATAATGTATATATTTATAACTAAAAATAAATATTAATTTATTGCATATTAGATTATTTTAATCTGTCTTGAAACAAGAATGGGTTTTAATATTCATGTATCTTTTTGTTATTTTTTTACTATAATATTTTACAAAGTAAATATAATTTTCCAAGTTTACTGTCTCTATAATTAGTATTGAAGATTAGTATGAATATAATTTATGAGTTATAGACAGTAACAGCACATTATTAATAATGAAAGTCTACATTTCATGTATATTTTTACAATTTTTACTTAGTTTCCATTTATTTTTGTTTCAGAATCCCATTTAAGATACTATGTTTTCTAGCTTTAGCAACTTCTAGACTATGATAAACCTTTTGATAACCTTAGAAAGTTAAACAATACTGGTAAAATATCTCATAGAATACCCTACTATTTGGTTTTGCCTAATTATGTGTCTCTTTTCTCACCTACTATGTGGGATTATGGGATTTAGGTAAGGACAATCAATAACTCGCCCTTCTCCTTACATCAGTCCTGCAGGTGCAGCATATCAGTGTCACTCAGTATTATTGCCATAAGCCCTTATCTAGATGAAAATGTGAAGGCCATGCTTCTTCATTATAAAATGTCTGTTTTGTTTATCACAGGCAGTGGTATTTCAGGAGTGACTTGTTCAGTCAGAACATAAAGATAAGAAGATTGCATCTCCTTTCTGAATATAGATAATATTACATATGTAAACATTTCTTTACATATTCATGTACTAATATTACTATAGACCCACAGGTTTATAAAATCTTTTTCTTAGATTGGTTAGATTTAAAGTATACTTTGATATTTTATGGACAAGTATATAATATCTGTCAGTTATTTTGATGTTATTACCAGTTATATAAGTATAAGTAAATGGCATGAATTCTCAGCTTTGTAAATATCACACTGAGTCATAGAGAATTTGTAATTGTGTCAGAAGTTATAAAGAAATTCAAAAGAAGTCTATTGTGAATATATTTTTAATTCAATACTAATATTCTGTAATGAATCAATAGTTACCTTCTGTATTAGTTACAGTTCCATAGAGAAACATACCTTATATAATATTTGAGATCAAAAATATCTTACAAGCTGCAGTACAGCTAATCCAATAATATTTGTTTAACAATGGAAGTTACAAAAATCCAGCAGTTTGTCAGTCTACAAGACTAGATATCTCATATAGTCTTCACTAGATGTGAGAATCCTGAAGAAGCATGTTCTCCCCACTAAAGGAATAGACTTGTCAGCAAAATGGAGAGCAAGCAAGGAAAGAGCTAGAGAGCCTCCTTCTTCTGTACCCTTTATATAGGCTGCCACACAAGGTGTGTGTCAGATTAAAAATTTATCTTCCCCCCTCAAAAACTTCTGGATTAAAGTGGGATTTCCGATTTCAAATTATTTAAGAAAAAAAAAAAATTTCTCACAGGTGAACTAAGCCACTTGTATTTTAGTAAAACCAGAAGAAGTCAAGTTGGACAAGTGAGAATAGCCATCACAAGTTTACCTCTTGTCAACTTGACAATCATATCCCCTTCTAACATGCGTAATTTCCAAAAGAAACAATAATCATGCCTAACATAATATGTACATTATTTATCCTAGCCTATGTCCAGTTATAAATTCAATATATATATATATATATTTAGATTTAAAGTATACGTTGATTTTATATATATATATATATATATATATATATATATATATATATATATATATACACAAATAAAACCAGTTCATAATTATCCCGAACCTGAAATATCTACATCAGCACACAACCACAGCACATTATAAATCTTAGAGTAGTTGGTAAAGTCCCTTGAGGGACATTCTTTTGGTATCTCTAAATGTAAATATGATAAGCACTGATATTCTCTTAACTGATGCTTTGTTACATGATAAAGAAACCAAGGGATAAAGCACAAATATTTGTACAAATTCATTTCTTGCAAAAAACAAAGAAACAAACAAAAGAAAGAAACACTCCCACTCCTACCTGTCTCAAACTACCCACCATCGTAGCATTTATTTTCTACTAGCTTTCTTTCCTTAGGATCTTTCCCCTCACAATGACGTGTTTCCATTTCCCTATCTTTTTATAGATATCCCATGTTTCACATACAAATCTAATGGCTCAAAGCTAGCACCGACACATGAGGGCAAACAAGTGGGATTTATATTTCTGAGTCTTGTTTACTTACTTGGTTACTTTTTTCCCTCCAGTTCCATTCATTTTCATAAAAGTTTTATATTATTGTTTCCATCTACAGCTGAATAAAATTTAACTGTATTCATATAGAACATTTCTTTATCTATTCATAAGTTGAAAAATATCTAGACTTATTTCATTTCTAGCTATGGTAAACAGAACAGCAATAAACATGGATCATCAAGTATCTTTGTGATAGATAAAGGAAAAAACATTTGGATATATGCCCAGAAATGATAACATTGGATCATATGGTATATATATTGTTTGAAGATCCACATTTTTTTGATAGATGATAAAGCAGTTTACCCTCGCAGGGATATAGATTAAAGTTTTCTTAAAACCTAACCAGCATTTTTTTGTTTGTTTTTTTTCTCTTTCTTTATATCAACTATCTGATTGAGAAAAATGAAATCTTAGGGTAGTTTTAACTTGCATATCACTGAAACACAAAATATTCACATGTTGAACATTAAAAACTATCTCTTAGTCATTTGTACTTCTTCACTTGAGAACTCTCTGTAGTTCCAGAATCTGTTTTCTAATTGAGCGGCTCTTTCTTTTGCCTGATTTATTTTTATTTTGCTGTACTTCTTCCTTTATATTCTAGAAGTTAATTCTCTAGCTGTCAGAGATTGTCTCCCAATCTCCAGGCTGCCTCTTCACAAACATAAAAGTAACTTTGAAGTACAGGACCTTTTAAATTTGATGAGAATCTGGCCCTTAATAATTGGCCTCATTTTCTGTGCTACCAGGGTCTTATTCAGAAGGGCTTTGCACTGCTTCTATTCTGAAGTGAGTCCCCTACTCTGTTCCCTAGAGTTTCACAGTTTCAATTTTAACATTAAGGAAGGTTGTTGA
Source organism: Mastomys natalensis (assembly GCA_021653895.1). Taxonomy (NCBI): domain Eukaryota; kingdom Metazoa; phylum Chordata; class Mammalia; order Rodentia; family Muridae; genus Mastomys; species Mastomys natalensis. The sequence continues at coordinate 573,673 of JAJTUV010000800.1, forward strand.
TCCATTTTGAACTGAGTTTTATGTAAAGTGAGAGAGAAAAATCAAATTCTATTGTCATTATTTCATTCTTTTATTTCTTTAATTTGTGTGTATGCCTGTGTGTATGTTGTATGTGTGTGTTGTGTGTGTGGTGTGTGTGTGTGTGTGTGTGTGGTTGTGTGTGTGTACAAATGTCACTGAGTGCATGTGGAGGTCAAAGGACCATTTTAAGAAGTCAGTTCACTTAAGTACATGGGATGGAACTCAGATCCTCAGCCTGCAGGTCAAGTGTCTAGAGTCACTGACTCATCTCATCCTTCCACATTTCATTCTTAAATATATGAATACCTAAATTTCACAGCAACATTTTTGAAGATGCTGTCTTTTCTTTCTTGGTGAATTTGTCAAAATCAAATGGTGGATGTATGTGTTATTAATGGTGGATGTAGTTTACTAATTCTATTTCACTGATCAATGTGTCTGTTTTGTGTCAGTACTATGCTGTTTGTATTATGATCCTTGTATCATATAAGAGGAATGAGGAAGAGTAATATCTACAGCAGCATTTCTATTGCTCACAGTATTGGGGGGCTCTATGGGGTGTTTGTGTTTACATATGAATTTTAAGATTTACTATTACTCATGGATATTTATCCTTATATCTAAGGTTTAGTTTTCTTCTAGAAGCACATGAACAAACAATTTAGTTTTATTTAAAGGATGTAATTGGAAGAATATTAAGTATTATGAGAAAAATATAAGAACTTGGAAAGCAGTGTTTTAATGAATCTGAGGCAAAAACAAGCTCTTTATTGGTTTACGTAGTTCTGCTTGATTTCTCTCTTCAGAGAAAGAAATTGCTTTTTACAGGTTTATAGACTGGGTGTTTTCAGCCCCCTACCTGTACAGAGTCTGCTGTTCTCAGCAATGTGGACTCATGATCCTGGGTATTGTAAAATACCATTGTTAAAATACTGATTTCCCAATTGGCCTGAACAAGTGACACCACGTAAATATTTTATGTTCTATGTTGTCTTCTATCATTATTTCCTCCTTGCAAGCAAACACCTGGAGGATAGAGAGTTCACCTTCCCTTGCCAGTCTGTTTACCTTACTTGCCAGAGGAGCTGATGCACCTATGTAGCCTGCTTAACTTCAAGAAGACTAAGTTACTACGCCTTTTGTGAATGTTGTGAAAAATTATAGATACTGCTTAAAATAGCAATATTCATAATAAACTAAAAACGATTAACCTAAACCTAATTGGAACCCTTCTTTTTTAAGTTCCTGGAGTGGTAATGCACACCTTGAATCCTAACCCTAGGGAGCTGAAGGCAGATGGATCTCTGTGAGTTCAAGGTCAGTATCTTCTAAATAGTGGGTTGCTGGACAGCCAGAGCTGCATATGTGACATACATATATATGAAAGGCTAGATCATGAACTATGAAGGAAATGAGTGGTATGTGGAAGTAGATGGAGAGGATAGTGGGAGGTGTAGAAATGATGTAAATAAAATACTCATGAATGAAATTCACAGAAATACAGAACATTTAAAATAATTTTATAAGTTAGGACTCGGGCTGGTAGCAAGAATAAAGCAGAGTAATTCAAATCTTAACAAAGAATGTCCATGATTAAATTAGGCATACAAAAGAGAGTAAAATTTTATATTTCTTCCCTTCCTTATTCAAAAGCTTAAAGTGAAATCACATAACACAATGTGTGAATGATTGTACTTTTTGCCTGGTGAGATATAGAGACAGAAGTTGTTTAACAACAATAGCATCACAGAGAATCACTAGAAGCAAATCATGGTAATTTCAGGGCACCAAAGAGTATCACAATTGTGTGAGATTGCACAAGAGCACCAAAGGTTAGACATAAGTGTAGCACAGCCAATCTGTTAAGTACAGACTCACATTCTTTATTTTTTGCTCAGTATCACTACAACATTAAGGTTGTAACTATCGTACATAGATAGACATAGCATACAAACTCATAATAGACAAACAGCACTAATAACATACTAAAATGCTGTAGTTAATAGCATCATTGTGAGGGAGAGTTTATTAATTTACCTATTTGTATGTAAGTTTCTGAAGTAATGTTAATTGTGTTAAAATTTTCCTGATAGAGATTATAGCATGTATAAACATATCAAACAAGTTCTTTCATTTTGCATTGTTGTTTTGTTTTCCTGCACTATGCCTTTTAGATTTCGTTAGTCTCCATTTTTAGCACATAGTTCCTTTATTTTTTTTCCTTTGAAAACGTCCTTCATATGGACAGTGTACTGCTCATATTTGTCTGCTACCTTTCCCTTTTCAGAATTTGATCTCTCCAGCACACATTTCCCCCACTTTCATGTCCTTCCCATTTCCTTTTATGTACTTTCTTTTTTTTTTCATACAATCTTGAGTCTGATGATGTTAAATCTTTATTTTATATGCTGATAATGTGATGAAAGAATGTATCAAATGTTCAGGTTTGGAGGCAAATGCTGTTGCCTGCTGATTCAGCTCAATGACCAGGAAATGAAAAACTCTACTTGATCTAATTGGTGACCAAGACATATCCTGAAATATAAGCATTTTGTGTGTGTTCCAACATGAGGTTACTAGAAGGTTATAAGGAAAATTTTCACACACATTCTCAGACTATTTCATGAAAATTAAATTGTAAGAAAGGTCTCTGTGTGTACATTTTAGACATGTTATTATATGTTTAGTCATTATCACAAATATATATATATATATATATATTTTACAGCTTGAAACACAACTTTTATTAGAAAAGTTATACATAACATAGCATTGACTATTTTCAAGATCAATATTAAACCCAATAAGTGACACAAACCAGACTAACAAAATGTGTAACAAGAAACTAATGACCTTTCTATAATCAAACATTCAATTATCTACAGTGTCTTTTTACAAATGGGATATCCATGAGTTCTATATATTTTAAGTGTGGAATAATTCAAAATATAAAATACAGAACAATAATGTTTTGTATTTGTGTTTTGTTTCTATGGTTGAAAATTTTCTAATAACTTACATGTGAATATATGTATTGTTCTCTTTATAAGAAATTTCATGCCCTGCCTTGTCTTTCTCTCACATGCTCACAGATATAATGGCATAACAAACAAATACTAATTGAAATAAGTTAACATGCATCAGAAATATATATTTGCTTTTTGTTAAATATATATACCATATTCTAAGTTAGTGAAATTTATTAATAAAACCTATAACCATTTAAAGATTGTCAAAGTGGTTTCTTTTTATCATTAAAGTGACAGTTTTGGGGTCCTTGCTGTCTTCCAGTACTATAGTAAAGAGACTATGATGAAAATGTGAATCTTTGGCTTTTTGGAAAAAAAAGAAACTACTTCTCTTTTTCTATTAATTTTTTTTATTATTTATTTATTTATTTTAAATCAAATCATAATTTTTACTTATTTACACAGGGGTTATAAACACAAAAAGGCAGGACGTGGGGAAGGGGATGACACCGGAGCATAGATGTTCAGGGGAAGTACAGATATCTTTCAGAACATGGTATCAGCTGGGTGAAGGTTCAGGGGACAGGTCACTATGACTCTGCCTGTGATTCACTTGTCCTTAACAGAATTGTTCATGAAAAAGTTGGCAGGATGAAGAGAGATGACTATTAGGTCATGGAGAGAAAGCTTAGTTATTCCCTTGAGCTGTCAATATCATCTACTTGAAGCTTTCAGCAGGGAAGTGACTTCCTCATTCCCTGACCAAGATAGCCTGGTAGTTATCCATGCCAGAACACTCAAGAAGCCCCCTCTTCTCCCAGCTATGATGGGGTTCAGTGGAAGGTGTCGTGATTGGGATTCTCATTGTAGGAGAGTAGCAGAGGCTCTTCTAAGTGACTGAGGCTTATGTTTTAGCAGTAAGAGGGGAGAACCTAACAAGAGAGACCCAAGAGGCCTTGAAGTAGAACAACTGGACTTAATGTTTGTTGCTACAATCCTAATATCTTCCAGTCATTCCATGTAACAATTAGCACTAACTAGATGCACAGATATTCACAATGCATTATCTGTTAAGTTTTGGTTTACCTATTGCATATGTGTGCTTGGTTGCCTACCTAGTAGTTCTGTGAACACAATTCGCTTTCTCATTTTATGTTTAAATATCATTTTATTTAGCTCTGAGTCTGCCTTGTATTGACATAATTAATTTGAGTTTTATATATAGCAAATAGATTAATTTAGTTTGCAAGATGCTTGTGCAGTACTAGGAAGCACTATCTATTAGGTCACTGATGAAGGCCTTTATTGCAACATCATAACATGCAGCATGGAAATATTATCCCAAAGCAGGAGCTCCAGCAAGAGTACTGAATGGGTATTCATTCATACATAGTCCTAGAGACCTAACATACGCTAGAGACAAACACTAATTCTGAGTGTGAGGGCCCCAAAGACTGAATTCTTTCCCAAGTCCCCATCACTTCAAGAGTATTAATTTTAATTAGAAATCAGTATCAGTTTTGAAAAAACAATGCATATTTTTTGACAATAGTAGTCATTCTTGCCATTGAAATTATGAATATATTAATTCATTTACACAAAAGGAAATTCACGGCTCTGATCTGTCTTCTGTTTAAACGGTTTTGTAAAAACTGCACTATTTACTCATTTTTTATTTATATGAATGTTTCTATGTTTCTGTGCATTACATTCATGCAGAGTCCCTCAGAAGTCAAAAGAGGGCAGCAAGCACCCTGTAACTAGAGTTGACATGTTTGTGAGCTGTCATGCATATCTATTCCTGTGTGTGAACACATGACTGATGGCGCACACCTACTACAGAGGCTAAAGGTCTGCTCTGGGTGTCATTAACAGTCACTTTCCATCTTAGCAGTTTGACAGTTCTTTTATCGCTCCTGGAGGTCACAAGGGCACTTTACCTGCAAGTCTCAGTGATCCCCTTGCCTAGTCCTCCCAAGTTTGCAGCTTCTTGTCACCACTCCTAAGCCTTTGAAGTGGTAACTGCAGATCTGAACTCTGATTCTCATGCTTTTAGGAAACTGTTTTACTGAATGTGCCAGCTGTCCAGCCCCATATGAAGTAGGCTTTATTTAATTTAATAGTACTTTACCTTGCCTCAGAAGAGTAATTAAGCTTTCAGAATATAAAAAGTATAAAGGTAACAGATGGTTATTTTGTACCTCTCACCATGGCATGCTGAGAAAACCCCAAAAAGTTTAAGTGTCATAAACTATTTATAGTTGGAGATTAAGAATGTTACTCACTGTTTGTGTTCCCTTGTCATACATGACTATGTCTGTATGCATGTCCTGTTGCATGCCAGTTTGAGATTCCAAAGCACTCTGCTACATGCTGTATTTCAATATCTTATTCACATGGAATTTTAAATTCCTGCCTTTCTTAGAAGATTCTAGATTATAAAACTGATAATATACTACTACTACCTAGCAGCTCTCTTTTTACATTTTACTATTATCATTTATCATCATCATCATCATCATCATCATCATCATCATCATCAACATCATCATCATCATTAGTAGATTTGGTCTAATACTTGTATTATATTAATTTGGTCCCCAGAATTACATGAGAATCTGCACATAAGACACTGAGGGTCCCTGACCCCCAGTTTGTTTTGGTTGGTAAATTAAGTTGCCAGTGAACAGTGGCTGGGCAGGGAGACAGAGATGGGACTTTTAGGATTCTCAGGCAAGGGAGAAAGGGAGAAGGAAGGAGACCACCACCTTGCTGGGAGAGTAGTAGCTGACAAGCCTGAGAAGCTCAGCACAGAGAGAGAGAGCCAATATGTAAGAGGTAGGGATTGTAGCTCGGAAGGGCTGCAAGTCTGGGTCCAGGGCAGCAAGATGGAATACAGGTTTTACTAAGTGATGAGTTGGGCTTATCAGAAAGTACATCAGCCACATGTTAGGAAGCGGCCAGCCATTGAGCTGTTTAAGGCATATTAAAATATAAGGCCGTGTGTGTGTGTGTGTGTGTGTGTGTGTGTGTGTGTGTGTGTGTGTGTGTCTTTTATTTGGGAACCCAGAATATTGGAGCTACAACAACAACAACTACTACTTCTACTATTATTACTATTGTTATTGTTATGATATCAAGACCATAGTTTCCCTTCATTCACCTCCTCCCATTTCCTCACCACTTTTCCTTGGTCTACCTCCCAGTCTACTCCTTCTCTTGTTCTCTTCAGAAAAGGGCAGGTTTCCAATGGACATCAACCAAACATGATAAAGCAAGTTGCAGCTAGACTATACATCACCCCTAGTATTGATGCTGGAATAGTCATCCCAGTAAGGTAAAAAGGATCCCAATAGCAGGAAAAGAGTAGAGTCAGCTCCTACTCCCACTGAAGACAAAGCTAAACAACTGTAACATATATGTATAAGACCTAGTGAAGTTCCATGCATGTCCCTGGTTGTTCATTCAGTGTCTGTGAACCCCTTTGAGTCCAGGTCTGTTGGTTCTATGGGTTTTCTTATGTTGTCCTTAAGGCTGTTGGCTCCTATAATCCTTCTTTCCCTTCCATAAGATTCTCTGAACTCCAGTTAATGTTTGGCTTTAGGTTTCTGCAGCTGTTTACATCCAATCCTTCATGATGCATCTCTGATAATCATTGGACTAGGCACCAATCTATGAGTATAATAGAATATAATGGGGGTCATTTCATTGACAGGAATGGTTTTGTTCAATTCCTTCACCCATTTGGTTGTATTTTCCTGTATTTCTTTAAGGTATTTATGTGTTTCCTCTTTAAGGACTTCTATCTGTTTACCTGTATTCTGCTGTATTTCTTTAAGGGAGTTATTTATGTCCTTCTTAAAGTCCTCTATCATCATTATGAGATGTGCTTTTAGATCAAAATCTTGCTTTTCAGGTGTGTTGGAGTATCCAGGGCTTGCTGTGGTGGAAGAACTGGGTTCTGATGATGCCAAGTAGCATTGGTTTCTGCTGTTAGCTGGCCTTGCTCTCTCTGACTGGAGCTTGTCCCTCCTGGGAGCCTGGGAGCCTGGGTGTGTCAGCACTCCTGTGAACTTGGGTATGTCAACAGTCGTGTGGGACAAGCTTCCTCTGGGTAGAATTGGGGTGTGGAAAACTGTGACACAGGTTAAGTCTGCATGCAGATGGAAACCGTAAGGATTTTTTTCCCTGGTTGTGCTCTTCCTCAGTTTCTTAAGGGATTTATTCATTTCTTCTTTTATTGTCGTCATAAGGTTGGACTTAAAGTCATTTTCTTGTTCTTCATCTGTGTTGGAATGTCTTGGTCTTGCTGTTGGAAGATGGCTGATCTCTGCTGATGCCATATTCCCCTGGGTGTAGTTGATTGTGTTCTTATGCTGGCCTCTTGCCATCTGGGTTTCAGGTTATTATCAGGTAATTGTTAGGTTTAGGAATCATCAGGTCCAGTAGGGTCCCTGTGCTGGAGTTTGGGAGGCCTGTGTGGCCTCTGGTGTTGCAGACAATGGCTTGGTCTCTGAGCAGTTTCTTACTCTGGTTCCTAGTATTGATGTGACCATCTGCAGAGCTGGAGTCTTCTCTCAGGTTGTGGGCCAGTTAGTTTAATTGGAGGAAAAACTCAAAAACAATATTGTATGATTGTTTTCTCTCAAAACGCAATGAGCTAACATAATTCACATGTAGGTCTTAGTATCACATATCTTCATAGCAGGGCAGCGATAGTAGAGAAACTATGTCTACTGAAATGGAATATGAGGAAGCAGTTATTTAAATGGTGAATGAGCAGTAAACTGAGTTTCCAGATCCAAGCTCCTGGCAATAACATTCAAAATACATTATTCAGTTCTACTTCTTCTGTCACTTGTTGAAATAAGCAAAGTTTGTAGAATTGCATCACCATTTCGGGATACAATGAGATAAGGCAGATATTTATGATTAAAAAAGAACAGTGTCTTCAAGCACAGTAGTGACAGAGCTGAAAAGGAAAGAAAGGAGATGTTACCAGTAGTTATTAACATCCTGGTGGACAGTAAAAATACCATAAATATAGCCTAAGTAAGAGGTGATGTTTCATGACATATTTATCTTCATTTTATGTATGTGTTTTGTCTATATGCATAACTATGCACCATGTACACGTGATACTCAAGGAGGCCAGAAAAAGGTGTAAAGTCTTTAGAAACTTAAACATTACCTTTTATCAGTTTTTCTCTATAGTACACAAATATAAATTTTGAAAAATCAACTATATGGTAAGTAAATTTTATTTTTAGATTCATGCAAATACACTGTAGTATCTATGCAGTGGGCAAATTTGAAGTGGAGAGTGTGTTTAATATTAAATACATGTTTAAAACCAGAAAACACAGGAAATTCATTTTTAAAAATTTGGCTATATCTAGTATGTCCTCAAGCAGGTTTTCATAGACTGATTAAAAATGTTCCTTGCAAAATACTTAATGGTAATATTATAAGTGCATAACACATTATGATACACAATGGTTCAGTGAAATTGTTACCATTACTTCTGCTTACTCCATTCATTTTAGCCCTATATTGCAATATCAGATATCTAAATTAATATATACAGTTATGAAAATTTAACATGACTGAGCAAATAAAAATAGCATGAATCATTTAATGCATAAATTTATTATATTTGTTTGAATAATAACATGGAAGCAAACAAATATCAATAAAGATTTCTGTGTATTATCTAGTTGTGACTACAAAAACATTTTGTTTAGCAAGAAATAATGTTTCATGAATGTAATCTCAGAAATTAAAAGGCTGAGGAAGGAGTACTGCAGTGTGCTTGATGGCAGGTTGGACTACACAGTGAATTCCAGTATATCAAAAGCTTCATATTAACAAAAAGAAAGAAATGGGAAAAGGAAAGGGAGAAAGAACAGAAGGAAGGAAGGAAGGAGGAAGGAATGAAAAAAGAATGACCTATTACAAACAAAACGTGATTACCATTAAACAAGTACTATGGGTCAAGTCTTCTCTGCTCTGTTTTAAAATCAATGTTGAAAACTGACAATTACAAAACACATTATCAATATCAAATAGTAAAGTAATACTTGGAACTAGTGAGACAATCTGCTTGACCAGGATCAAATAACATATGATATCATATATTTTATATAGATAAATATATAGATATATATGCTAGAAAAACAGTTTTCTACACATATAGCATATACCTTAATCATTATACATTAATTGACAATCATAAGTGAAAGAAAAGAAGTAATGATAGCAAACAATATGAAAGAAAGGGAGGAGGAAAAAAAGATGAAGGAATCTACAGAGAAGGGGATAGAAGAAAGGGGAGGGAAGAATAGAGGAATGAGGTGAGAAGGAGGGGAGAGGAAACACAATGACAGTAGGGCATGTGAAGAAAGTTTAGGCAGGTCTAATTCAATTTCTGTCCTATCTAATTAGCATTTACACCTGAATGAGAAAATTGCTTGTCAAGCAGCCTGTTACCTTTTATGTGGAGTGGAGTAGGCTACTCTCTGATTTTTAATTGACTTAGTGTTGTATGTTATTGGTTAATTTATTACTTCTACAATTTTCTCTTTGCCCCTTGCATTTCATTCTGACCATTCACTAGGTTTGCTCATGTTACTTTCTATAAGTTTAGTCATCTTCTTTTTTAAGCAGTCAATTTGGAGTTAATCATAGTGAAAATTCATAGACATTATGAGACACAGGTACAGTGACAGAGTAATACTTCCTTACTGATTCCTGAATGCACATGAGTTAGATATTAATATATCCCAGTGTGAATATTTAGTTATTACTCTAAATAAAATGCAACACTAACAATTTGTTGTATTTTATCAATGTTAAGAAATATTTCCACAGATTTTTAGCATCCCTGTAATATCACCACACAAGGTACACACCTCCATGGTAACAAGCAGTACTAACTTCTGCACATTCTCTTTCCCAAGAGAGGAGGAGATTTACTTATCTATTTATTTAATTAATGAGGAACAAAGCTATTCAGAGTTGGCGTTTATTGTTTGGATGAGCTATAGCCTTTTTCCATCTTCCTGTATCTCTAAGTAACAGCTTTAGAATAGAAAGTGTACTAGAATGAAGCAGAAGAGAAACCAGGAACTTTAAATATATTATTGAAATAATCTAGAACGTAGATGATTATAATTTTAGTTATATAGAGATTGTTTCAAAACATAAGCAATGATTGTTATTCAGGGATTCTAATACATGGATTTACATACATGTTGAAACTTATACGGAAAACCCATATACTCCCAAACATGCAGAAAATCAGGAGAAATTGTATATTTGAACTGAGGACAGAAAGGTGATTTGAGACTTTTTTGTTTCAGGCCTCAAACTGTAAGCAAATCTCCTTGTGATACTTTATTTTGCACCATAGGTTTCACATTGTTACACTTTCATTCCTGAGCTTTTGTTGAAAATGCTGATACACCATTCTGCTGTTTTCCTTAGAACAGCACTTACATGGAGAAAGCTTTCCTTTGCCTTTTTCACAATACCTTGTTCCTTGAAAACTGGTCAATTACTGAACCTCATGGATACCATCAGTGTGTTCAACCATAATGAATCAAGAAAACATGAGAATCCATGCTGCAGACAGTGGCTTCATGGAGAACATACAACAGTTTACAAAATGATCAAATGACAGCAATATCAAGATAAAATGTTTATGGAGGGCTACTAATACTTTCACTACAAGTCATTCTGGACTTAGAAATTCAGTACTGTGGGTATCCAGTAAGGCCAACAGCACAGTGTGGAGAGCCTGAAATAAAGGCAGGAAATCCTTAAACAGAACTCCTCATTTACTAGGCTCCTAAGGTTGCTTCAAGAGTTTATGTAAACTTGTATTTTAATCACTGAGCCATCTTTCCAGTTCTAAACTTGTTCTTTAAAAATAACATACCTGGAGACGACCAAAGCCCATAGTGCATTTTTCATCTTTTATTCATTGAAATGTATACAATCATCAGAATAAATTAGATTTCATTTCTTCTAACAATTAGAATATGGAAAGATTTTGGTTACTAGTCCAGACAGCTTGAAATGGCAAAGCAAATACAAATCTCCCATAAAATATGTATTAACTTAAACAATGTATCCTTAATATAGTATAGAATATTACTATAATATTGATACTTAATATAATATCAATTTGTATTGCAGAATTTATTCTGAAACAGCTTTCATACAGATAAAATTTGCAGTTTTGAGTGGTACTTTATAATTCTAAATTCTCTTTGTATTTTAAAACTGTGGGCACTAATAGCAATCTGATATATTCACATTGAATCATACATACTGAAAATAAAGTATGCCAAAATGTTTTATATATATGTGTGTGTGTGTGTGTGTGTGTTTATATATATATAGTTCCTTAAAAGGATTATTACAAAAGTAAAAAATTGAAACAAGATACAATTTTAGTTTTGCTTCATATATTCAAACACAATACATTTTAAATCGTCTAACTTGTTGTAAATTGACTCAAATTTATAAAAGAATTATTGTACTATATATCAAAAATAAATTATTCAAGAGAAATTGGCCACCTATTTTTAGAAAAATTAGATTTCAAAAGGCCAGAGTCTGTAATATCAGCATTGCTTTCAAAAAAGGAAAATAAAATAACACATAGCAGAGTTTAAATTCTATTAAAATTTAATTAAAATCTTAAATTTTAAATAGAAAAAATCATTAAATTGGCAAACATTTGAGGGATAATTATTTAAAAAATGGATTTGTGAGAGAAAAATATAGATGAAATGACCATAGTACATGTACACTATATATGGAATGTATGTATCTACCTATGTATCTATGTATCTATCAATGTATCTTTGTGACTATCTATCTATCTATCTATCTATCTATCTATCTATCTATCTATCATCTATTTCCTAGCTGCCTTCCTATCTCTATCTCTATCTCTATCTCTATCTCTATCTCTATCTCTATCTCTACCTCTATCTCTCTATCTAATCCAATAGCCAAAAGTAAATAAAGAATAAAAGAAATCAGTTGGAATTGGAGTTGTGTTTCATATTTTCTAATTTTCTTCTTTGTTAGGCCAGCGACTAAGGCTTCCAAAGCAGATGTCTTTATTACATAACATAGCCAGTTAGCCTTGAGATGCTATTGTTATGGTATTTTTGTATACTTTTTGGAATGACGTACCCTAGTAAAATGTTCTTTGTAAAGTATTTGAGATTAAATAAGCATGTTTATAAATGTTATATATCTTGGAGATAGAAGAGATTGTAACTAGTTAACCAACTATTCAATTTGGAACAATTGCTGTTTTCTTTATAACTTCAAAAAAAGTAATGTTTTTATATAGAACATTTTGATCCTTTTTATTAGTGACAATTTCTTTTATCAAACAATAGCAAACATGTCTAATACCAAAAAGGCACACCTGAGAAAGAAGTTAAAGGAGTGCTAAATGAAGTCTACAAAATACATTTTCTTTTAGAGAACTAAAACCAAAAATTATCCTAGGATGAATTTTAAACTTATATTTATAAAGGATATTAGCTAGAAATGTTGATACACACATGTTTTCCCAGCATTTGAAATGCTGAGGGAGGAAGATGTTGAGGTCAAAGTTGACTAAAGCTTCAGCATATTTCTGTCTTCAAAACAAGGTAATAGAATAAATACAATGTAAAATATCTGTGGCATGAAATATGCTATTATTTATGACAAGAAATTATTTTAATTTTATGTTAATATTAATCTCTTTATTGCAATTTCTTGCAAACCAAATGGAAGCCATATTTATATAGCTAATATATATTGCCTAATCATATAGGAATTTAAAACTAAATAAAAATTATAAAGTATTTTATATACACAAGTTAACTTACTAAATATTTATGCTCTTCTCATATATTAATAAACCAAACAGTGAACAAATAGATTTCTGTGTTTGTTCAAAAAGATATAATTTTGTTCAGTATGAGATTTAATACTATATATAAATTAAATAATTATTAATTAAATATTATTTATGTTTATGAAAGGCTCTATATTAAAGTAGCTAACTTACTTGGCCTTATAATATGATAACTTATGTGGAAAAATATTGTCTAACACCTCTAAGTAGCAAGTACACCATTTTCCAATAACTTGAGTTTAAGCAGTGTTTTCTAATAGTATAACATTGCTCTCTTATTATGCCTACTTTAAGGTATTGCCTTTGATAGTTTATAAATATTATGCTTAAACATCTTATAGCTTGTCTAGTTCATCATGTTTTCCATTTGTGCTTCACGTCTGAGAGAAAGGATAATATAATTAAAATTGTGTAATGAGTTTGCCAGTTCTACAACATAGACTAGGATTGGAGTTACACTGATTTTTCATTAAGAGCATGAGAGAATGAGCACATCTTCAAATTTGAATCTTTGGATTTTGACACCTGCTTTTCCATAGTTATTTTCCATGCATATTTATCCATGTATGCTTTGTCAGTTGACATAGCTCTACATTATTGCCTGTATCTTCAAGCTTTTACATTTCTGGTTTGGTTTTGCAGTTATAAACAAAGGCTTTCTATAACATATCTGCACTGGAGCTCTGCTGCAGGCCATCTCTGTTTGCAATAAGTTGGCTTCAAATATTAAAATTTAAGCTTGTATTCTGAAATATCTAATATTGTTAAATAAAAGAAACCATGCTTGACTCTCATAGATCAATTGATCATAAACAAAATATAAACAGTGTTCATTGTGGAGAATAAGTAGAGATGTGGGATTACAACTCTGTATTTCTGTACCTTGGTAGTTGGTATAATCTCTTTTAATAATTTGTGTCTTTTCTTTCTTGTGGACTACAGCATCATTCTCTTTAGAAAGAATAAGACAGAAAGAATTAGCATAAGACAATTATAATATTAGAAAAGAAGATAGATATTCAGCTACTTTTAAAATAACTTATATCAATGTTTGAAAATGACAAAATTTAATATTAAACTGTGGTTACCTTATCAACATTAAATATCAATATCTAGTAGCATAAGCATTGTCAGAATGAATACCTAAGTACAATTAATGTTCCAACAGCAAAGTTAGACATCTTTCTAGAAGGTCTTGGTAATAATTAATTAAGGACTACTTACTTCTTAAAGTTGAGAGTAAAATGAAATATAAAATTGAGACATTAATTTTGAAAGGTTTCATGTGCTTTGGGCATCATAAATACAATGAAGTAATGGTCAGCAATATCCATTAAATAGCCTTATTCAATCCTGAATACATCTTTTTGACTATACATCATGTTGCATTTTATTGTACTAGCCATGAGAGTAAAATAGCCTATTATATATAGGAGTGAATTGTTGAAGAATATCCTGAATGATTCCCAGAGGCAACAATTGCAAGTGGTTGAGGAGGGTAAGAGTAGAATATCCATGTAACAGGTCACATTCCATTCATCACTGTCCATCCCATATGAGTGGGAGAGATAACTATGCTGATAGGTACAAAGTCCTCTGAATTTGCAGTTACTGGTTTAAGACATTGGTTTTGCATTAAAATATTAAACAGAGAATGTCTAAAATGGGAACCCATTGCTTGCCAAGCCTTTATTTTCCTCCCCATAGATTCAGCATTGTGGGCTCCCAGTTTTAAATACCTATTTGGTTTCTTGTGGGTAGGGGCTCTTCCTTTTAATTTCTTTAAACAAGCAACTGACATTCATTGCTTAAGCATGACTATAGAGGCACTCTCCATCCTGAAGACATTTGTCTTCCCATCTGGCAAGCAAGTGTCTCTGAATTCCTGTCAGCAAACACACGGGGAGCACAGCTCCAAGAACGTTCTGATCAGAGCTTCCTGCCATGCTTTCCTATACAGCAATGAACAAGGCATGTCAGCCTCACATATGCCACCGGGACTGTCATTTCCCCCAAGAAAATATGCTGCAAGATTTGACACAGAAAAGGAAAATAATTCTCACAAATTGTTCTGCTCTTTTTCATATTCATAGCTGGAATGGTTGCTTATCGTTTCTGCCTTGCCAGCATGTTTCGTCTTCTCGAGGGATCACAAAATTTAGGATGAAGCAGAAATGAGGAAAAAGAACAACGTTATTTCTATGCTCTTTCCATGAGATTAAAACTTTGGGTCTCTTGAGAAACACTGGACCTAGGCAGAGTTAATCACAGTGACTTTCTACGCCTGCTGTTTCCTCAGATCCTGCAGTGTCCACGACCCTAGCCTGTTTAAATAATGCAACTGAGCACTTAAGGATATATAATCTTCATTTTTTTCCTCTGTGGAATGTACGATGCAGAATAATAGCAGGTTATTACTTTTAAGTACTTGGGACCTATAATGGTGAAATTTTAGAGCAGATAGATCACATGAAGAAGAGATTGAGGAAGATAGTTTAAGATGGATATAAATTCTAGAAAAAACCAATTCTATGTCTATGTTCTTCACTTAATGAGAACATAAAGTTTCCTTTTGTTGTTGTTGTTGTTGTCTGTTGTTGTTACCTCCGGCTTTCCTTTCCCCTGCTGTGAAGATCACTCTAAGTGACATAATAATTCACCCCCATTGTATCTATGAAACGGAAAATAAAACCATGAGTTTCATGGCCAACTCATGTTATATACTTCATGAAAAGATCCACGTGAAGATATTCTGTGTGATCTAGCTCATTCAAAATCTGTCTTCTCACCTAAGCCATCGTGGCTTTTCAACATCTATGTTCCACAATCTGTGACAGGAGACTGATAAAATTGAGTTGTAAGTATCATTTTGTAGAGAGGTGTGGCTTATTAAAAACCTGGTTAGGCTTCATGCATCTCTGGCCTTTAGTTATAAACAAGTTAGCAATGGTGATATGCAGGTCTGATGTTGCAAGCTCTTTTATGTATGAAAGAAATCTCAACAAAATTAGAAAGATCAAGTGATTCTGTTTCTTTTAGAAAGGAAAAAAATCTGTTCATCATGAGTTGTAAAAATAAAATGTCCTCACATATAGTTTTATTATAAGCAAGGCTTGTAGGCATCTGACTTTCACAGTTGCTAAGTGCAGTGTAACAAAACTTAAGCTATAGACTTTGCATTTTAATTAATGATATTTTGTGATCAATATGGTATTGGTTTAACATCGTTCATTTCTGAATCGTTTCTTTTAGATCAAAAGACCTACAACATTTTAAAGTTTTGTTTATTTATTTATTTGTTTATTTTAGAATGTGAGTGAAGGTGTCAATATGTGTGTGTGATAAGAGTATGTGTGTATGGTGTATATGTGATATGTATAGGTATGTATGTGAGTGTTATGTGATGTGTGTGTGTGTGTTTGTGTGTGTGTGTGTGTGTGTGTATGTGTGTGATGTGTGGGGCACATGCCTAGCCTGTGTCTCAGTGCCCCAGTACAATATACAGGACAACTTTAAGGGAATTTAAGGGAATTATTTTTTCCTTCTAATTTTATATGAGCTTCTGGAAGAGAATATGTTATCAAACTTGTATGGCAAACATGAAACTGTGGAACAACCTTGCCAATCCAGTCTGTCTTTATATATTTAGGAAGAATATAGTTTCTCCATGCAAATACTTACATATATTATTTACACACACACACACAAATACTTACATATATTATATTCACACACACACACACACACACACACACACACACAGAGAGAGAGAGAGAGAGAGAGAGACAGAGACAGAGAGACAGAGAGACAGAGAGAGAGAGAGAGAGAGAGAGAGAGAGGCATCAAAACTTACTATTCATTCTTTCACTTTGAGCAACATTCAGTTACTCTGTATATATATTTATGAAGTTAAAATTTTAGTTAATGGTATCAAGGAAGCATGGTATTTAATTGGTGACATAGATATCCAATGTATATTTCTTCCTTACATTTAGAAAATACTCTTAAGTAAGTTAAGAACTATAGAAGTATGTTTTCCTTTTCAACATCTGTGAGAATGTCAGACTCTAAAAGTTCATGTAATACTTTAAGCAAAAAAATACAGCATTACCAACACACATACACACACAAACACACACACACATATACACACACACATACATATATACATATAGTTTTGTTAAGTGACAAATGAGTAAAAGAAAACAATGAAAATTATATAATTTAAAATTTTCTCCAAATTATTAATATCTCATAAATATTATAGTACTAAAATGCTATTACATTAATATACAGTTGAAACCAAATGTAAAAGTTAAACCATACATCAAATCTTAGTTAATATTTTGGCTTATTTAGAATCTTTTAAAATGTACTTACTTATTTTTACAATCTTAAAGCCTAGAATAAACTTCTATCATTGAAACTCTTACATGCTATATCTACCTCAGCTGCACTATGACTAACAGCTAACCATTGTTAGTAAGCATTCCCAAGCATCTGCATGTAAGCAGATAAAAATATTGTGTAATAAGAACAAATTCTGAATTAATGAGGTGGACAAAAATGGTGGAAATCATTAAATGATTTTATACTAATGATTATAAGATTGATTATTTTTCTGAATAAAAAGAGCACTGCTATTTCTTATTTTCTCTCCAACTTAAGCAATGTTTTAGGCATACACATACACTTACAGACACAATCATATTCATACAACTTCAAAACTAAAATACCAATACAATAATGACTTAGTTATCAGGTTAAGAATATAAGTATATTAGGAAATAGGATTTCTAAAAAAATGAATATATAAAGTTTCAATTACAAAAACCATTGGTTGGGAAAGGCTGTATTTTGGAAAATTTTGAAATATAGCAAGTAATTTAATTCACTATACTTATTATTAATAGTGTGCATCTGGATGTGCACATCTGGATGAGCCTGTCTATGCAGGTTAAAGGAAAACTTTGGGAAGTCATTTTTCTCTTTGTGTTGTATTTTCTTGACATCAAACTAAGATCATCACATCCATTCAGTTTCTTCTACTGTGATTGTTACTTTTTGTAAAGTAAGAAAACATCTTAATGACACACGAATAGTTACACTGGAGGTAATTTACATATGTAACAGGATTTTAGGAATACCTTTTTAAGAATTCTACTATTCCCTTATAAATACTGTGAATGAGATTATATCATTTCCCCAAGAAAAAAGAAACATCCTTCCACCTATTCTTCTATAAGAGTCCTCAAGCTCCATCCACTGTTTGGCTCTGGATGTCTGTATCTGTCTGGTTAGAGCCTCTCAGAGGACAGCTTGCCCCTGTCTGTTCTCAGGCTGGAGGTTTAGATCCTGGGAGCTCTGGTTGAATCTTTTGATACTCATTCTAAAAAGGACAAAAGCACCCTCACTTTGGTCTTCCTCCTTCTTCTTGAGTTTCATGAGGTTTATGCGTTGCATCTTAGGTATTGTGTGTTTTGGGGCTAATATCCAAGCGGATATTAGCTTATCAGTGAGTGCATACCATGTGTGTTCTTTTGTGATTGGGTCATCTCACTCAGGATGATATTTTCTAGCTCCATCCATTTGTCTAAGAATTTCATGAGCTCATTATTTTTAATAGCTGAGTAGTACTCCATTGTGTAAATGTACCACATTTTCTGTATCCATTCTTCTGTTGAAGGACATCTGGGTTCTTTCCAGCTTCTGGCTATTATAAATAAGGCCGCTATAAACACACAGATCTAGCTCCATGGGCTGGACCTAGGCCTCCCTGCACATATGTTGTAAATGTGCAGCTTGGTTTTCATGTAGGTCTCAAACATCTGGAGTGGGGGCTATCCCAAAACATGCAGCCTGTATATGGAGTATAGTCTTCTAAAAAAAAAAAAAACAAAAACAAACAAACAAACAAAAACAGTTATTCAGTTATTCATGGAATATTATTTTTTTATATCTCTTGTATTCAGTTTGCAACTACTTCATTGAGAATTTTTGTATGTATACTCATGAGGGATACTGGACTATAATTTATATATTTTTGTTGGGTTTGCACTTGATTTCACTATTTCAATATTATTTGCTTTGTGAAGGAGCTTATTGTGGTTCTGAATTCTTTTAAACATAACTCAAAAAGTATTGCTTGTTTGAAGGCTCTATAGAATTCTTATATAAGTATATCTGACCCTTGGTATTTTGCTTGTTTGTTTCTTTTCATTTTATTCTGTTTGAATGCTTTTTAATTTTTTTTTGATTTGCTGAAAAAAAATTAAAAATAAAAATTTAAAAAAAAAAAAAAAAAAAGAAAAAGAAACATGCCTTTTTCTTTTCTTTTCTTTTGTTTTTTTGTATCATAATGCAATTCATACCATCTGGGATCCCTATACACAAAAATGGCTGTTTGAATAAAGTGCCTACTTGGGGATTTAGATCAATCATTTGAAATTTTTAAGAGCTTCATAATGTCAATATTTCAGAGATGAAAAGAAAACAATAACCCTATTTAAAAATAGAAAGCAGAATGAGTCCCAAAAGGGCCTGACTAGGAAAACACAAGCTCCTCTTCTAGGTTGGAGAAACAGGTGAACACATACTCTTGGATAGTCATGTTTATTAATATTGAGAGAAGGTCATTTCAAGGTAATGTTATTTTTCTCTGGATCCACTGACATTGCTCTAGAAAGTCAGTACTCTGGCCGGCTCAGTGATACTAAGCAGGCTCCATATAAGTCGCATATGGTAAGTATCCCTCAGTGCATCCTCCAGAAGCACCTCCTGGAATTCATTCACTATGAGATGGCTTTCTGGGTATGACTTCATAATTTTGTGTGTATTTCCTGGAATACATAGAGACTCCCTATGACACTAAGCAATGCAATATGCATAAATTATTTCTCCCTGGCATAGAGATAAAACATGAATCAATCACTGTAGATTGAGGGAGAAAGCAGGAGAAACACAAGGTCATGATCAAGAGAGCTTGGTGAAATTCTACTCTGTGGGTGCACAGGGTCAAATGCAAGAAGCATGAGACTTTCTTAAGACTTTGGTGTCAAGTGTACATGCTTACAGAAACACATAAAACACCTTGAGATCGTGTCAAATTGAGACACAGAGTTAAACCTTTTATAGTAATTGAAGGAAAATTGAGTATTATTTATCTAACTATCTATGCACACACAAACATTTAAATTTGTACGTGTGTGTGTATGTGTGTGTGTGTGTGTATGTGTGTGAAGTATTACAGGAATAGTACAGTTGTATACTTCTAAAGAAATTAAATGAACAAAATTGTCAAAATTATTTTTCTATTTTCAGTGACTTGGAACTTTTAAAATGTGTTTTGAATTTTACAAAGTACACTTTGATAGTGAAAGTATTTCTTTTGCATATAATACATACTATTCATACATTCAGGTTAAGTAAAACTATGTCATAACTAGAAACATAAAAACAAATGAAATTATATTACAATGCAGTGCTTTCTTCCCTAGTTGTTTAAAAGGTAGTAGCACTGTTTTAATAAAGAAATATGTGACATTTAGAAATAATATCAAAGAAAATTAATAGTAACTTTCACTTGGGACACTCATGTATGTGAATAATGTTTGGGATACTGTAAATTGTTTTCAGGAACCAAAATAAGCAATCTGTCCTAAGATTACTGCAAACACATTTTACAAAGACAAAAATGTTTTCACTAAAATTTACATTGTGTTCCACTGAAGTGAAGATGTCAGCAAAGCCACAGATTTACTTGAAAAGTCAAGTGTATAGTAGCTAAGGTGCAGGGACACAGAGAGGACTGAACTTGTTTTGACTTTTAAAAATATTGATTGATTGATGTTACTGTGCTTTACTTCAACTTAATTTTCTGTTTATCTTAAATGTGTGTTATAATTAACCAATAATAAGTATGCATAGGTACATACATAAACATAATGAAAGCAATATATGGCAAGCCAATAGCCAACTTCAATTAAATAGAGGAAAACTTAAAGCAACCCCACTAAAATCAGAGACTAAACAAAGAGGCCTACTCTCTCCCCATATATTCAATATAGTACTTGAAATTCTAGCTAGAGCAATAAGACAACAAAAGGTCATCAAGGGAATACAAATTAGAAAGGAAAATGTTGAGGTATTACTATTCGTGGATGATATGATAGTATACATAAGCAAAGTTAGAGATTCTACCACAGAACAGAAAACCAATGGCAAGGGCTCTAAGATTAACAATTGCTAAATGGGAACTAATGAAACTGAAAGCTTCTGTAAGGCAAAGGACACTGTCAAGAGGAAAAATAGCAACCTACATATTGGGTAAAGATCTTCACTAACCCTACATCTGACAGCTGGTTAGGTACAGAGCTAAACAGAGAATTCTCAACAAAGAAATCTAAATGGCTTAGAAGCACTGAAAGAAACGTTCAACATCTTTGGTCATCAGGAAAATCCCACCTTACAGCAATCAGAATGTCTAAGATAAAAAATACAAGCAAGAGCACATGCTGGTGAGGATGTGAAGAAACAGGAACACTCCAACATCTCTGGTAAGACTGCAAGCTTGTATAAGCACTCTGGAAATCAATCTGGAAGTTTTTCAGACAACTGGAAATAATTCTAACTGAAGACCTAGTTATACCACTCCTGGGCAAATACACAAAAGATGCTCTACCATACCACAAGAACACACGTTCCACTATGTTCATATCAGCTTTTTTCTTAATAGCCTGAAAGTGGAAACAACCCAAATGTCCCTAAAGCAAAAAATGGATACAAAAATCGTGATTTATTTACACAATGCAATACTACTTAGCTCTTAGAAACAAGAACAGGATGGATTTTTCAGGGCAATGGGTGGAATTAGAAGTGAGGTATCCCAGACCCAAATGGACATGCATGGTATGGACTCTCTGATAAGTGGATATTATCCAGAAAGTCATTTATGCCCATAATACATCCTATAGACCCAAAGAAGTTAAACAAGAAGTAAAACTGAAACGAGGATAGTTATATCTCATTTAGAAGAAGAAATAAAATAGTCATAGGAGGTAGAGGGTGGAAAAAAACTGAAAGGAGAAAGTATATGGAGAAAAATTTAAAAATCAGGATCAGGTATGGGGAGATACAGGAAAGAGGGCCAGAGGGATATGAGAATGAGTGAAAATCTGCATCTCTCCATAGTAGGGCTGGGTGAGGGGGATCTCTAGGAAGCCTCAGAGGCTTGGAATGCAGGGGATGTTCAGGATTTAATTCAGGGGACCTTAGCCAAGAGGTCTAACTAGTGGGAATATGAAACTAGAAGAAGCCACCTTCTCCTGGCACGCAGGACCCACCCACAAGGCATCTACCCAAAATTTGTCCTGTCTAAAAGAAATTCAGGGACAAAGATGGAGCAGAGACTGAAGGAATAGCCAACTAATAATGAGTCCAACTTAATATCTATTCTATGGGCAAATACCAATACCTGACACTATTAATGATACTGTTATGCTTGCAGACAGGAGTCTAACATAACTGTCCTCTGAGTGATTATGTCCAGCAGCTGACTGAAACAAATGCAAATACCCACAGCCAAACATTAGATGGAGGTTGTGGATTTCTATGGAAGACTTGGGGAATGGATTGAAGGCCCTCAAGGGGATATGAATGTCTCAGGAAGACAAATAGAGTCAAGTAACCTGGAGCCTTGGGAGCTCTAAGAGGCTGTGCCAGCAAAAAGAGCATACAGGGGATGGACAAACACCCCAACCACATAGGTAGCAGATATGCAGCTCAGTCTCCATTGGGTGCTCCAACAACTGGAGAAGGGGCTGACCCTAAATCTGTAGCCTGACTGTAGAATCTGGTCCCCCAACAGGGCTTCTTTGTCTGGCAGCAGTAGGAAAGGATGTGCCTAACCCTGCAGAGACTTGATATGCCAGAATCGAGGGGATCCACAGAGAAGCCCCATTCTCTGAGAAGTGAAGGGGCTTGGGTGGGATGGATTCTATGAGGAAAACAGGAGGCAGAGGCAGTGTTTGGGATGTAAATTAGTTAAGTATTGTGCTTAGCTTCAACTTATTTTTCTGTACTACTTTAATTTGTGTTATAATTAATAAAAACAAATACATATTTTATGGGAACAGTGTGATGTTTTGATATACAAATTTATTATGGTACAATTATTTCAAACTTTTAAATTTATTCATCACCTTGCTAGTCTTTATTAGAAAGGTCGTTTAAAGGTATAGTTCTAGCAATTAGAAATATAAGACATATTATCAGACTTGTTCACTTAATCCCTCCACTATGTCTTGTGCTTTGTACATAGTATACCATCCCTAGCTCCACCAGCCCAGCATCTGGTAAGGGCCTCTCCACTTTTTACATCACCAAGATTGACTTTGTTAAACCACATAATATTTGTTGACATATCTGGCTTTACCACTTAGGACAATGTTTTCCCATATATAACAAATAATGTTATTTACACCTTGTGTGTGTGTGTACGTGTGTGTGTGTAAAGTTTTATCTTCATGAATTCAAACATTGATGATGATGTTCTGATGTTCGATAATTCCGTGTTTTTACAATAATGAACAATGCAGCTGAAAGCACAGGAACACAGCTGTCATTTCAACATTTTTAGAAGGAAAGCCTCAGTTTCACCACTGAGTTAGTTGTGAGATTATCACCTGGTGGCTTTTGTACATTTCTTTCTAAAGCATGAAACAGTTGTTACTAGAGATACAGTAAATAAAACAAACTTTACGGATATATTAAGCATTCTCATTTTACTTGATTAAATTAAAATTTCATATTTCTTCACTTTGTACAACTTGATTTTATGTAGAAATCTATGCAAAACCATTTTGAATATTTTATTAAATCATATGATTATATATGCATGTTTATTATATAATTGCAGACTATAAGATAAAAATCTCACTAAACATATAATAATAGGCAATTATGCCAATTAATTACTTTATGACAATAATTTAAAAGTAATGGAATATTTCAATATTTACTTTCAAGAAATTTCCTAATTGCAACTGTTTTACAGAAAAATTCATATGAATGATTTTGTAAATGAAATACTACTGTAAAAACAAAGGAATGTACTTACTTTATATGAGTGTCATCATTGTAAAAATATGTATTAAATGCCTCCCTTTTCCTTTAGTTTAGGGTTTCCTAGAATATATAAACTTGTGAAGTATTTTAATTATTGGAAAAAAAATACTTGGAGTAAAATTCTGTTGGCATAAGAAGTGTCATCCAAGCAAAACAGAAGAAAACAGAATTTTGACATACATAGTAGTTAACTGTCAGTTTTTGATGTCATGCAAGATAGTATATATAGGGAGATCCAGCACTCAGAAAACTGATGTAGGAAAGTAGTGAATTTATGAACTATAGATACTCTCTTAAAACAAAAAAACAACAAGCAAAACCTAAGAATTCTGGATTTATCTCAAGGGAACCCTTACTTTCATGATTGTGCATTTATATAAAAAGACATGTGCCTTAGTGTATCTATATGCAATAATGTGATCAAACCTTGACACTGATATTCAACCATTTGAAATATTTATTTCTTTGTGATGAGAACATTTAGATAATATGGTTTGGGATATAGCTGTCATATAAACCTTGCCTTGCAGAAAGACCAGCAGTCTCAATTAACCTGGACCCTGGAGATCTCTCAGACACTGAACCACACACCAGGCTGCATATACCAGCTGACATGAGACCCCCAACACATATACAACAGAGGATTTCCAGGTCTGAGTTTAGTCAGGGAATATGCAGCTAGCCCTCTAGAGACTGGAGGTCCCAGGGAGTTTAGAGGTCTGGGAAGGTGGGGGTGGGGAGTGGGGACATCCTGGTTGAGACACTGAGGCGAGGAGGTGGTATGGGATGTAGAACAGTCAGGTAGACATGGAGGAGAATAAAATCTGGAGTTTAAAATAAAGAAGTAAATAAATAAATAAAAGATTAAAAATAAATGCAAGCATCTAGCTTTGATCTTCAAGATCAAAATAAAAAATTGGACATATCACTACCTGAGGACCCAGCTATACCACTCCTGGGCATATACCCAGAAGATGCTCTAACATACAACAAGGACATATGCTCCACTATGTTCATAGCAGCTTTATTTATAATAGCCAGAAACTGGAAAGAACCCAGATGCCCTTCAACAGAGGAATGGATACAAAAAAAATGTGGTACATTTATACAATGGAATATTACTCAGCTATTAAAAACAATGAATTTGATAAATTCTTATGTAAATGGATGGAACTAGAAAATATCATCCTGAGTGAAGTAACCCAATCACAAAAGAACATACATGGTATTTACTCACTGATTATTGGATTTTAGCCCAGAAGCCTGAAATACCCAAGATTCAACTCACAGACCACATAAAGCTCATGAAGAATGACAATCAAGTAGGGGGGGCTTCAGTCCTTCTTAGAAGGAGTAACAAAATACTCAAGGGAGCAAATATGGAGACAAAGTGCAGGACAGAAACTGAAGGAGGGGCTGTCTACAGACCATTCCACCTGGATATCCATCCCATGTGCAGTCACCAAAGGTAGTGGTTGATGTGGATGTCAGGATGTACATGCTGACAGGAGCCTGATATAGCTGTCTCCTTAGAAGTCTGCAAGAGTCTGACATACTCAGAGGCAGATGCTCACAGCTAACCATCAAACTGATCATGGGGTTCCCAATGGAGAAGATAGAGTGAAGGCTGAAGGAGTTGAAAGGATTCGAGACACTATGAGGAAAGCAACAATCCCAACCAACCAGAGCCCCCAGGGTCTAAACTACCAGCCTGGGAGCGCTTAGGGAGGGACCCATGGCTCCAGCTATATATGCAAGGGAACTATATATAAGTGGGAGAAGAGATCCTTGGTCCCATGAAGGCTGGGCGTCATGGTCGTGGGGGGATATTCGAGGGTGGGGACGTGAGATATGGGGGAGGGTGGTTGGGGGTAAACCAACATGGAGGCAGGAGGAGGGGTTCGGAAGGGATGGTGAGTTCCTGGCAGGGAGCGGGGGAAATGGGGTAAGGAGAGAATATCTGAAATGTAAATAAAATTTCCAATAAAAAAAAGATCAAAATAAAAAACAAAGCAAATTAACAATAATAAATTAAATAATATTTATTTACCATTGTTAATACATGTAATAAACACATTGTTTGTTATTATTACTATAAAGATAGAATACATGGGATACAAACTGTTAGACATGTGAAATATGTCTTTATTTTACCCATATGGATTTATCACATAATTGAAAATGAGATCGAACTTTAAAATCGATGTTTCCTCAGAATAAGAATTTTTTTGGCTTTAATGTTCTTTCTTAGCATTTACTATTAATTTATTGATACCACATTTT